>JACGCN010000017.1:600000-1106688 GCA_014905825.1 Lyophyllum atratum
GACGTCGAGGAGGCTGCTCAGCGCGATGTCGTTGTTGTTGCTGCCGAGCCCGAACCCGCACTTGCTGCATCCGAGGAACCTGTTGAAGCGCAACCTGTCGTCGTGGAGGAGTCTGCTGCCGTAGACGAACCTGTGGTCGAAGAGCCTGTAGAAGAGATGGCTGCCTTTTCTGAGCCTGAGTCGGAAGTCATCGCCGCGCCCGTGCACTCAGAGCCTATCGATGCGTCACACGATGCCACGGCGGATGAGGACGTGACACTGTCTCCTGTGCCAATCGTCGATGTCGCGCCTATCACGCCTGTTGTCGAGGAGGCTGCCCCGGCTCTGGAGGAGGAGACCGCACCGGTCGAGTTGGAGGAGGAACCTACTGCGGAGGACGCTGAACCCGTTGTGGAAGAGGAGGTGACACCTGCCGAGACAGAGGAAGAACCCGCTACAGTGGAGAGTGTCGTCTTAGCTGGTAGCACCCCTGGACCACAGGCTGTCCTCGATAGCGTCGTCGAGCCAGAAGCAGAACCCACACATCCTGACGTGTCCGCAGCTGCAGAACCGAGTTCCGTTGTGGAGGAGTCAGAGCCGGTTGAGAGTGCCCCTATAGGAACAGAAGAGAGCCTGTAATGGTTGATATCTTGTGCATGGTACGTCGTTTCCTCTTTCGCCATCCCCTTCGCACACTCATTGCCATCTAACACGTACAGGATTGACGCTCATTTCCACGTATACCCTCCAAGTGGGAATTCGTTCCCGCAGAACATATAGCATGATGTCCTTGGATACCCCTTACGATTCTATTTTCGTTTTCTTCTTTGTCCTGGATCCACCTTCCCATACCCATCTCTCATTCATCCTTCGGAATCTCGGTTTCATCAGTTTATGCATTGATCCCATCCCCATCCCTGTCCTTATCTTAGTCTATATGTCCTTGCTCTCGGCCCCGTTTCGTTCCGTTCGCGTTCATGTTTATGTCTTATTCCTTCTAGCTCAACCGCGATCGCCGGTGGCAGCACAACACTCACTCACCCACTCTTCCCTAATTCGGACATTGGTTCCTTCGTCTCAAGCATCTATCTCTCTAGATAGTTATGCTGCCATTTGCGCTACAGTACGCCCTCGTGCGTGTGCGCTGGCCTCTATTTACATTCTCGATATTACTATCCTGCTATTTACCTTGCCTTCTTATAAACGCCTTCATCCCCAAGTTCTCCATGATGACGGACAAGGAAACAGCAAATGGATGGAGCGAACGGCAGCGCGAAAACGGAGGTGTGAAGGAACACATGCAATGTGCATACTTCAGATAGTTGTAGTCATTCGTCCGCTTGACCAGGCTACGTTTAAGTATCTCACACGTCATCAATCAATACTCAGTCCGTTTCCTCAATGTCAGGCCGCCTAGTTTATGTTGCGTGTACTTCTTCACGAGCGCCGTCGCCCTCGTTGGTTTCATTTTCCTCCGACATCGTTTTCTTTATATTCTAGTCAGCCCAAGAATCAGCCATTTTTATCCTCATGGGCCGCGGTCTCTCCTCTTGGAGTTATGGCGATGACGAGGCCATGTCTCAGACATTTCTGGCCTCCAGGCTCCAGCGGCTACTACATGATGTAGTCGGCCAACTCATTCCAGTCCATCGCATGCCCCAGGTCATGACCCCTGTCTCCGCATACACACCACTCCTTCGGAAGGAGGAGCGGAGGAGTCGCCAGTGCAATGCTCCTGGAAATATAGAAGCATGGCTTGCTGGTCCACGGTGGGTCCCTCACCTCTGTCCTGGAAATCTAGTAAACTCCAGGCAGTATTCAAGTTCTCCGAATCAAATGTTCGTTTTCATCGAGTAGGAAGGAGGAAGTGGTAGTAGATGGCATTGTGCAAAGTTGCATCGTGGACCTCTACGGTGATCATTCGCTCGACATGCGCGATCTCGATCTTGGCTGCCAACAAGATACCTTCTGTTATGTGCGTTGCTTCCTGTAATGCAAAGGCCCGTGCGTCTGACACCTTGTAGGCATACAACCCGTATGACAGACGCCTAGAGGAGCTCGATGCGGAAGACTATGATATACCTGGCACCCAGGTTCGACAGTCGCTACATTATTCGAAGGGTGTCCAAACGCTGTGTCTTATCTGTAAGGGGTTCCTCATTTAAGCTCTTACAACATGATTGATTTTTCTGTGGCGCAGCTACGGTGGATATAGACAGGGGGACATCTAGCGCAAGAGTCACAGAACTGGCCAACGGGAACAAAAAAAAGGCAGAGAACACTACACTTACATCGCGGTTCATAGATACCACCACCCGCCGCTTGCGATCTGCATTTCCCAGCGCAAAACAATGGAAGACATGGAAGGCCACTCTTCCATCCCGGCTCAAATCTCTTGCTACCCGTCAGTCGCGCCCTATACTTTCCACATCCACAGATTCTGGCTCAGACTCGGATACGGAGCCGTTCCTGCGAAAAGGGGCGACGGCTTCTCTTTTTCTTGGAGATGACGATGTCAGTACGACGGGTACTACTGAAGAGGATACGAAGGTGTGGGTTGCACCGCCCAATAGTCTGGGGTGAGCCTTGAATCGCAAATTATAAAGCACATTAAACTGACCGATACGAAAGTGGCAGCGTCACATTGCATTGCATCGAGTCCCCCATATACGCTCATTTAAATGACCAGGAGAGGAAATTAGGATTTAAGGTTATCGAAAGCTGCTTCCTCCCAGAAGATAGCGACGGTATCGTTGAGATTCAAAACTTCCTTCTCCAGTACCCAGTACACACACTCTATGTGTGTTCATTTTTGGTCATTATCTATTCTCTGACTGGAATCTTCAGGGATACAACCCGATCACGGAGGAGTTCATAGACTTCTATGATCATCACAAACGCGAGATAGATGTCGACCGCCTCCAACGCTGTCTTTGGTACCCTGAAGCTGTACTTGATGATAGGAGTGTAACAATCTGCTTCGTCTGTCAGTCGCTCGCGGAGGGCATCTATCATATAGCTATTATCTGATGATTGTTCCACACAGCTACAGTGGATGAAAAACGCCGTCGAGATCGGGAATATCAGGCGATGGATACATCGTCTGAAGCCAGAGTCGTGTCCCGCCTCCTGAACGGACTGGCATCTATTCCGACATGCATGTCCACCCTCCGAGTCGATGGGACGCAGATCCTCCCTCTCTGGTGGGGCTTTTTTTTGTCCCGCATGGACGAAGCTTCTGGTATTCGCGAGTGTCCAAAGGTGGTGGTCAAATAAAGCTCTGGCTGCACACTGCAATACTGTCTCATCACCGCCCGTCGTTAGTCCTAGAGCAGCATTCACGAATTCGGTTTGCTATCGATTGCTCTTCAAGTACTGAGGACGCCACAGCTGAAGTTTTCGCCAATAGATATTTGATCGATATGTAGACTTGCTACACAGAAATCGTTGATGCCCACGGGGTTGATGTTGGGGACAAGATGTGATATTATCCCTCCATATCGACGGATGGTCAATATGATGACGGATTCGTGGGTCGGAAATCAGGGGACAATTCGAGTAGGCACGGCGGGTCCTGAGGCGGGAGGATAATCATCCTACAGGAGAGAGTGTGGAAGTCGGAAAACTCCCATCCTATGAGGTCAGGATTGTACATACCATCCATCTATCCCCAGAGCCAGACCTCCCTTGTCTTTTCCATCGGATCCCCCATGTTGGCATCCCAGGGTCGGTTGCTGTTACCCGCATTAGCAGCGCACCTCTTATAGGATTGTGGCCCGAGGAAGGTTGCAATGAACCCAGATTCTGCTGTGCAAGGATATATAGCTGCTAACGCGACAGCTATATAATCTGTTATCGCTTTGGTGGAGTCGCCAAGGCAGAGCTCCGGTGTTGGGGCGGTCGTAAGATTGACAACTGTCCAGGCTAGTAGCAGTGGGCAAGAAACGATGACTGGTCCCTAGCAAGATCTCGCGCTCGTTGTCGGCATCGTGGCGCAGACCGTGGACGCCAAGAAGGAGAACAAGGTATACAATGAATCCCGAATAAGACAAGACGGCGGCGAGTAGCAATTTGGACCCAAAATTTTCTTTTGCTTGTGCGGCGAGTACGGCTTTGGGAGCAGCAAGGGAGCAGATACACGGAGAGGGTAGAAAGAAGGAGTTCAAAGTTTGAAAGCTGAGTGTAAACTGCGGTGAACGGCATCGGACGTAGACGGTGACAGGCTCAACGCCATCATGCGACACGCCATTTAGACACCTTGAGCCGCGAGCGCCTCCTACGCAACTCCGATTCTTGCAGGGCTTCGCGGGGAGTCCCTTCTGCCAAGCGCATCATCTTTGTCTTTTCCGCGGATTCGAAGAGAGTCAAATTCATTTGTTTTGAGGATGCTATTTTCCATTTCAATTTCGTGCGCGACGTGGCAGATGTTGTCATGCAAGTTGAGGTGTCCGCAAGATACAGCTTAGCTGTCGTGCTTTGAACTGTCCTTCAGGCCACCTTCGTCAAGAATTGAGAGTTGACAAGTGCAAGTGGAGGCAAGTGGGGTCGGATGCGATGTACTGTGAGTCTGTCATCTGATGATTCTAGGCACATCAGATTGTCGCGTAGATCTGACAATTTTTCACGTTCTCCGTGGCCTTCAGCGCTCGCTGCAGAGTCGTTATTTCCGTCGTCTTTGGCCTCCACCTGCCGCACCATCCCGTATCTCCGCTCTCGTCCCTGCGCTCGACAAAATAAGTGAGAGAGACATAGGAGAGAGTTTTCGCAGAGGAGCATGGAACCTGGGACCTAGCAGCACTGAATATTAGATGTTTATCTCATCGCGATCGAGGAGGTTGGAAGGGCATGAACGCAAAAGCTTATTTCAAGTTCAGCAGCGCTTGCAATGAATGACGTCGATGTTCTCATCAACTTTGATCCTGGAGACCTTATAAGGACATCCACCGTCTCCGTGGACAATAGAGGGCCCATCTCTTACGCCCCCACCATGACCTCCACCATCGATCCCAAGTCCATCGGCAAACCCTCCCGTCCCCGTCGCCATGTCCGTACATTGACCGGTGAGCACATCGATCTTCCCCACGGGGTTTATGCACTAACGCTCGTCTTCGCACAGGCTATCTGCCGGAGAAAGACGCGTCTGGGAAGGAGAAGTGGCCTAGGGGAGAAGAGACAGTGTGGAAGTCGGGCATGAGGAGTGTCGATCAAGGTATGCGCACGTTCTTCAGCCATCTAACGCCCCGTCGCCGACTCGGACTTGATCTAGACGTCGATTCCATCACCAAGTCCTTCGTGAACCATGTGCAGACCTCGCTCGCCCGTCAGCCGTACAATCTTGGTGGGTCTATGCACATATAGTTGGACCTTTGCTCAACGATACCCGTATCAGACGATCTGGGTGCCTACCAGGCTGCGGCTCTATCCGTCCGGGACAACCTCCTGGTTAGAGCACCTAAGCCCATTCCTATCTTGCAAAAGTCTGACAGAGCGCATCTCAGGTCAACTGGAATGAAACACAGCTCCAATACACGCGTAAGGCACCCAAGCGTGCCTACTATCTCTCTCTAGAATTTCTCATGGGTCGCACTCTTGACAATGCCGTACGTGCCGCATATCCGCGGAATACACGCGTTCTAATCATACGTCATTCGTCTCAACAGTTGCTCAATCTCGGACTCAAAGATGAGTATAAGGACGGCATCAAGCGCCTAGGCTTTTCCATAGAAGACATTCTCGAGAAGGAGCGCGACGCGGCGCTGGGGAATGGTGGTCTTGGCCGTCTCGCCGCGTGCTACCTCGACTCATCTGCGTCCCAGGTACGTGCCTCGTTGCTTGTTGACGTGTTGTCGCGTTGTCGTTATGTTGGTTTGTCGACTTACCGTATGCGCCTTGTCATCTGACAGGAACTTCCGCTTTGGGGCTACGGCTTGCGATACAAGTATGGTATCTTCCAGCAGCTGATCTCGCCTGAGGGCAACCAGCTCGAGGTGAGTAATCCTCCGACACTGACAAGGCACCCATCTGACAATGTGGTAAGGCTCCCGATCCATGGCTGGAGAACCAGAACCCTTGGGAGGTACGTCTATCATCTCCCTCATCTCTATGCGCCCATATATGCGTCTTTTCTGACGACGCCTTCAGCTTCCGCGTCTCGATGTTTCGTACGACATCCGCTTCTACGGCCACGCCGAGCGCCTCAACGACGGCACCGGACGCGCACAATGGATCGGCGGACAGGAAGTACTAGCGATCGCATATGATGTCATGATCCCTGGATATGGCACACAAACGACGAACAACTTGAGGCTCTGGGAGAGTAAGCCCAAGCGAGGCTTCGATCTGAACTCGTTCAATGGTGTGTCAAGGTTCCTAGTATGTAATATGCATGACGGTGTACTCATTTTACGAACTCTTGTAGCCGGTAATTACGAGGGTGCCGTCGAATCGTCTAACAGTGCTGCAGCGATCACATCGGTCCTCTATCCGAACGATTCCACGTTCGTTTGTTTATCCCGCTTTGTTAAGTACCTGTCGCTGATCCACACCATACAGGACATGTAAGCTCCGCGCTCCTCCGTCTTCAATTTCCCGCAGACAGCTAACATTTTGCAGTTGGAAAAGAGCTGCGTCTCAAGCAACAATAGTCAGTCACAGCCCACTCTCAACCTCCCTTCCGTATCGCCTCTGATCCCCCTTACTTTGACCAGCTTCTGGACCGCTGCCAGTCTGGCGGACATCCTCCGCCGTTTCAAGAACCTAAACAAGCCGATAACCGAGTTCCCCGACTGTATGTCCTTGCCCATTCTCCTGCCTCCTAGCCTTCCTTGACTCAGACATGATACGATTTAGATGCTGCGATTCAGCTTAATGATGTAAGTTCTCCTCCATCTACTTTGCCTGGACCTCATTCACCACGAATGTATGACTAACAGACCCATCCGACGCTTGCGATTCCGGAGCTCATGCGCATCCTCATTGACGACGAGGACCAGACCTGGGAGTCCGCCTGGGCGATTGTGACGAATACGTTCTTCTATACCAATCATACCGTGCTCCCCGTATGTCTTTTCTCTCTTCTTTGCGGCAGTGAGGGTGTTGAGATCTCACGGACGTGAATAGGAAGCTTTGGAGAAGTGGCCCGTCCCGTTGATCGAGCATGTGTTGCCCAGGCATATGCAAATCATATATGATATCGTGAGTTCCTCGCCAGTTTCTCTGCCTCCAATTTCGTCTGACTCGTTCCTAGAACTTGTGAGCTGCGTTTATATCTATCGAGTGTTATGATACTTAGACTATATCCACAACGAAGGTTCTTCCTGCAAGGCGAGTCCCACCCGTGCCCCATGGGCACTCATATCTAAAACTTGATTTTGCAGCTGTCGAGAAGAAGTTCCCCGGCGATCGCGATAGGCTCGCTCGCATGTCGTTGATCGAAGGTAAGGCTCTCTCCCTTGCACGGAAGCACGCTGCAGATTGCTTACCACGTCTTGGACAGAGGGTCAGCCTAAGCAGGTCAGGATGGCACACCTTGCGTGTATCGGTACGTCGCTCCTCTTGCTGATCTGGTAACAACCAACGACGATTTCGTTAGGGAGTCGCAAGGTCAACGGTGTAGCTGAGGTCTGTAACTTCTAGCTGATCTTCCACCTTGTTGACTGATGTGCCTTGGGAATAGCTGCACAGTGACCTCGTCCAGACGACGATCTTGAAGGACTTTGTCGAGTTTGAAGGGATCAGCAAGTATGGCCGTCAATAGCCCTTTTTTGCGCCAAATTGTATTGACAGGGTTCGAAGGTTCGGGAATGTTACTAACGGCATCACTCCCCGTCGTTGGCTCGACCAGGTACGTTCCACATCTTCACTTCCGGTGTCTTGACTTGACAACCCACCACTCATCGACAGTGTAACCCCGAGCTCAGCGCGCTCATCTCCAAGACGCTTAAGCTCGACAAAACTGTTTGGCTCAAGGACCTTACGAAGCTCGAGGGGCTCTTACCATTCACTGAGGATGCGGCGTTCCGTAAGGAGTGGGCAGCCATCAAGCTGCGTAACAAGGAGCGCTTGGCGCACTACGTGCAGACGACGCTGGGTCTGAGCATCCATACGGATGCAATGTTTGATGTGCAGATCAAGGTGCGTTGAAGTGGTTGCGTGTCTTTTGGAGGTGGTCTGAGGGAACTTTGGATTCTAGCGCCTTCACGAGTACAAGGTATGTGGATGCCAGTCTGTATACTGATATCGGATGCTTATCAGGTTTGCAGCGCCAAACGCTCAATATTCTGGGAGTCATCCATGTAGGTTTCTATGATGCAGTGGCTCTCTTTATCTGTAACTCATGAGCGCTCTTCTAGAGGTACTTGACCCTGAAGAACATGATTCCTGCCGAGAGGAAGAAGGTCAACAACCGCGTCGTGTTCTTCGCTGGAAAAGCTGCCCCTGCTTGTAAGTCTCTTGCCTCTTTACCTTACCCAAGTATGCTAATCCAAGACCATCCAACCCACAGACTACATCGCAAAATTGGTCAACCCTATTCCCTTGTCACTGTCTTGGCTTGGCTCGCTGACTTCGACTTACAGACGATCCGCCTCATCGTCAACGTCGCGCGCATTATCAACGCAGACCCCGACACCAAGGACTACCTCACGCTCTACTTCCTACCGGACTACTCCGTCTCACTCGCCGAGGTTCTCATCCCGGCCTCCGACATCAGCCAGCACATCTCGACTGCTGGCACTGAGGCGTCTGGTACGTCGAACATGAAGTTCTGCCTTAACGGCGGGCTACTGCTAGGAACCGTGGATGGAGCCAATATCGAGATTGCGGAAGAGGTTGGGGAGAGCAACGTCTGTCAGCATACCTCTTTGTTTGTTATGTTATGTTATCCTGACTGCCTTGACTTTGGTTGCATTCAGTCTTCTTTGGACACCTTACCCCGTACGTCCACTGTATGTGTGTGGATGACGGTTTCTGACCTTCTTGTCGTGTGCGCAGCGCGGTGGAGGACCTAAGATACCAACACATGTACCACCCCGTCCCGATCGAGGAGAAGTGCCCCGCCCTCGCCCACGTCCTCAACCAAGTCTCTGCTGGCCTTTTCGGCGATGGCGGTGTTTATGAGCCGTTCGTACCATGCTCCTTCTCCTTTTGCATCGATTACTCATCTACGACTCTGTTTTAGGCTCCTCAACACCATCAGGCAAGGCGACTACTACCTCCTTTCAGACGACTTCGATTCTTGTAAGTCACTTTCCAAGACGACGCACTCGAATTCTCATTCTGCGTTTCAGACATCGCGGCTTTGGGCATGGTCGACGAGGCATACAGCGATCGCGAAGAGTGGATCAAGAAGTCCATTCGCACCACTGCCAAGGTACGGTCGCGATTTTGTCTCTCCTAGTGTTGTTCCTCATTTGACCTTCCTTAACCTAGATGGGCAAGTTCAGCTCCGACCGCGCGATCAATGAGTACGCGGAGAGCTACTGGAACATCGAGAAGACTCCCGTCACGAGCAAGTAACGGGTTGCCTTTGTATGAGTGTGGATTAAATGAATTCTGGCGGGACTTGGGACTTTTGTATATCAACATATTCATCACGATTTATAGGGTTTGTATCAGTAACGAGATATCTTCTGAGGTCTAGGGCGTTGGCGGCTGCTGCAAGAGTGAAGTGAGGGTGCACAATCTTGACGCCTGATTTCTCGAGATTTCTCGCCGTGCAGGATTGAGGCAACGCGAGAATCGCTGCTAGGGTACCCTACCGTGTACTACATAGCGCGGAGCTCGGAGCGCTCAGCACAACCATTAAATTTATTAACAAGCCATGAAAGGTAAAAACGGTTTTCATGTACAACGGCGCAGACGGAGACAATTTTGTGTATCGGACATATGTTCCTCGTCGGGACCGCCCGTGCGTAATATCACTATCACTATCACTATACAGTGACATACACAACGCACCGGGCGCGGCTGCTGTTCTCTAAATCTGACCTCCGGTGTCGCAACGAGATCTCTTTCTTTGCGAGGAAAATTCCTGATCTGGTAGCTGCCGTCGATGGTGGGCAGCAAAGGCGACATCCGGACATATCATCCAGCGCGGAATCATCATCACAGCAGCGGCCTACTGGTACGTATCAAACCCGTAAAAGATGCTAGCCATCCCACCCAAGAGGATCGTCGAGGAGATTTATAACCGGTTACGTGCACAACGGACACACGCCATCAAGTGACAGTTCCTACAATTCTGTTCATGGTGCGTCCATGAGTCTCAGTTCTGTCCATTCGGGGCACCGAAGCTGAAGTTCTTACCAGAAGGAAGTCGCGCAGCCAATTCCCGCACTCTTCACAGTCCCCCGAGCCATTTCGCCTCCTCCATGAGTGGCCGACGCAATCATGATTATCTCGAATCGTATTGGCCATCTGGCGAATTTGTTCTTGACGCACGAGCGGTGCTATAGGTGCCCTCCCCACATTTTCCTGCTCTACCCTCTGCTGGGCAGTATCCAGCAGGCGCTCCTCGTTCCATTGGGGGCAACCGCAATTCTTCCAAGGACTGGCACAGATGTAGCAGAACTCATATCGGCAGCGACAGGTGATGTGATAACAGCCCATCTGGAGTTCTACAATCGCTCGGCAACCGGGGCAAGTCTGCCAATGTTCGGCAAGGGCAAGCTCTCGAACCGCAAGGGTCGCTTGGTTTTCAGAACAGTTTTCGTCGAAATGAGAGGGTTGGCGACACTGCGGACAGACGAACGTGCCACATTTGGTGCATTGAACATGATCCTGTGCGTTCTCGGAAGAACCCAGGAAAGTCGAGCATGTAGGGACTGGGCAGAAGATACGGTTGGCGGCTGGGACGTCTAGCTCCATGCGTTTGGCGGTGTATGTTGCAAGGAGCTTTGGTTTAAGGAACTGGGCTAGGGCTTCATTAGGGAATGGCTGATTACAGCATCTTGGAGGATATAGCGACTCGTCACGACAACAGGCATCCACCAGATCGGCAACGCAGGCTGGACAGTAGTCGTGGTCGCAGGGGCCCTTCAGATAGGCTGAGCCTCTCACGAGATCACCGCAGCTTATACATTGGGCCCTATCGACCTATTCAGATACTAGTTTCGGCCATAATTCACTCGATCATACCTTTTTTGCGGTCGGGACTTCAGTACCGTCTGGACAGAGCCAACTTTTCCCTTGGACCCAAGACTTATGACCCTAAGCAGGCATCTTTTTCAGAAGAAAAGCCAACACCGAAGAAAACACTTCTTACAGTCTTTCCATCCGCACCGACAAATCATCGACAGATCCTTCGTCGGCTTTCGTTGCGCTGGTATCACCGGAATGCTCTTCAAGGTTTAGATCTAGGATACTAAAAGATGGTTTTCAGATCAGAGGGAGGATCATCGACGATTTACGAAGGAATGCTACCCACGGTTCAGAAAGCTGAGAGAATGCCGGATCCTCCACGAGACGCTGAGCATTTGAGGGAGGCGGCAGCGCTTCTCCATTCGACAGCGCAACCGCAGCCCTATGATCATCCTCCGCCGCCCTTTCTACTATTGACAACGCGTTCAAGATCGGACGATCAACCTCGATCGCGTCGTGGAGGCTTCTGGCCATTAAACGATCGTTCGCATAGCGCACCATATTCTCCCCGTATTCGCGCTGCATCCGGAGTGCCACTTCTTCGTCGGAGAGCGGAGCATCAGCCCGCGCTTTTCCCTTGCGTGAACGACTGATCTCTGATATATCCTGGAGAGTTAGTTGTGCAATCAGCATAGATGTTTGCACGTCAAGATCATGCGGATTGATGAAGGGAAGGTTCGGAGATCGTGCAGACCTGAACGTGGACGAGGAAGCCATGTTCGGAGATGGTGGTTGTGCTGTTGGAAAAATGTCCTTACGATATATATGGTCGGATAAGCGCTGGGGATAAGAGCGGGGTTTGGCAGGCTTGGGCTACGTCTAATTACCTAACGAAAGAAGATTCAGTGAGCAGTTCCCAAAGCATTGGGAGACCAGCTTACAGTGACACGAGGACTTCTGGCATCACGAGGCTGCACACACGAGACCGACAAAGCCCGCAGCTTTTGGCACTGAGCTCAGCGATAAGAAAGTGCCTGCAACACAACAAGTGAACGACGAACATCCTATGCGCACAAACCAGTTGTAGATCCATTTGTGATAAGGTACTACGAGTAGAATAATGAAGAGCGATGTATAATAGCTTCGGCGTCGAAATCCTTTGAGTAAGACCTTAAGCGCTCAGGCAACGAGGCAGGCTGCCAACAAAGAACAAAGGTCAGCCAGAATTCAACGACGGCCCACGACACGAGGAGCATACCGTCGATCAATGAGGCAAGGCGACGAGTTCGATCAATCAACACTTGCATTCAGCCATGCGGCCCCCACATCCGTAGCAGAAGTTGGAGCTACAGCGGCAAAGTATATGATTACAGCCTTGTGTCTTCTCAACAATGGCATGACATTGAGGACACGTCTGCCATTTATTTTCTTTTGCGAGAATCTTGATGCTCGACATGGAACTGCTCTCCGAACAAGTCTCCCCGGGGTGTGCAAGTAACTTGCACAGGGTACACATGACTAGATTGCATCGAGTGCAGGTGACGGACTCTCGCGCACCCTTTGATGATCCGAGAAATGTAGAACACGTAGGGCTGGGACAGAAGATGCGCTCGGAGGCTGGAACATCAAATTCTGATCGTTTGGCATCGAAGGCCGCCTGTAGTCTCATTGAAAGGAAGGGGGCGACTGCCTCGAGAGGCAGAGCCTGTTTGCAGCATCCTGGAGGATAAAGAGATTCATCTCGTATGGAAGTGGTGACCAGGTCTTCCAAACAGTCGACGCAGAGATCATGACCGCAGGGAGCGTGAAGTGTAGGTTCGCCAACTACGAGATCCCCGCAAGGCATGCAAAGAATGGTAGGAAAGCCGAACTGCACACCCAAAACTTGCGTGAGGTCGAGAGTTCTAGATGACTTATGAGTATAATGACATGACTGATAATCAAACCGCTGACGGTGGTTCTGCTGTAGGCACATCCACCTTAACGTCTTTGTCATTTGCGTCAGAATCAGGCTGTTTAGGACTGCAAGGTGTTTCTATTAGGAGTTGTCTTCAAGAGGTATAGTGAACTTACTCTACTAATCTGGCTCCGGTTGGGTCTGATGGGCCAGGTAAACCTAAGTTGACGGAAGCAGCGAGAAGTACTTGACGATGCTCTGCAGCAGCTTGCTGTGAGGATAGTATGGGCTCATCCACGATTGAATCATTATCCTGGAAGTCAGATAGACGATAGTCATCACTCAAGGTAGGGCTACTGCACGCTGGCGGGCTACAAGTTTGTGAGCGTCAGGCGGTATCGACGAAGAGCCCAGGCAGCACCTACTCGAAGGCAGCGGCCTGGAGGAATGAAGATCCTGGCTTGTCGGCGTTGATGGGCACAGCGAGAAATACTCGAAGGTGATCCACCGCCACTGGGTCAACAATGTTATATGATGTATAGTCGGCTTGGGTCCCTTCTGCGAGACTCTTTGCAAGCCTGAAGTCCTCCATAGCTCGGAAAGCCTCCTGGACAAATTCCTCCTGTATTTTGATAGCAAATGCCTCGTCTGAAAGCGTGTCGTCACTAATTTGATCATCAGCACGACCTTTCCCTTTGAGCTGATGGCCAGCCTCGATATCGGCGAGAGCTCGCTGAGCAGATAAAAGCGACGCGGCGATATCAGCGTGATCGGCATCGACGAGCATTCTGCCCACTGTAATAGGAGACGAGACCATGATGGGTGGAATCAAAGGCAGATAACGCGTGTTTGCCATACCAAAAAAGAACCATTTGGCGCCGATCGAGCTTACGAGACAGCATGAGACAAGTTCTCTGGAACGGAAGGTCCAGTTGATGAAACTAGACCTCCCAGGCCAACAGATAATCCGATGACAATGAAAGAGCCCACAGACAGGCCACTAGAGGATCTAGAAATGATCCAGATAAAAGTCGAGCGGATTACAGGGAGCCTGAGGGAGGAAGGCTCGCTTCGGGGACTGGCCGGCAAATGCCGTTCAACTAGGCGCCTCTCAAATTATCATGTGTATCTTCCACCCTTCCGACGCTTCCACCCCTTTTGCTACGATGACGGTCATACTGATATATATATACGCAGGACAAACTTCTGAGAGCCTTTGACTGAGGGATGATGCTTACCTTGCGAGTTTTCACTTTATTTTGTTGCTCCGCAGGGCTTGCTATCGCAGTGAGGGTACCCAGTAGCCATAACGGCCGCCCTGCCCTCGCTGTCCCCACACTGCTTGAGGTTCGAACTATCTTAGCCCGATTGCAGGGTCCAATCGTTTCAACCCTCATAGCTAGGGCTGCATTACCAGCAGAGCCCAGCCTGTACTCGGATGGCGGGAGGTCCTTGACTTCATTCATTCACAAAAAGGAGGTTGTGGCTCAAGCGACAAGAAGATATACCTATGGGACCTTGGAGTACCCATTTACACTTCCGCTCGTCGCACCCGACACGATTACATCCATCAATCCCTTCCCGGGAGGTGTATTCCACCAAGATACATTCACGCCCAATCCCGGTCTTTCGTCCTTTTACCTCAGGACCCTCGTACCTCTCTTAGGAGACGTAAACGCAGCAGTAGAAGGCACATCCGTCTTCTTCCATCTGACGGAACCCGCAGGTCCAGCTGACAGGGACGCCAAATTTACGTTAGACGCACAGCTCCTTACATTACTCTCCCACCGAGCCTCCATTGGCAAAATCGTTGCTGAATCCAAGTTCCATGCCAATCTCACGGAATATACAGCTCTAATCCAATCGCGAGATGCGGGCTCCATCCGGGCTATGTTGACCAACACCACGCAGGAAGAGGTTGTCTTAGACGGTGCGGCAAACGCGTCGTTGCAACTGGCCACAGCATGGGAAACTGCACAAACCGCATCCCCAACAATCTCAACCAACTTCATTACCTGGGTTCAGACAGCTGTCGGAAAAGTTTACAGAGAGCTCATTGACATGACCACGGACGTCGAGGTGGAATATCTATTGCAGAGGCTCAACTAATCCGTACCGATCCTAGAGTGGGTGTGTATGCACTGCGGAATAATGACATGGCGTAGCTACTTGAACGCACCTGCATAGCGACGTAACGCGTCCTCAAATGATGCTACGACCTCACACAGCTACAGGACATATTTCCTCCAGTATTAAGGACTATCTGAGTAGCGACCCCATCACAATATACTCAAAGCGACTTTACAATCCCAAGACTTTGTATGCCACAGTATCAATGAGACTGTAGTGGACTCCGCACAGGCAAAAAACATTGCGGGGCTAACGGGTATTTATGTATTTTTGTGGCTGTTGGATTCGTCGACGGACCCTAGGTCCGCGTTAAACACGTTACCCCGCATCCTGACTGTCTCAATCGCCCTCCCTATCTCGCAGATGACTCTAATCAAGGCATCTACGAATGGAGTAAACTACTGTGGACAACGCGAGCGTGGTGCTGGTTCGGATAGGCATCATGAAGGCCATGGAAGTGCGAGGAGGACTGATGTACGACCAGGGCTTATTTCGGGTCGTAGGAGCTGCTGAGCTAGTCGCAATCATGGTCACTACATTCATATTATGTCCCATATTGACCCACGAGTCGCCTCCACATCAATCAAATCTGGAAATGCCGCGAACCTGTACCTCACTCCGCTTTCTGCTATCGGTGCGATACGAGATGTGTCGCAGACCCTTCTTCGCCGGAGGTGCTATTGCACTTTGAAGTCGGGCTTCACTATCGCCGACAGCGTACGGAAGGACCACAAACTTGTCACCAGGGGGCCGTACGGCATCGTCCGCCATCCAAACTACTCGAGAATGCTAGCCGTACACGTGTCGGTGTGTACTCGTGTTCTGTTGGTGGGGTTCTCATGTATCGTGGACGAGGGAATCGGGGCTCCTGGACACGAGAGGCCGGAGAGCGGCTCTAGTGGGCTTCGCGACATGCAAGATGGGCGTGGAGGGAGGCTCGCTCATGAGAGGTCGAGGGCGCTGCGTTGTAGAAGCAATTTGGAGAAGAGTGGGATGAATACGCGCGCAGAGTTCCGTATGTCTTCGTCCCAGCCACATATTGAGAACGACTAGACTCGACGATATTTGGAATTGGAGGGCGTCATAGGTCGAGTTAATGCTAGAAAAAAATCCCGAGGCACGATTTGCGGAGGGTACTAAGCAGAAAGAAGCAGATATCCATAGCAGTCATCCAAGGAGATCATCCAAGAAGTCTTGCATTTCGTCCTTGGGCTTTTTCGGTTGAGGCAAAGATCCATCCAGAACAGGGAGCGGTGGGGCTTCTGTGTAAGAGGTTGCTGATGTACGTAGATGAGCGAACACCTCCAGTGGAAGAAGTCGGGGCTCGTACCTCCTTTCCGGTCACGGACAACGATCGGTTTTCCACGAAGTCTCTCTGATTTAGCCCGAAGCCGCGATTTGAGCTCTACGTTGTGAAGTGAGCAGAAGAGATATAGTGGAATAGAGCAATCGTACCCCAGGTGGCCTCAGCAGCTGCCTTTTCGCGGCTCATCTCGTCGAGTTCGTGATCCCACTCGATTTCCTCCAGCTTCCCTTTCCTTGTAGGTCCAGCGATATGTGTTCGAGAACCAATGTGGGCAAGGGTAATGTCAACATCACCTTCGTCTGTTGTAGCGACGGGACCGATTGATAGGCCTTCATCGGATATCCTCTGTCGCTCGAGGAACGATGAGAGGTCCACCTCAGGTTCCACTTCCGGTTCACCTGAAAAAAGGTCAGCGGACAGAAATGACCCAGTGGCTATGGAATCACACACCATCGGATCCTAATTCTGGCTCGGGTTCAGCATATCGATCTGCGTTTGTACCAAGCTGCCGCCTCGAGTACTTCGCTGCTCGTTCGGCTGCCTCCTCTTCCTCTTCTTCCTCCTCCTGCTCATCTTCTAGAAGAAGACGTTTGCCAAATTCTGCAGGCCGTCCTCGCCCACGCCCTCTACCCCGCGCCCTGAGATATTTTCCCAATCCTCCTCGGTTTCCTCGACCTCTTCCGCGACCACGACCTGCAGCAGTCGTTTCGGAAGAGGAAGCTTCTGACATTGGGATTATAGCTGGATACGGAACGCTGAAGAGCTGGAATCAGCACACAAGAACAATTTCTAGGTTGCAAACACAGCTGGCAAGAGTTGTCAAGCGACTGGTACGATAAGATTATTACGTAAGCCTGTAATCAACGTCTTCAAAGTTCTTGCAGTGTTAGCTTTTGACGGGCATGGCTCGCTCTCGCCCTCACTTTAGAGGGCTTCAGACACCTATTCCGAAGCGAGGGCGTTCTAATTATGTCTAGCCTATCAGTTCGGGATCATGAAAGCTCGCACTCCCGCTGTTCCGCACCAAAAGTACTCCCAGAACCAAGTCCGAAGTCGTATACAGTTCCCAAGTTCTACTTACGTATCTTGTGGTTCGAAGGCTGCTCGCTCCTTCTCCAGCTAGGGCCCCATGACCTGGCGTTGATATTCGCTGTCCGACAACATTACATATAGACCGATAGCTAAGAATGGAGCTCAGAAGGTCTCCCTTCAACGCCTCGGCCACCATGCGTAGTGCTGCACTCTGGAAAGCCTTCGAGGTCTGTTTCTCCGAGTCATATTTCGAATACTCATTCATTCTTGCAGGTCTCGAGCGATGCCACGCCTTATATCAACCATGACATACTTCCGCTTCCACCATCTCGACGGACTTGGACAAAGAAAGTTTTCTGCTTCTTCTGGCTGTCAACCGGTGGGTCTTTGAAAGACGGCATATTTCCCAAGTTCACGTACTGACTTAAGTGCAGCCATCAATATTGCAGAGTGGTCGGGTGCTTCTGCGGCACGTATGTTACTGGCAGTTTTTTTCCAAATATAAAGAGACTGAACATGACTTGCAGTTGGTCTGGGCTTGACGGTCCCACAGGCCATTATTGGTATGTCCGCCGTTAATTCTCTTGAAGCAAGCCCTGAGGCAATCTAGCCAACGCGCTCAGCACCTTGATGTAAAGTATCTGTAATGCTTGTCGTGCGAGTCTCATCATATCTATAGCATCACTCTTGCATTGGTCGTGAATGGCATGGGTGGCGGGAAGTGGCATGTCCCATTTGTAAGCTATAAACAACTTGGTCCCTCGAAACGTGCCTAAAACAGATTGTCACATCCAGGCCGTGTTGAACAGAGCTTCCTGGGGCATGTAAGCCATGTCCTTGAGAAATTTCAGAAATTTCGGAATACTGAACCATGCACAACAGTCGCGGGTCCTGGTTCCCCCTTCTCAATCGCGTTATTTTATCCTGTTGTTGGTATGGTGTCGAAGGCTGGTATGGTGGTCAAATAACCAAGGTCATGATCGGGTCCATCTGGCGTGAGCTGCCTCTGTTCAATTACAATTATCATCTGACGATGTTTCTCAGCCAGCTTTTACGACTTGAAAAACACATTCGGACCAGGGCAGCCTATGAAGACTAACGAATTCGGTTGGTCTCGAGGTCTTGCTATCGATACTACGCACTCGCACTGATTTTTTGCTACCTCGTCAAGTGGCCTTCATAATATTTTGGTTGATTTCTCTTCCCATGTTTCTCCTACGCCCGGAGCAGTAAGCAAACTAATCATATGTTTGGCCATGACTGATTTCCACCAGCTACCGCATACCGGCGATCTTATCTTCCATCGCGGTTACCATAGCTGCTCTCGCCACGTTCATATGGGCTCTTGCTAAGCAGGGCAACGGAGGACCGTTGTTTACGAATCCTGAGGAAGTTTATGGTGTCGGAAAACTTACTCCCGGTTCCATGCTTGGGTGGGTGATGATGCGGTGCATCACAAGTGGTATCGGCGCATGGGCTGGAGGGGTGCGTTGCTTTGCTCTTTCAAGCTGAGTCTTGGGTTGAAAGTGCCTACCTTCAGATTATGTACCAAAGCGGTAAGACGCGCCTAGAATGAGACCCCTGCACATTTCCCGATAATGTCTATCCGTAGATTTTTCACGCTACGCCGTTAATCCTGGAGATCAGATTTGGGGCCAGATACTCATCATTCCGATCTGCCTTCTTGGATCAAACATTTTGGGAATTGTCACGACCTCAGCAGCGAGAGGTTTCTACCCAGACGAGCCGTTGCTTTGGTGCGTACAGGTTCTCTCCGCGATACTAACGCATGGCCTCAGAGTTTATCCAGGAAACTTTATGATCTGCTCGAAGCCATTCAGAGACACGAGGGTCCTGCTGCACGAGCAGCGGTCTTCTTCCTCGCGTTCGCCTTTTTCCTGTCTCAGCTCTGTGTTAATGTACGTAGCTGCTTCCACATTCAGAGCGCTTGCACAGACGGATCTCGGACCCTTGTAGATCGTCGCATGCGGTGTAGTTGGTGGGATGGACCTTGCCGCATTGGCGCCTAAGTAAGCTGTCAAAAAGAATATCATCTTCGCAGTAGTGATCTCACATCCCGCGAAGATATATCAACATCCGTCGCGGCTCCATCATCATCGCTGTGATTGGGATCTGTATCAACCCGTGGAGAATTCTGAACGTCAGTTACTGACCGCTTCCTCGTCTTAGCTCTCAAGCTGATCGTTTCAACTCTTAGACGGCCAATTCATTCATCTCAGCTATTTCAGGATATGCAGTATTCCTTGGACCCCTTACAGGAATCATGGTGGTATGTAGCCCGTCTAATGCAATGTTTATTGTACAGATCTGATAACCCCGAAGGCGGATTATCATATTCTACGAAGGCGTCGTGTCAAGCTTTCACATTTCTTCATCCCAAACGATTCCAGCGACTACTGGTAAGCAACAGCCTCCCATCATCGCCCTTGGAGCATCATGGAATGATCACAAATAGGTTTTGGCATGGAGTTAACTGGCGTGCGCCTGTAGCGTGGTTACTGGTACACTTTTTCGTACCCGATTTCCCCAAGTTCAAACTCTCACACCTCCACATAGGGCGTAGGGTGGAGTATGCCCGGGTTCGCTGCGTCGATCACTCCAGCGTCCGTCCAGGTCCAGACCAATTGGGTGTATGTTTTTCAGCTTCGCGGTTGATCTTTCATCTCACGAATTGAGGCAGTCACATCTATTATCTCTCGTGGCCATTGGCGTTCTGCATCAGCGGGATTTCGTGGTTGACATTGAACAAGCTCTGGCCTCCCCCGGGCGTCGGCGAAGTGGACGAGAAGGACGTTTTCGGCACGTTTGGCCGCGCAGAAGGGACTGGCACTGTAATCCTTGACGGAAATATCCTCAGCATGGATAAAGAGCCGAAGGCGTGACAGGGTTAAGAGATTTTAAGGCATGTTATGAACGTGGACAGAGAGACCACATCCATGTTGTACCGTTTGTGCGTAAGATACGCTTCTTGTGCCCCATGCAAGCTGAGGAGTTGACGATGAGAATGGGGAGATCAGCTCAACTAATGGGGGCTGTGGCGTATTATCTGTCTCAAGTTTGTAGAAGTATGTTCTCCCACCCCACCCTGTCTGGCGAAGACTATGTTGTACGCATCACACACCTTCTTGCCCTTGTTAATAGCATCGAGGTTCAACGTAAGTAGATGAATCACGACAAGGCAGAAGGTGGTGTAATATTTTGTGATATTGAATACAACAAGGTTCAGTACTAAGTACAATATGACAAGGGGTGGTGAGGTTCGTACAGATAGAAACAGAGCTAGGGAACGTGAGTGTGTCTGACTATCAGAACACGAGAAAGTAAGGAGTGAGCAGTTCCCGGAGGATGGATAAAACGGAGAATAACATAAAGAGACACTAAACGCCGTAATCCACTTCATCCTCTGCGCAAGGGAGGAATAAGCTTAGTACAAGAGAAATGCCTGTCGCGACGCCTCCAAGAATAGTCATGAGCGCTGTCCACAGTGCCGCCAAGATGATGCCAGCCATGAAGGACAACATCAAGGCGTGCAGGAGAAAAAGGATTATGGCCGATATATAAAAAGGGGTAGGCTCCCGCTTTACTATGGGCTCCTCCTTCTGCTGTACGACGGAAGCGGGTTCTGGCTCTGGCTTTTGTCGCAATTTTGGCCAGACGAGTGTCCTGAAATCGTCGTAGTCGACGCCTTTAAACCCAGGGACACACAGCTCCGGCGCGACGTAGACCTTGGTGGTAACGGGAGAGTATGGGATAATGGATTTTCGAATGGACTTTGGTCGAACCGAGCACGCTAGCGTGTCAGCACTTTCCATGCGGCGGAGGCGCGGTCTGCAGTTTGGAACTATCCTTGGGAGAGCAGCGCGGGCCTGGAAGAGTATTCAAATCCTTGATCAAGGGAATAAGAAGATCTCGACTCACCGGTCGGGCTATCTGAGGCAGAGGAATTGGCACCGACTGTACCGGTTGAGGCTTCTCCCCGACCTTCAGATACTTTTGAAGGAAACAAAGTACTTTTTTTGGCACGATGGCCCTGGTCCTTTTTCTTCGCTCCTGCCCAGAGCGCTTTGAACGGTTGAGGAATCTATCCCAACGCGAAAGATTTTTAACTTCCTTTTCTACGTCCTTTGGGTCAGCTGGGATAGGCTATCGTCTCTGTTAGCTTCGTGAGGGGAAACGTTTCGTGGTGATGCTTACCGAGGGCGGTAGTTCTGGTACAGGGAGCGCAGGACGTGACAAGAAGCCAGTAGACATGCAGTAGTGCTCGATTTTCTGTTGACAGAAGATAAGGTTTTGGTGGATCTGAGTGGTTAAGGACGTACTCTCTGCCCATCATTAATGGGGCCATACATCCCAGGCTGAAAGATCAATAAATTGAGTGTTATAATCAACCCGTAGACAGAGAGAAGATACTCACGTCATCGCCCTCGCTCCTTTGGCGACTTGCGTTGGCCTCCCAGACCCTCCTACTGTCTTCATATGAGTCGGCGATCATCTGCATAAGCATCAACGTGGCTGCCGGGTCGCGATGACCATGGACAGGAAAGCAGGTAGGGCTATCACTCTGTAGATTGGTAAGTGGCTGCTCCGCGATTTTTGCTGTGTACTAACTTTGCTGACGCGCTCTGGAAGTACAGGACGCGGGCCTTGGTTGCGTTTCCGGGTTTTACGACAATCACGACGTTCTGGTCGCGGCGCGTCAAGGCCAACTTGAGAGTCTATCGTAGACATGCTATGCATCGGAGACACTCAACGACGCAGTGCGGCTTTACTGTGAGGGGACTGAAGTGGCCAGGATTCCACTAAGCACTGCTGCTTTTATTGCTGCCCGCTTTGACGACATAAGCGATCCACGGTAGACCGCCTCACCATAGATGGTAAGTGGGCCTTCCTCCAGAAGATCCGACATACTGGCCAGGATACAATGCATTGTTCTTCAAGAGCGCGTGTAGATTAGTTTTCGAGAAGTCGAATTGCTGAGTGTCTATAATTAGCGAACTATAGCGGTTTCGGAGAATTCCGCGAACACGTTTTTCAGCGATCAGATTGATCTCCCGTTTAGGAAGTCGTCAGGGGTCGGTTACGCTGTTACACTGCCAAGGCACTTCGATTCAAGAGAACAAAGCAATCATTCGCGAAGCCATGGTATCCTCGAGCCTCGAGGATATTCAATTATATAAGCAATATTCCAGCCATTGAATGAATACCAGACATGGATAGACAACGCTTTGCTACGGCGTATTAGCCTGTCAACAGTGCGATTCACCATCACGATTCACGCACAGAATTGTAACACTGTTAGACATAACTACTAGTATACGCAACCTTTCTATGCAGGAAGGAAATCAGCTCTGCATTATACGGGTCGCGGGGTTGGTAAAACGCCTCGGAGGTGAGCGCTGGCTCCAGGACCTGGTAGGCTCCCGGTAAGTTGGAATTGCGAGGGTGCGATCTAGTATATGAGATAATTAATCTGAACTACCTATCAGCTTAAGAATGAGTGTATACCAAAGTGTTAAGTTACGCAACCACATGGAGAACATACGTTCCTTTTCTATTGCCAGGTCTCTCTTGCGATTCAGAATCTTCCGCTCACCTTTACTCGACGAGTAAGAGATAAGCGATCCTTCGACTCGGAGAGTTGTGGAGAGGTGTATTGGAGTACCCAATTGAGCGCGACTGTATGAGCCAGAGCAACAAAGCGGGACGCAGCCAGTGATACGTGCGTATCAAATGATGATGGGGAGGAGGCATGTCAAGCTGTCATAATTCCGAGCCAAGTGCAATTACCGTGTTTGACAAACTCGAGGTACAAAAAAAGATCGGATGTAAAATTTATTTCACTTCGTTAAATATACACAGTATATGAGTCTAAACAGCTACGAACGAACCCAGAAAACTAGGTAATTGGAGGAATAGACAAGCTTGACTGGAAGGATAGGTTGAACGGTTTTGAGGCTGGCTCAAAGCAATCAGGAGGGTGGCCTGAAGAAATTGCATGAGAAGGTGTCATATTTGTAATGCGGTATATTGAACTCACACGGCAGGGACGGTCGTGGCGGGTCCTACGAGGGCGCTGTCAGTGCGGGTCTGGGAGTGAATACCAGAGAAACTCACCAGCGTCGGCCGAAAGGGTAGGGAAAGGAGTCGCCTTGCACTATATCGAACTCCGTCAACGAAACACAGGCAAGTTATAAAATACGCGCGTACGGCAGCTTGGATATCTGCCATGTTCTTCCCAGCAGGAAGCGTAGGGGTCTTCTTCAAAGTGGGTGGAACCGGAATTACGTCCGAGCAGTCAGTGAGGAAGGCTCTGTTTTGACCAAGGGTAGCCAGCTTGGACATCGCAGCGCTGAACTTGGATTGCAAACGCGCTTGGTCAGCTACAATACCATCGTAAGTCCCATGCAGAGAGATTTTCTAGTTCAAGTGCGTACTGATGAGCGATTGCCATTCACATGCAGTCCTGCAAACAATGGGACGTCAGCAAGGTGGTACTAAGCTAACAACTATGGCATATGAACCTGGCATCTCGCGCAAATGCAGCATCGGACTCAAGGCGGAGCTCGCCATGAAGGGGAGACAAGACTTGGCCGACGTTGATTCCGTTTCCGGGAGTGACGTCTGCTGTCAGGAGTGTCTAAATTTCGAGAACAGTACATGAGAAAATTTGACGACTTCCACAGCCACTCAGATACCGACTTCGACGAAAAAGTTGGAGTCGAATGTTCCAGGTGTTGAGTCGAATGGAGTTCCCTTGTGGGTTCCCGATTAGTGGACCGTCAGACAAGGCAAAAATAGAGGGCCCACAGGAATAGTGGGATCAACGTGGTCCTGCGCTGCTATAGCCTATGGTGTGCGATGCGAGCAAGTCGACGATCTCGTTAGGGCTAAATCCTGCGTCCCCCATCCTTGCAATGATGGTGTCAACTGAGTCACTCGGTTTAGGTACCAGAAGATCCGGCGAAGGAAGAGAGAAGTTTGCGCGGCCTGCCAAGAACTCCAGACGAGGAGCAGCAGGGCAATTGGATACAGCAACTGCATCAGCGAATTGAATACTATCGAGAAAGTCAACCGCAATTCCAGTAGAGGTGGAAATTACGCTCACAAGTCACCGAAGGATAACCGTGCTTGATCGCGAAGGGACGCTGGACCTCAACAATGCCGTCAATCCCATCATTGGCGTCTAGAACGCGATTAGTACAATAATGAGCCGTACACTTAGTATGCACTAACGGAACACGGTCTCAATTGCCGAGTGTGCCATGATCGAGCCATCTATGACCTCTTTTAGTCCCGGGTCACCGCGAGCACAATGAGGACCTACCAGCACCACCACCTCTGTTAGGATCCTTTCAGCCTTCTGAAAAATATAACTCGAGGTCAACACGTACCCGAATTTCCCCTGTCTGAACATTTTCGGTGAGAAACCAATGGCATCGTGGAAGGTCAGCTGTGGAAAGTCAGGACGCCAAATTATGGAGAGAAACCGTAGGTCATACCCGCAACGACTGTAGAGTATGTTTTTGAGAATAAATGGACTCGCTTATCAGGTATAGGTCATTTACCTCATGCGTTTCCTCGCCTGTCAACAGGAGCAGCTATGGTTATTTATTAAACTTTACATGGTAGGTATCGGTGTCCTTACCACACTCCCCGCCGTCGAACCTGTGAGAGATAGGGCAGGTCAAGACTCAAGCATGCTTCTCACTCAAGGAAACTCACAGATTGACCACGAGATCGTCCAAGACTTCGAACCACTTGCAGCACTAAGAGAATAATCAATAAATATGATGCATAGCACGAGATCGAAACAACGTACCACGGCGTTCGCTGTGGTCCTCCCCCACTGCACTTCGCCACCTTCTGGGGTGCAGCTGCAGTGAAGACCGCGAGGGAAAGGAGAGCGACTGAGAGCTTGACCATTGCAGACATGCTTAGTCGCCTAAGTTCTGAGGATCTTGAAGCAATGCATAGCGGTACTTATACGATTTCTGAGATTGTCGATACAATATCCGTCACAACAGCTGTTACTGCTGCCTAAAGGTATGGGCATATGCACATAAGCCCGTTTCCTTTTCAAGAGAGATAGCCACTGGCAAAAAGGGTCCAGTGAAGCCGGAAGAAGTAGATCTGTGGTTCCCGAGGCAAATGCAACGGAATTGATCCATTAGTTCGGGACAGGGATTGTCAGCGACGGCGGCGTTGGCCTTCAAGACATGTCGGGAAAGTGTGAAGAAGTGATCCGGCTCGATGAACGTCTCGCGCGACGCGCTCTAAGAATGTACATGCGGCATTGAGCAACCCGCCTCGAAGCCGAGGAAAAAAATGGACACGGTGATGACGCACTCTTTTGCCGTATGAATGGAAGGGAGAGAGTCTCTCTTATAGCCGAGCTGGCGTGATAGAACCTGTGCGTAAGGCTGAGAAAAACATTAGGGCCCGGGTGTAGAGTCGTAGATGTGCATTCATTATTTGGACATGATTCACGAAAGCAAGATAGCTGCAGTCGTCAGTGCCACCGGGAGGTTTGACCCGTCAAGACTTTGGTAGAGACGAAACGCCATCGAACTGGGTTTTATATGTGGTCGCCGGTCGGTCGCCTCCCTTGGTGGGCGTATATTCAGATAATGTGCATCGCGTCGCGCTGGCCATGAGAAATATCAAGTTCAACCTGACCGTGCCAGTCACCACATGCGGTTTCTCGGCTTCTGAGATAAACAGTACCAAGCACCGAAGTATTTCCTTGTTGGGCCCACCGGCAATCTTATCTGATCACTTCTCCTCAAGGTGGGTTCCATGAAAGGAGTACTTTGACAGTGACAACGCTTAAGCGATTGTGGGTGCGTATGTTACGTTGCTTGCCACGAATGAACTCTATTCGTTAGTGTCACCTCGGCCATCCGAAGGGATCGTGGAACAGGTGGATCAATCGTCGCTTCATGAAGTCGCAGGGAAGTCTCGGCCTCGGGCGTTCATTGTATTTACAGATCCTTGATGTTACGCGATTCGGGGTGGTCAGGTTGTCAACCGCAGGCCTCAATTCCTACGTATACATTGTCCGCCCTATGTCCCTCATGTCCCTCGTGTCTGCGCTAAGCATCGCTCGAGGTGGGGTACGTACATACGATAACGTGCAATGGCCTCATGCTGCTCCACCCCAGCCATCGGGGACCTTCGACTATATTAATATGTCACTGCGACCGACCCGCCGAATGCGTCTCTGATCCTGAAGAGGCTGAAGTTAGGCTTTGGAGCGCCTGACTCACTTGTGTCGGCCTGGGAGACGCAAGGTCTGAGAATCCCTACCTTCCATTAAGTACTGGCTGCAACATAAGATAAAAAGGTCCGTAAAGTAGTCATGTGTACATACAACAAGTGTGATTCCAAGAAATCTGGAGTAGAGATACAGATAGGTACGCGGACTGAGGTGAATATGGATACTGGTGTACAACCGTATACAGCAGGAAGCATAAATCGTCAAATGTCATAAAAACGGGGAACTTCCAGAAAGGTATTTCCCTGCAGCAGTCTGTGGTACGACCAAAAGAAAAAGGGCACGTGCGATCATAATCTGCAGCACTTGACAACTCTGGAACTCGTAACGATGACGGTCGGCGAATCCCAAAAGACGACGGTACCGCATCATGTCGCAAGATACTCCCGCACGTGGACAGCAGCCGGCGCTGCTATCGCATCCCCACGCTCGACGTCTGGATTATCACTAGGCCTACCGGCCGGTGGGTATTCATGCGAACGCGATTCGGACCTAGAATGGCGATGCACACCCGCGTCTCCTCCCACGACGCTCTGAGGCACAATACCAGTTCCAGTACCTCGGTCGGTGCCGGGGGCATTCCCACCAAATGAGCTCCGGGTGGGCATCATGTCGAGCTCGCCGTACTTTGGGGGGCCACCCGATTTATCATATGCTGGGAGGACGTCTTTGTCCCCGATATACCCATCGTGGTCTGAGTTCTGCAGGCCCCCAATGCGCCGGCCCGCTGCGTCCGTGTCGTGTGCTCGTGTGCGTTGCGCATACGGGTATGGAGGAACTTCGGAAAGGCCGGTTGTTCGTGGGAAGCGGTGTGTTTGGGCGAAAGGGTGCAAAGAGGAGGTGGAAGACGAATATACGGGACGCGGGGTGAAAGAGAAGAAACGGGAGAGGGGTTCGTTGTTTCGTCTTAGCCGGACACATCTGAAATTGGAATGTGCGTTAGTTGGAAATTCGTATGATATGAGACTCAAACAGGTGAAGATCGAAACTTGTTTGGGGCGGGTTGGCGTACCTTCGAAGAATTACACATCCGACGATCACTAGTCCGACTGCTAGGATGGCATACTCAAGGACCGCCTACATCAAATAAATCACACGATAAACGCGTATCGGAAGGTCGTTAGTTCTCTTCTTGCACCTCCTCATCCCTTTAAGAAACTCACCTTCGCAAGTGCGTTGCCCTCTGGCTCCTCACCGTTGGAGGTGGGCGATGGTGACGGTGTAACAGAGCTTGGGTCCTGAAAGAACGGTCTCGTCGTAGTAACAGCAACAATACTGCTTGCGCTTGTCGTGAGGGTCGTGCTCGCACTGTCCGACCCTGCACGAGGCAAATGCAGCACGCCGTCTGCGGTCGAGGTAAAGCCGACGAACTTTGTAACGCACGGGCTTGGCGAAGTCATCACAGCGCGAGGAACGTTAATGAAGGTCATTTCCACGGGGGCCACAGGGAGCTCAACATGCGAGGCGATGAGCACCAACGCTTTTGGGAGTCGGGAACGGCGTGGAAGACGTCACTGACTCTAAGCGAGGCAGGCAAGATGTTCGTTACATAAGCACACCTATCACGTGACGAGGAGAAATTTCCGAGTCGCGCCTCTCCGCTTGACGTTCCTCTGTACGTCCTTCTGAGCCATTCTTCTCCGCAGAAACTTGGCTCCTCGTGGTAGAGATGCGGCCAACAATGCTCCTGCAGAAGTCTGGGCGCTCAGCCTGGAAAGGTACGAGCCTCCTCAGTTCCAGGTCGACGAATTTGTTTACACGATTTAACCCCGCTTTCAGGTCCTTACTTCGTTGCGTTTCCCAACCTCCGCGAGGCCATTACGAACCACCAGGCCATTAAGACAGAGGCCAGGTCATGTACTATACTGCCGAATTTCGTCGGGTGAGCCTTCTGTCGGTTGGTGGTTCGCAGCGGCAATTGAGCATGGCTTAGCGTCCGATTTATGGTTCACAATGGCAAGGATTATCTGCCGGTCCTAGTGACCCAGGATATGGTGGGACATAAGCTGGGGGAGTTCTCGCATACGAAGAAGAGGTTCAATTACAAGTGCGTATCTGTCTCAGCCCCTTGAAAGCCTGCGTACTTATGGGCTCGGTTTCTGCAGGGCTACCAAAAACAAGTGATCAACTGTGGAGATTCCTTCTTATATCTGGCGGGACCGGCCACGCCCTTTACTCCGTCGCTACTATAGCTCGTGTATTTATTTCTACTAATTTACTGCAGATGACACAAAGTCAGCCTACCGTTTTTGCCTCCTGGAGCGTTTTTGGTCCCGTCCCTCGACCGACTTGGAGTTCCATACTCCCTCTTGCTCCCGTAAAAGGACTTGCTTCTGGAGCCCCTCATACCATGTACATAGGACCTGTACACCGGGTTACGGAGGTAGTTCATGGGTCTCCGGATAGAAGGGTATGTTCTGAGTCCTCGGGCTGCTGGATTGTTAAGCAACCGCTGACGTCTTCACCATCCCTAAGGTTCCGTGCAAGTATCACTGAAGCGTACCGCTTTTTCGCGTGCGCGTCCCAAGACGAGGTGATGTATGTCATTGATTAGTGGCGGAATTTCTTCAGCGACGGTTATCTGGGGGCACATTTCAGATCCGACCTTCTTCTTACCATCTGGTCTCAAGCCCACGAACTTGGAAGGCTTAACCACAATGCATTGCACATTCCAATTTTTCCTACTGTCAGCACCGTTTTGGTTGTTCTCGTGGGCCTAGTTCCCAATTCACTGCCCGTCTTGCTCATACCATCCAAGACCGTCTACTCATCACCCGGATCCGTTCAAACTGCGTGAACGTTCATTCCTGCTTCACAGGGCTTAATCTACAGTTTCTGGGTTCTCGGACAGACAACTTTTTGTCTGTCCGCGAACACATCGTCGTCACTTATCCCTCCTTGGATTTCTCATTCGCAAATCTAGGTCGGATATCCTGTTCACTGTGACAAGGGTCGCCGTGCAGTATCATGATGGAGTGGTCATCTTGGCGAATGAGGCACTTATCAAGGTGAATACGCCATCAGCGCAACCTTTCGATACTTTAAGGTCATTCCAAGCTTTGCACCCCACCGCTTAACTGATATCGGCCGACCGAAATGTTCGTACCCTTTAATTACGAGTTCGGATAGTTCGTTCTGACGTCTAATTGGCTCGGCGTTCAGCGATCATAATATCGCTGGTGATCCAGTTCTTATAAGTAAATGAAAGTTATGTCGCGGAACCGGGAATCGCGCACGTTTGTCTGTCTCCGCCGTAGGCGATGGGAGATCTAGCATGAGGCCAGCCGTTTGCTGCTCAGGATACCTTTCGAAGTCCTTTCGATGACCGTCGCCCTTTTTCGCGAACCACCCTGAAGGTCCAAGCAATTGGATTTGGGGTGACATATGATCGTACTAGCCTAGTTGAATCAGATGTTATTGTCAACGCTTTTCACTTTACCGAACAAGCCCCTTGAAGATTTTGCAGCCTCTGTGCGCCCTACATATCTGTGAAACGCTACCTGAAGGATGTGAAGATATCTGACTAGACTCTAGGGATGATGGGTTTGAAGCAATGATACGAGTGAGGATAAGAAGTACCTTTCAAATGTGAGAGATCCCCTTGACGATAACGCGAAACCGCCGGATAGATCCGATCGTGCTTACGCACGGTTCTCTTGTTTGTGCCACCACTGCATCCATCACTGGGCAGTCTAGCACAATTCCCCGCTCGCCGTCACCGTTGACGACGACGACGAGGCTCACCAGCTCACGACTCTCCACGACCAACCAACGGATCTCTATACCCCGTACGATCGCGTAACGCCCTCGTACACCGCCCTCTCGCAGCGCAATAGAGGGCCCCAGAATCAATCTCATCACATCCGTGGCATTTGTATAGCAGGATTGTATTCTTATGTCTTACCACCAGGTCACCCCGGCATCCTTGACGCCTTCACGACCTGCTCCTCAGGCCCCCCAGCGGCGGGGAACCGATACCTCTCAGTCATCAACGTACAACACTAACACAGCACTTTCCAACTCTGGGTACGGTCCATCCTTCACATTCACCCCGTCGTCGCCCTCGACTTCGTCGTACAGCGGCGGTTACACTGGGATCGGAGGTACACCGGGCTCCACTCATAGTTCGGAGGCGCTGTACAATTCGCAGATCGTGCGGAGTGGCCCTGTCAGCGTGAAGGAAGAGGGCACGTTTGCGAGTTGGATCTGGAAGCTGAAATGGCTCGTGCTCAAGGAGCAGACGTTGACGATTCACAAGTCCGAAGTAAGTCCTCATCGACGCGATCGTTGACATCCTCGTGCTAATCCATAACTTCTACCTGAAAGCATTCGCCACAACAAACTGTCATACTCCTTCGCGACATATCAAACATTGAACGCACGGACCTCAAGCCCTACTGTCTTCTCCTGGAGGCCAAGGAAAAGCGGTATTACCTCTCGCTGAAGAACGATGAGGAGGTCTATGGTTGGCAGGACGACGTCTATTCGCGAAGCCCTCTCATGGGCGTGAGCAACCCTACGAACTTCGTACACAAAGTACATGTGGGCTTCGACCCGGTATCCGGTGCTTTTACGGCAAGTCCGATGACGTTCGCCCACCTCCATATCCCTGACCCACATAATATTCCATCCATGACAGGGCATGCCAGAGCAATGGAGCAAGCTTCTCACCAAGTCTGCTATCACGCGAGAGGACTATGCGAAGGATCCACAAGCGGTTCTCGACGTCCTCGAGTTCTATACAGATCATCAAAAGCGTGAATTGGAGGATATGGGTACGCTTGTCACTGGTTTCCTTTCCCCCATACTAATTGAATGCGGTGCGTCTGTCTAGGTGCCCCAGCCCGTTTCAACGCAGGGACTGGCCTGGGTGGGATCGGTAAAATCCCCACTCCCAGCGCATCATCCTCTACTACTGGCCTTATCGGTGCGCGCCCCATGAACAAACGCCAAGATAGCGCCCCACCTGGACTCAACGGCGATAGCGATAACCTTGCCTCTGCCGCCGCACTCGCTGCAGAGCTCGTCAACGGCTCGCACGTTGCGGTTGCCACCGCAGGATCACAAGGTGGTCCTAGGCTCCCTGCATCAACAGTCGCCGGTCCATCTGCATCGCGCGCCGCACCTCCCCGACCACTCCTCGCCGGTAGCCGACCTGCACCTGCACCCCCATCTACCGGGGCTGCACCATCCGGCAAAACCGACCACCTCCCCTCCACCGCTGAGCTCGGCGCGCGGAAACCTGCACATGGTCCATCAGGCACACCGACAACACCCTCGAGCTCGCTGCCGCAGAGGAAGGAGTCGCTTGCTGGGACAACCGTCTTGCAGCAAGGACAGAGACAACAGCTACCCCAGCCACCACGCGATCAACAGCAACAGCACCAACGGGAACGAGAGCGGGAAAGAGAAAAGGAGCGGGATCAGCAACAACAACAACAGCAATCACAGGTATCGCCCACTCGCGGCGAGCTGCCGCGGCCGCCTATGAATGGCCCCTCAAAATCCTCCCCCGCCAACTCCACACCCGCTACTCAGCCCGCGGCAGGTGCAGCAGGCGCGACGGCAGGCCCGCCACCTGTTAAGCCTCTGCAGCCGACGAAGAGGGTGCAGATCCAGGCAGAGGAGAAGCCAAAGGCTCCTGCGACGGGAGCGGGGAGCGTGGCGGCAGCGGCAGCGGCGTTGGAGAAGCCGAAGGAGAAGAGGATTAGCACGATGACGGAGGTACAGATCATGGAGAAGCTGCGGCAGGTTGTGTGCGATGACGACCCGAAGCTTATTTATAGCAAGATTAAGAAAGTTGGGCAGGGGTGAGTTTTTCATTTCTCTTTATTCGTTCTTCCTCGCTTCATTTCAAACCTCGTTGCTTGTTGTGTTCATGACGTCGTTCGGAGCCGATGCTGATGGTTTTTCTACAGAGCCTCTGGGCACGTATACGTGGCCAAGACGCTGGCGACTGGAAAGAAGGTGGCCATCAAGGAGATGGATCTGTCGCACCAGCCGCGGAAGGAGCTGATCGTGAACGAGATTCTGGTAATGAAGGAGTCACAGCACCCGAACATTGTCAACTTCCTGGAGTCGTATCTTGTGAAGAACAACGAGCTGTGGGTGGTCATGGAGTACATGGAGGGTGGTGCCTTGACGGACATCATCGAGAATAATACCCTAGAGGAGGACCAGATATCGAGTATCTCATTTGAGGTGCGTCGATTCGCTTCGGTATTTGGGGAAGCAAGCTGATAGATATGCGTGCTAGACTTGTAAGGGCTTGGGACACCTTCATAGTCAGAGCATCATCCATCGCGATATCAAGTCTGATAACGTTCTGCTCGATGCCCTCGGCCGAGTCAAGATCAGTAAGCCTCTCCACTGATCCTATTCGACGTCCATTCTAAGGTTCTCCCCTCCCCAGCCGATTTTGGATTCTGCGCGAAATTGACCGATCAGAAATCGAAGCGAGCGACCATGGTGGGCACGCCCTACTGGATGGCGCCCGAGGTCGTGAAGCAGAAGGAGTACGGCGCGAAGGTCGATATCTGGTCGCTTGGCATCATGGCGATCGAGATGATCGAGAACGAGCCCCCGTATCTTGACGAAGAGCCGTTGAAGGCGCTGTACCTGATCGCGACTAACGGGACCCCGACACTCAAGAAGCCAGAGGCGTTGAGTCGGGAGCTGAAGGGCTTCTTAGCCGTGTGTCTGTGTGTCGACGTGAGCAGTCGGGCGACGGCGAATGAGTTGCTTGAGGTGGGCATTCTATGTTTCGGCCTTTGCGATTTGCGCTGATAGCAGGACGATGTGATGTAGCACGAGTTCCTGAAGAAGGCGTGCGCTCTGTCAGGTCTTGCACCCCTTTTGCGGTTCAAGACGAAGCAGGAACGATGAGCTCCAGCACGCGAGCGTTTGTATTTGCCATTTTGGGCTTACTTCTTCTGCACACCACGTTGGCTGGCGACTATTTGTGTTGTGCGCCCCTGCCTTTTGTAGTTTCTGTCTGTAATTGGCTGTCTTTTCTTATCCTTCGGTTCATTTTCTTCTACTGTTTGCAGACATGTATCACCCACCTTTCCCCTGACCTCTTGACACGGAACCCAATTCTTATATTCCCTCTCTTCGTTTTGTTCGCCTCTTTTGTTCTACACAAATCTGTTCCTGTTTGTCCCTCATTGACACTTAACGGGTAATGTACGATTCGATGAAAATATTATGTTCAGGTAGACTGAAACTCAGCTGGGACTGGGGTCCGGGAGTGGTAGAGGGGGTGAATCATAAGAGGATTTCATGCCAATGTCTCCGAATGATGCTCTCACAGCTACAGTTGTACATCAAGGAAACAGCTTCTCAGAGCTACCCGATCCAAGATGGAGTAGCGCCTGGCGAGCTCTTCAATAACCAGATTATTGGTTGCCAGCAAGGCCTTGCGGCTTAACATGGCAGGATCGCGCGTCAGGAGGCACCGACATCCATCAGCAGCCTTGCACAAATCATAGTCGAATCATACAAGGTCATGAAAGTCTTCGCGATATAGCATGCACCAGACCATCTGGGCTGCCTGGGTTCTGACTTTGGAGACTCTAACTGGCCAGGGACATCCGAAGTTGTTCATGGACCGACATTCTCTGCACACCTCTTATAAGATGACCTCATTTGCTCTCCTTTTATATCTCAAGTTATCCTGGTACTGGACTGATCTTTCGTTCATTCGCCCACACAAAGGATTTTGTTTACTGTCCGGACACTCTGGCTTTCGTAGTCCGTGCGCCATGCTACTCTTGACCTCTTGTCGACGAAATTGGGTACGTTTTCACAATTTTTTAACGCCGTCATTACACATGGTTCATTGCGCAGATTTTACTTCTTTCCCCCGAATCCGGAAACTGTCGCATACGCGGCCTCAGTTACAAGATGGGTATGGCGTATTTCTCTTGGCTCCTTTTTGGACTAGGTGGCCGGAAGGGGATGATCGCTTCAATTGGGTTGGGTGCTGGGTGGCGGCGTAGGATCGCTGTAATGGATAGGAGAGTCAGTCGAAGAATCGCCATGCTGTTCCGCCTTTTTTGTTTGACACGACGAGGAGTGGGCAGATAGGAGCGGATTTTGAAGCGTAACGGTGGAAGTGCATTGCAAGGTAGGTAGGTAGGTAGGCAAGGGGTTCAGCTCAAATGAGAAAGGTAACGCGACAACTTGTAGATACGAATCACTAGCTATGGTCTTGACACTATTCAAGAGCATCTTCAAAATTCCACGAACCCATCACCTTGTTAATGAACAGTGATGCTGGAAGACCCGCTGCTCTGGTATCCCTCCGTCGCAACGATCAGGTAGTTGAAGCTACCCAATTTCAACCCCAGATTGGCCCATGCATTGAAGTGGTTCGCCAAAGTGACCGTTCCGCCGACACGCTTCGAGGTGCGGACAGACCAGAATTGCGGGAACGTGGCGGTACCGATGATGGAAGGCTGATTGACACGCGTAGTCGTGTATATGTTGTATGTTCCGCCGTCGCTGTTGACGGTGCCTTTGAACGTTGTCCCCGTGCTAGGGTTGTACGTGCCGTAGGATTCTACAACATAGTATTCCACGAGTGGGTTTAGTGTCCAGCCGTAGACGGAGAGGTAGCCATTGCCGGAAGGGTTGAAGGAGCCGGAATAGGTGATAGTCCTAGAAAGAAGATAGGTATGAGTAAGAGCCTATCCAGAAATGCAACAATCTAAAGAAAAGAGAGACGATCGGGCAGGGTGTAAGTTGACATACCTAGCACTTCCGGGGTTCCATCCTGTGCCGCCAACGAAGTTGTTGACATTCGACCATGAGGTGGTATATGCACCAGCTGACCCAAGGTTCATGGTGACGGAGCCGCCACCGGCAGTCCAAAACGAGTAGAAGTACCCATTGGAAGTGCCTTGGCCAGGTGAGACGGCGGTGGCGCGAACCTCCAAGCCACTAGAATTAGAGGGAGCGGCGAAGGCTCCAACAGCAACAGTGAGGGCAAGAAGGAGAGATTTAAACGAGACCATGATTGTTTGGGTCGCTCTTTCTGCTGATCGAATGAACTTGCCTGGCCTTTATATATTATCTGTCGGCGAAACTTGGGGGGTTTGTATTTGACCGTCGAAGACATCCTCGCCCACGAGACTGACATCCTGACCTCGCATCTTTATGGCGAATTCGAAGCTCGTACGGTCCATGTCACGAACTGGCACGCCTCCGAGAATATAGCATGCCACGTTTACGGGAATACTGCGAGCTGACTATGGCTGTTCCTCTGCAGAAATCTGGAGTAATAGAGTGGATTAGGTTACGAAAACACCTAGAACTCTCGATATGTTTTAGGTGGAGCTTCCTCCCCAGACGAGCTGTAGGGCATCTCATCCGAGTTATGAGAAAACACGACCTATATCGAAACTAACCCACTCAAATGATCGAATAAATTACTCACAAAGTCTGCAGCCAGGAATCCTCCTTCCAGTAGCCTGAAGACTTGGTGGAGCTTTGACCACCGCCGAAGGCGAAATACATCCGCATATTATCCGTACTCTGGCTTACGGCTCAACGTTTAACACCGTCACAGTCCTATTCTGATCAGCGTCGAGTCGTTTTAATACAACGAAATCGCCCACCATAACTCCCGGGCCGTCGGTTCTTTTGCCAAAACGAAGCGCACTTGACGTCCCCAATCTTTCAAATTGCGCGCCATTTTCTGAGTACATTTGGCATGGGATGGGAGGGTACAGGTGCGACTGAGTTTTGATAATGCGATTGGGGTTCCGAGGATGGGTTGAAGCTGCGATAGTGAGATACAAAATTTAGTGGGATCGAGGACGGCCGCCCAGGCTATGCCATGACCTCGGGGAAGTTCAAACTCCGGGCCGGGGCATTCCGCCGTGACATTGTTGCTCATGTCTCCCGTCCTGTTCACCATCTGCCATCGCTTTTTTAATGTCAATTATCCGCTGGAGTTTACAATGACACGGCGACCTCCTCTCTTCTTGAAAAATGTGAGGCATATAGACTCAGGAAGACGCTATGGAGGAGCTCTCCACCCCGCACAAGGAAGAAGCTTGCTGAAGCTTGACGATGAAGCCTCATGCTCATGACGTCTGCTGCTCCTGCGATTGTGAAGAAAGATCATTGCGCATTCGAGGATCAGCTTTTTCCGAGCAGAGTCACCAGGGTACGCATTATGCACCTTTTTCGCTCTTTCTTTACTGCTACGTTATCTGATGACCCGATTCTTTCACTTTCAAAAGGTCGACCACGTACTTTCCGGATTCAGAGACACTAGGAATGGATAAGTAGTAATATACACTAAGAGACGCGCGCTTTGTATCTGGAAGCTATTCGTGTGACCTAGTTCCGATACCTTCGGACCTCAACATTTTCATTCTTTGACTCGAACCCTTCAGTGATCCTCCGCCATCCACCGCTTCCACCGAAGGCGCCTACCCATCGAAGTTCTCCAATCCGATTAAATGGCTCACTGCCTCAAGATCGTCGAAATTCAGAATCTGATCATTGAACATCTCGAAGCAGGATGTTCTACCACTGATCCTCCTAACGTCGAGTATTTTGCCACTTTGGCAAGCCTGGCCAGAACATCTTCCATATTTACAGGTCTTCTTCCCTTTCTTTTCTCTTCAGTCATGTGTTAGGGGCTGACACGTTCGCCGTTTAGAAGCTGCTTTCGACGCGCTATGGCGTGAACAACCCTCCCTGGCGTATCTAATCCAGGTGATGCCTGACGATCTGTGGACGATCGCTATTGGGCCAGAGCTTCGTTCGGGCACAGGTGGAGTCACGAAAACGGTGGAGACCTTGGTACGTGCTAGAAGTTCTAAACTATCCATTCCAAGCAACATAATCTTTGTCCGATAGAAATTCAATAGACCTCTGAAAGACACCGATTGGTCACGATTTGGGTATTACTCGCACAGGGTCCGAGGCTTAGGGTATATGTCCTTCCACCGACCACCCCCGAGTGTCGATGAATCCGTGTTCGAATCTTTCAAATCGCACCGTCCCTTCCATTCCTTGCTCCCGAACCTTTATGCATTCCATCTCGACCTCGCTGACCCCTCAACTCTGACATGTCTACCATTCATACCCGCCGTTCTCCTTCCGAGTTGTGCCAAACTCACGGAACTTGTGTTAAACATACCCCATAAGCTACCCGACGATCTTCCCAGTCTTCTTTCATCCATTTCAGACACCTGCATAGATATCCGTGTCCTAAAAGTCCGACTCGTCGGAGGTAGTATGGAGAAATTCCTGGCCCCGCCCAGTCACCGTCTCATGCTCATACAATTCGTATGTGGCCTCAACAATCTCCAGTCTCTCCTGATTCCTGGAGACTGGAACGTGACACCCGACCTCATCGATCACCTTGGAAATTTAACTGGGCTTCAACGTTGCGAGGAAATACTCATTGACTCTACCATGGCCAGCCTCCAATTACGGCAATTGTTTACGACCGACGGCGGACGTTTTTCGAAGCTCCGCCACCTCTCTCTTCAAACATCAACTCCGGAGCAGGCTGCAGACGTAATCCAATCGTTGCAATTGCCTCTGGAGCACCTGTCAATAGATTCTTGGCGATTCGACTCAGACGCCGAGTCGTTTTCCTCCGTCCAAAGGCTTATGGAGTCCTTCGTGAATCACAAGTGTATTTCATCCTTGACAACACTCAGGCTCTACGTGTCCGATTCATTGCATGAAACCTCACCTGATTCTCTTTACGACTTCACGTCTCTATTCCTGCTCAAAGCGCTGCGCGAACTTTACCTGCACTGGGAGACTAATTCGCCATTTGACAATGATTGGCTTGCTGATGCGGCCATGGCTTGGCCTCATCTCAGCTCTCTCATTCTGGATTCATTGTATCATGAGACCCCGGTAGTGACTCTAGCAGGCCTGGTCCCCTTGATTAGGCATTGTCCACAGCTCTCCCACCTCTCACTCACCCTTGATGCCAAACCATTCGGCCGCGGTCAGGATGACCTGCTTGCTGGGATCTGCAATCGAAGGATCACGTCGCTGGTAGTGCCGTACTCCCTGATCACGGATCCGGAGGGCGTGTTTCAGTGCCTGCAGCTTATGTTTCCCTGCTTGACTTCAATTGACTATCAAATCAGCTATGAGACGGACCAAGAGGGTGATTGGGATAGGCTTGTAGAGTTGCTGCCACCTAACAACACGAAACAACGACGCGACCAAAGCTTGAAGGATTTACGGGATATGCAATTCCTCGATATAGATGAGGAAATGATTCAGGCATTTGCCAATTTATTTTAGGCATGTAAAATACATCCGCACTGCCTCACTGAAGAGCAGCGTCTCGACATGACAAGAAATAGTTTACGCGAGCTCACCAGATTACCAACAAGCAAAGATGAAGTAGCTACGAACCCAGTCGGAAGCCAAGACGTTTGGCGATGACCGCAGTGTAGGCGGGGGTGACGGTGGAGGTGCGTACATCACCTCGACCCACCAACGGACCTGGAGCTTTAAGTGTCGATAAAGGTAGGGCTGATGGACGATGCTCATCCTGAATCCGTCTTCGGGTTCGTACTCGAGCATGACAGCTTCCCCACCTCGCGGCCTATCAAACAATTGTAGTGACAAAATACAAAGATAGTGTGTCTCATAAAGTCCCGTCGGTGCCGTCCCACCCCAGCATGGACCTCGGTCTTTTTCAAGGATCTTGGACTCTTGAGTTGCATCTCCCAAAGCGATAGGTACTTCGACTGAATACCTCGTGTGACGTGGTAAAATGCGAGATGCCTGTTAATTCATTGGACAGACGTTGTGACTCTACAGGCTGGGTTTCCCTCGCGGGCGAAGATCACAATGCCCTGGGTGGGTCAGGCTCCTCTAGGCGGGTGCTCGAGCAATGGATCGGAGTTTCTTCACGCCAGTGCTCCAGAGGAACCAGTGAGGAACCGCGGTCTCGGTCTTCCAAAAAGTTCAAGTTAACGGCGCTCGCCTGTCGCCTGCTGGTGTGTTGGACTGATCCGAGACTTCAGTTACCAGTCAGTGAATTTGTATTGCCCATAAACGAATAGGGGTGAACGTAGACACCGGTTTCACTCCTCATGAGTGGCCTAGTCCCAGAATTCCAGGACTAGTGCTCGTTTGGATATCAAGTACTGTGAAACCAAAGTCTAATTGCGCTGTCAGTGTTAGAAAACCTCAAGGACATGGTGCCAGAGGGCCTGGAGGTCGAACGTGGTTGATGGTAAGATGATCCGGAACAACGTAGGAATCGGACCGAGAACGTGGGATGATGTGTAATAAACAAGGATATCGATTAGGCTTTGCTCCTGACAGTCACTGTAGTCGACGAGCAACCCTCGCGAGCTCGAGCTCAGCTGGCTCCAGCATGCAATCTTTTCTTACGCCCATGTCCTCTATGCCTCCTCCGCCTTCTCCCATGAGTCCTATGGGCGATCCGGTACGCGCGTCGGTTAGACACCTGCTCACCAGGGCCTACACTCTGCCCTGCTCGACGGCCGCACAGGCATACACCCAGATTGTGCAGCCTACTTCGCGCTTTCAGCTGGCCCTAGACGCGTTGTTGCCGTTACTTGACCCCAATACCCCATCTGAGGTGAGTCATCGATCCGTACCTAGCTATATTTGCCGTTATGAACGGTAGTTGCCTTATCCAGCTCGCCCAGCGCATTTTGGTCGCTTTCCTGTTATATTCGCTTTATGCACCCCATCCGATCGCCATCAACCCATTTATATCTGTGCTTTTTGTGACTTTCGTCAGGGAACGAGAGAAGGCCGTCAGTGTGGCACAAGCTGGGGAGGTCAGCCCGAACGAGCAGCTGGTATGGGTGTTATGGAAAATTTTGAAGGGTGACGGAAACGATGTGCGTAATTTTTACGGCCAGCGATACGTGTCCTGACTTGTATCCAGATTGGACCTTATTCTCCCAGCACGCTAGCAAGGTCACCTCTGCCACCAAAGCTTAGAGCAACTAATTTAATCCTCGATGATCAATTGTACAATACCGTTGTTGACTTGTGAGTGCTCTCCAGCTATCTTGCTCACTCTTTTCTTTTGGGCGCCAATATGAGAACTTCCACAAATTCTATAAATAGCCCAAGAGGGCTTGGCGAAAAAACGCTGAGGCGCCCTGGCCTATCACCCAAATTTTAGCTTCTACTCGTACCCTTTCCTGATCGCAATGCTGACTAAATATCTCCAGAGACGACACTAACTATTCATATACGCAAGATAACTACAGGTTCCGATCGGCCTCCTCTGATCATACGCCTTCTACCGAGTTCAGCTCAAACGCCTTCTCCAATGATGAAGCCCCCCGCCGGGTGATAACACCCGCCGTGGATAGGCAAAACGAACGGATTGCACAGGCCATGAAGCTGCTCTTGATAGCCCGTGAACGAGTCCTCACCCTCTCTGAACAACGCGTACGTCCCTCTCGTCATTCCTGTGCAGTCCTTGCGTAACGTTCCGTGCAGCTCCTCAGCCCTCTGATACCGGAGCTCGCGTCCTCCGGCATGATCGCCTCCCTCGACCTAGCCTCCATCATCTCCTTCAACCCTCCCCTCGCCCACCCGCTGTTCGTCGGGCTACTAAACGGCATCGAACAGGACCACAACCTCCCCTCGCCCTTTCTGAACGTGTTGCCATACCTTCCACCGACGCTCCCGACGTTCGACCTCCTCGGCCGCCTGCTGCGCGACCAGACGCCCGTCGCAAATGGCGTGTACACCGTCTCGAGCATCGTACGCGGAGAGGTACTCGGCCGCTTCGTTCACGAATGCATCAACTGGCTCGAGCACGCAGAGAACGAAGAGAGGGAAGGCTTAATCAGCGATGACCGGTTTACGAAAGGCGTGCAGAACGTAGGTTACCCTTTCTCTCTATGGCCTTTGATTCAAGATATCGACATGGTGCTGACACCTCGCAGCTCTGCCGGTTCTACCACTCCCTCATCAAGCTCGGGATCGTCGACCCGGCCGTGGATACGGACTCGGCGGAGATGGCGCACTTCAGCCTTCGGAATGCAAGGCTCGAGGAGGCGAATGTGTTATATCGCGCCTTGGCTATGGGCAAATTCTGATTTTTCGGATTTCGGATACCGGACACCCACTCCCACCACCCCCGCTGGATGGAACGCGGACCAGAACGAGAACGACTGACGACTATGTGATAATTATTGTAAAGTGTTACTGTACGGGGTACCCCCGTAGGCCTGGCTAGATGCTATAAGTATGCTATGTTTTATGTGTATTTTGTTACCCATTCCCTTTTCCCCACTTCTGTTCTGTGTTTTTCTAACTTACGCCAGGGTGGAAGGTTACAATACTTTTAACGTATGTTATTTGGTTATGGAACCTACTTATGCAACCAATTAAAAACAATCTGTGTATTCCTCAATGTATATGTGAAAACAATTTTTAATCTCAAGTACGAGGAATGCCTGGACACAGTGCGGACGTGGATCACCGTGCCAATATCGGACCCCCGAAGCCCGTTGAAAACACGTATGAGTCTTCCACAGAGCCGGCCGACAGATAATGAGAAGGTCAGTTTCATCGCACGAGTACGTCCCGGCTATCTGCAGATCTTGTCGTTTGCCGACTTCGGAGGACCGTCTGACATGTCTTCTTGAGAAGAGCAGAGCACCCGCTTGATTCTGACAAGTCACGGCGAGAAGTGCTTTCTTGTTTCGGGACTCTGTTTCGACAAATGCGAAGGCTCCGGAAGGATAGGAAGATTTGAGCCTGGGGAGTTAGTTGACAAGGTAGAGAAGACTCATCGGTACGGGGAAAGAACTCTCGATGCTTCGGAGGATCCTCACAGCAGAATACGCGGCTCACTGTCGGACGAACCGCTAGTCTGGGGCTACGCAGTGATGTCTCTTGCCATGACATCGAACCTTGAACGAAAAATATGATAGGCGGCCCTTTTTAACTCAACCAAAATTAACCACCGTTTCAATGGTCGCCCTTAGGGAGGTCGATCTGTAATTTTTAGACATAGCCCCACTGTCAACGGCATCCGGGATAGAAGACGCTATCGCGGGATGGTCACGAACGAAAGATCCCCAACTCTCTTCAGTACCTGATGCAGAATCAGAATCAGGAGAATTCGAACATGAAGAGTTTAACGTGCCCATAGAACTGTCGACTGTAGGAATCAGGCCTTGCCGGGACCGATCTACTGAAAACTGGTCGAAAGAAATATAACCTTGTTCCTAGGGATTGATGCTTGAAGGACGAGGAGAACCTCGAGCCCGGGATTATCAGACATGGTATCTATCAAGTGTGGTGATGGTGTGGTCGCGGTTAGCCCAATAAAGGCCCTGTTAGCAAATAAGTGGCCCTGATGCTCGAGAATAGCACAGAACCGTCCAGCAGAAGGTTCTTGAGATCGAGAACACATCAGAATCCACTTTCGTCGGACCATCTTGGCTCTAGGAAGTCAGTGTCATAGACACTGTAGCAGCGATATGACCGCCGGGGGTACGAGTCGTGTTCGGAAAGAAGTCACAGTAGAGATCCAAAACATACGGATGGCTTTCCCTACCCGTGCACGTATGGGTCATTGTTTCAGAGATCAGCTTGACAGAAAGTGGACAAAGCCATGACAGTTGCCACGAAAATGGGACGTTATTTAGTTCTTCGGATGTTGCCAAACTCGTCCCTCCGTACGAATCTTCTCCGCCACCATCCAACCGCCATCAGTGCCCAAAATACGCCTATCGGCGCCCGCCATGACATACGTCAATCCGGAAACATGTATCTGTCCCAAATAGAACATGTCAGCGAGATACATTCATTCTGGTACACACAGCATGATGGAGATACTGCGAAATTGGGTTGACATGGGCATGAAACTTGGCTGCGACGGTACTGCTCTCTACTTTATGACATCTTATAACAGCACATTGCTGAGAAGCTGACGGATCTACAGAATTATTCCTTACCCTCTTTTCTCTTGGGTTTTCAAGTTCAAGTTGGGCCACGTCGTAGAAGGAGCTCGGCTCTCGAGCAAGCTCTTGGTTTTCTCAGTGTCCTCTGGATCGACCACCTACGAACAAGAGCCGATAGCCTTTTTCTAACGTCCAACAGTAACTCCCGAACTACACCATTGATATCATTTAATCTTGACGGTATCAATCAGCTCTTCGTCTACCCATTGTGCTCCGTATACATTACAGTACTTTCAGTAATCATGGCCAGTATAGTTCTTGGGCCTGTTTCTACTCTTGGCTATATCTCTTTCCTGTGAGCCTGCATCCTAGGACATCGCTTCATCCAGACTAGCTAATCTTAAGATATCCAGCACCATTCCAGCTGTGCGATTTCAGTCTACTTCGAGATTATGCCAACTTATACAGTTATTCAGCTCTTGGGGAATATGATCAGCTACATTCTTTTCGGTGTCCTCCTCGCGCAAGTTTGTGGGTACTCCCTTTTCTTTCAAAGCCTATGGTCTTAACTGACCTGTACGTGTTGCAGATCTGTATCATACACACTTCCTACATGATCAGCGGTTCATTAAGTGTATCGGTAAGTATCCAGATATCTATATGCATCCCGCTCTTATACTAGGCGCAGTGTATGGCGTATTCATCTTCGACATCTTCATCCTCGTTCTCTCGAATGTTGTCGGATGGGCGGCCCTTTCCGCGGCGTGCGCAGACTTTTCAATGCTGCCCAAGTTGAGTTGGGCACTCACCATACTCCCATGTCTGACTGGGTTTCGTAAGTACGCTACCCCAGCTATAGCATGTTGACTGAGAAAAATCGACAGTCTCATCATGTGTTCGTTTGTACTTCTGCTGGAGGATGTGGGTGCTCCGAGGCCTCTACATCATTCCTGGGTGTGTACTCGCTGTAAGCTAACTTTGAACTTATGCGCTCGATTTGGAATCTCACAAACAATGTTTACGCCAGATGTCGCTGGCGACATGGGGTATGGCTACCTTCTGCGGCGTATATGTATGTCATTTCTGTTATGTAGGGACTGAGACGGACCGCTCATGCCTCCTGTAGGCTTCTCAACTTGGAATAGCGCAGATTCATGTGCTAAGACCCTTCATTGGGGTGAGTAACCTTTTGAGACATTTCGTGTTGGCATGGCCTCAACTTTTTCAGGTTTGGCTGGGAGGCTCTTTTCTCTGTGACCTCCTGGTTACAATGACTATGGTCTATATCGTGAGCCTTCTTCACCTTGTGGGACGGTCATTACCTACAAAGATTCTTTAGCTCTTTCCGTTAAGATCGAAGCCTGTGTTTAGGAAGAGGGTCAGCCTCGCGGGGAACCTATCTCGTTTGACGGTCGAGACGGGGCTGACCGCCTGTGTAGTGGCCTTGGTCGAAGTAATACTCTTCTTGGTGTGTCCACAGAACTACCTTTATTTCATTCCGTGAGTATATTCCACCCTTTTAATACGGTTACGCGGCTAACACACGCCATGTTGGCAGATTCTTTTTTATCTCTACCTTGTACGTACTTGCTCTATAAACCTTATATAATGCTAACGGCAAAGTAGGTATGCCAATACGCTGTTGGCCACCTTGAACTCAAGGAGTCTCCTTGCTGGCGCTCCTCGTGCCAGAAAACCAAGCTTGTCTCTATGGGATAACAGACCCCCGACGTCCGACTATCTGACCGCAGGTCAGTCTTGGCGTCAAAGTGCTCTCGACACGGACTCGTTTGGGGTGGGTCTTTTTCGCATAGCATGAGTTACCCTCTAAGCTGTGAGCTCCCTTTAGGATCCCGGCTCTGCTTCTCCCTACACGGATTACAAAAGCCCTTCCCATTCTCCGAGCTTCCCAGCAGCGTACTTCCCTGCTTAGTTGGTGTTCGTATGAGTACTCGTACCTGAAACCCCGCCGATCTTTACGAATTCCCCAAATGCCCCAAATGCTCCCTAGGATTCTTTTCATGCGCTCGTTGCTATACGATACTGCATTTCCAGATAATATCGAGTTTGTTGATCCTTCAATATATGCCTGGGATGAAGACATACGGTACTCGACTCGAATACGCATTCCACTCTTCCCCAAATTCCTTCTTCAACGCGGCGTCCTCGACCGGGGCTCTCATGAGCAGGCCTCCCAGCACACCCATCTCGTATATCGCGAAGAGCGCTAAAGCAGTTCTGCCAACCATCGTATCGAGGAACTCCGATTCTCTCAACCACGATCCTTGCGAACCCCACCAACAATACAAGCCGAGGTGTACACATAGCATTCCAGAGTAGCTTGGGTGGCGAACGATACCGTACGGTCCCGTGGTGACGAGTTTGTGGTCCTTCCGAATGCTGACTTCGAATGTGAAGAGCGACTTCAAAGTGCGATAGCACTGCCAACGAATAAGGGTCCCCGACACAATAAGGCTCGCGCCCAAGGTAGAAAGCGGGGTGAGGTACAAGTCCGCCGGATTTCCAGACTTGATTAACGCGGAAGTGATTCGCGGGTCAACATATGGCGATAGGAATGTAGTGACTACGAGTGCGACCACCTCAGCGGCTCCTACAGCCCAAAATATGCCCTGGTCGAAGTCAGTCCTCCGCGTATACACATCCAAGCCAACACGCCGCCTACCTTGTGGACTTTGATGAGATTCACCCCGAACTGCACAACCCTCTCGAGCATGTTATCCACAGTGGCTTCAACCCGTAGCTCATTGGTAGATGCCTTGCTTGGAGATGTGTGCGCCACATGGAGAGAGACCGAGACAGCCAGAATGCAGAGCAATTTGATCAACGCGGACATGGATCTCGACAAATCCAACAGCCTCCAAGCCGTCTCCTTATATATCTCCAAGTCCGAAGTCGTTCTCCCTGGGAAGAAATTCGCGGTCGGATTCTGCACCCCATCAACGGCATTCAACAGGCAAAGTCTCTTAAAGCATCAAGATCACCTAGTTAGTTCGAGGGCATGTCTTGCCCTGATAACCCGATTCAGGATGAAGTTGATATCATAGACCCGATGTACGGGCTAGCGATGTCTGTCTCCGGCGGTATTTGATAGATCACTATTTGCTCGTCAAGGAAATATCATCCCGTGCTTCAGTGGCACAGTATATCCTAGCCCATCGTGGAGGATTCACTTAGATCGCATCTGATGCTTCCTGTGAAGCATGCGCTCACTGTAGCGTGCGGGCCTATTGGCTGATAGATATTGCACCTGGGACTCCGCGTCCGTGAGAATGGCGATGAACTCTTTGTAGACACCCTAACCCGGGCAACAGGCCTGGCCATTATGGAGACCAGCTGGTATCTTCGCTGTCATACTAGTAATCCCTGTGGAGCAAGAGCTCTTGAGATAAGCTTGAAAACTGTGAGAAGGCTGTCCTCGACGTTTGTGGACATTTCTGTAAACCGCGACAGAAGGCATGCGCATGGACGATAACTTTAAATGTTATAGGGCGCTCATTTAAGCTTGAACGCCGTTCTCTGGTCACCTCCCGACTCGGCTGTTTCTCCTTATCATCTGGACTTCCGATTTTTACCTGGCGGATTTAAATTCTGGAAATCATTCTGTTCATCGGTTCTTATTCTTATGTCGATCTCGGAGGTCCAGTTTTATGCATCGAACCCTTCTATTCCAGAGAACAGCCTCATGTCGTCTCGTAAGCCCAATACTGGCGGCATCTTCGCATAGCCCCGTAAATTTACCGCGCCATAAATTGGTGCTGATAAATTCTAGGGATGAGTGAGTATGGGACCTCCTGCGCCCATCATTCCCATTTCCCTCCAAAAACATCCCTTAACAACTTATCCTTCTCCGGCATTCTCTTTATTGTCAGCGGTTATTGGTGGGGGCTTCCATCTTTCTGAAGGCGCAGCCCTTGGGGGTGTAAGCGAGACATGCAGAGCTAAAGACGATGCTTAACTGTTAATGTTAGTTATATATCAGCTCAAGCCTGAAGAGTAGCACCCACTGTCGATGCAATGTCTGCACTAGTCTGAGAATACCGTTCCCCATGCGGCCGGACATTTTGACGTATCTGCGGCCAATAGTATAGGATAGCACTTAACGTGTGGACCGGTTATGGAGCTATTTGCCAGCCGTTGACAGAAATGTTCATGTGATGAGCACGGTAGGGCATGAAGTATTCGTTTGCTACGGATGCCGTTGATCATGGCGTGAAATGTCAAACAGAGCGGCTAGTGACAGATGGAATCAGGTGAACATTTGGTCCCATGAACAAGTCGGTGTCCCAGGCTTGTCGCTAACAGAAAGTTACAATCAGTACAATCCCGGAATTAGCCAATATGGAACTCGTCGCGCCCACTCCTCCCATTCCTCTCCAAATGCATCCTTCAACAGCTTATCTTCTTCAGGCATCCGCTGTAACAGGCTGACCATCGCTTTCGTGCGTATAGCGACGAATAGGCCAATTAATGCCATTCCGGGGACTGTTCCCAATACCCCAGATTCTCGAACCCAGGAACCCCGTCCTCCATACCAGCAGCAAAGCCCAAAGAATCCTATCAAAGATCCAGTATAGCCTGGATGGCGTACAACACTGTACGGACCCGTCGTGATGAGCTTGTGGTTGTCGCGGATGCTGATCTCAAACGTGAAGAAATCCTTCATGTTACGGAAGCACTGGAGCCGTAGCAAAGAGCCGGCAACGATGAAGAGCCCTCCCATAATAGTGAGAGGTGTAAGGACGAGGTCGTCCGCTGCGCCATCCTTCATTAAAAGCTTCGAAATTCGGTCGGATGCAGAACTCGACCCTAGTGCAGATAGAATCGTTGCAATCTCTGCCACGGCGGCTACCCAGAAAACACCCTGCAAAAAATCGTTGTCAGGATACGTAGGTTGACCCAATTGACGCCGGACTGACTCTGATATATCCCATTTGTTCGGCTATGATTCGCATGTACTTCGTGTTCTTGCTCTTGTCTGGCCGTCGTTCATGCTGCGAGAGGGGTGAGCTTGGAATCGTCAGGGAGGCAGTGACAGCACGAGTTATGATCAGAATGACGGGGATCTTGGCAATTGGCGACATGGGAAGCGTGTCTATTGAATGTTAGATGTCTCCTCATCTATTTGATTTATAGCAGAGGGCCTGCAGGCTGCAAGGGACGACGTATCACCGCCTGAAGCATGGTCATCGGCGAAAGGTGTTGCCCGGTCGGGTCACCTGGTTAGCTCGAATGAACATTCGGGTTAGACACGTAAATAGTTGCGCCTATCACCCGTCTAATCAGGGTGACACTGAAAAATGTCAATCAGTGCCCTCTCAGGCTGTTGGCAATTGAGGACTCACGGTATACAGACGTGGAGGAACGCCGATGACCAAGGTGAGCAACGAATGCAGTGATAAGGCTACTAATCTCGGTTTTTGGTCTACTTTCCGCATGTCCAGGGTGACTTGTTTTCGATTAATGCCAGTCCATATGCACCGCAGTGGTACCACCACGGTCTACCACGAGGTTCCGGGCCTCAGCCTGGTTCCCTTTGTACAGGACCCACTGATGGCGAAGTGAGATGAAAATTTCGCATTGCCTCGCTGGGGAGAATCAACATCATCCGACGAAGAGGTGAGGAAGAGCGAGCGTCTGACCCCGGTTCTCGGAGGATGAGGTCAGACCGTCAGAGAGTGGCAAGGGTCTGGCTGGAACAGGCTGTTTACTGCGAGTCTTGTTGACAAATAACATTTTGGCGCTCATCGGGCCGCAACCAGAAGCTTCCTCACTTGTCCCGCCCACCGGCCAAGATAACTACGGTCTTAGCTTCTGCTCTTCTCCTCAGTTTCTGGTATCGCACCTACCTTCTTGGGCGTCCCTATCCTTATTATAAGCAGGTATTTTTCGCCAATAATGTTCGCCGCGTGACGCTCGTTTGGTTGTCCTTTGGCGACGATTTTCCAGAAATCGTGTAGGAACCATCCCAGGCAAGTGATAAAAAACAGCGCATGAATCAAGATGGCTTACATTTCGCTCTAGGCCCCGCATTCTAGTAGTGAGCTACCTACGAGAAAACCTTCACTACTCTTCCACAATTGGGGGCACTTCCAATCGACTTCGGCTAATGTGGGCGGCTACGGGATCGGTCATATCAAGTACCACCGCGGTGGTGCTCATGTGAAATAAGTTCCGTACAATCCGTACTATTCGCCGCTGAAAGTACTTTTTACACATTTAGCGACAAGCTCCGTTTGCACCAGAAGATGAGTACGGTGTCTTCGAGGTCTTGGAAATGTTTACAGGGCTCTAATTGACAGCTCCCGCCTTCAGATCTCTGTGTTCGCAATCATCACCGAAACCTGGCCCTCGTCGAAGACAAATCCTGCTTAATATACACCAGGAAAGAGCGAATATGGAGTCTTACGTGCCCAGCGATCCCATGCCTTTCCGAAGAAATCCCTCAATAATTTATCCTCTTCTGACATCCTCGACAACAACGCAATCAGGACTGTCGCAAACCCCGAAATCAGTGCCCCCAGGAGGAATCTTCCTGCCACCGTGTCCATCGCTCCCGACTCACGTAGAAACGACCCAGACGCCCCGTACCAGCAAAGCATCCCAATGTTGATTGCGACCATCGCTGAATAGCTGGGATGTCGCACGACGCTGTATGGCCCCGAAGTCACCAATTGGTGATCCTTATGGAGGGAGATTTCGAAAGTAAAGAACTTATTCATCGTGCGGTAGCATTGCAAACGCAAGAGACCCCCTCCTGTGATCAAGAGCATGCCAATAGCGGACATGGGGGTCAGCCGAAGGTTCATGTCGACTTCGCTCTTGGACAGCGCTGAAGCCATGGTTCTGATATGCGTTGATTCTGGCACTTGACTTGAAATTATGATAATAATTTCCGCGACTGCGAGTGCCCACAAAAATGCCTGATGGGACTGTCTTCAGCCGCAACACGCTTTCCGGGGGTCTCACTGGCTGACCTTCGCATATCCAAGGTTGCGCTGCACGATGAGCAAATATCTCTCGCCGACGCTCTTCGGAGGTCGTTTGCTCTTTGGAGGAGCGGTTGCAGGAGCGGTGTGGGTGACGTGCAACGCTGCTGTGACGGCCAGAATGCAAGGTATTTTTGCAAGCTGTGCCATGGAGAACTGTAGTGAGATGATAATTCACTGGCATCGGAACAGTGGCTATATATCGCCTGGGGAGGGTGCCGCACTCCCCCGAGTTGACAAGTGAACTTGTTCATTCGCACGCAGTCGAGAAACAGGGCGAATCGCATGGACGAATGACACCAATGTTTGATGAAGCGGCATATCGAATGCCGGCATGTCTTCTCAGGAGCAAAGCAATGAACACTCGAAGGCATGTAATATTTATCAGCGTCTGAAATAGATTCTGCAACATATGTTGACGAGTCATGGGGACAGAGTAGGTCCCCACGCCCAACAGGAAGCCACAGCTACTAATAGATCCCCGGAATCAGCCAACATGGAACCCGTCGCGCCCATCTCTCCCACTCCTCCCCGAAGGATGCTTTCATTAGCCTATCTTCTGCCGGCATCCGCTGCAGCAACCCGACAAACATCCTGGTGTACATCGCTGCGAACAGGCCGACAAAAGTTCTCCCTGCGATCGTCTCCAACACCCCGGATTCTCGTACCCATGATCCTCGTCCCCCGAACCAGCAACACAACCCAATGAAGACAATGGAGAATGCGGCGTACCCTGGATGGCGGATGACACCGTACGGACCAGTTGTAACCAGCTTGTGGTTTTCACGAATGCTGATCTCGAAGGTGTAAAGTTCCTTCAGGGTACGGAAGGCCTTGAGCCGCAGCCAACATCCGGCTACGGTGATTAACGAACCAGCGACAGCTAGAGGTGTGAGGCGGAGGTCGTCAACTGTTCCCTTTTTCATCAGCATTTTCAGAATACGATTTGCAGGTTCAGATGTCGCCGATCTTTGCGCGGCCAATATCGCTGCGATCTCTGCTGCTGCTGTTACCCAGAAGACACCCTGTCGAGGGAAGTCCTGGGTCAAGCAAAGTGTGCTGCGGCAACTTCGGACAGACAACTCACCCTGATGTATTTCATATTCGCGGTCGTGACTCGCATAAACGTGGTGCTGTTACTCACGTCTGGTCGGCGTTCTTGGTCAGACAGCGTTGTGTTTGGGTTTTTCAAGTGAGTGGTCACTGCATAGGTCGTGGCCAGAATGAAGGGGATTTTCGCTAAGGGAGTCATGCTGCAACAGGGATGGCGAGGAAGCGAACAAGTCTCCTGGTATCGACGCGATATTGACGCGATATATACTTAGTATGGCTGCGCGGCTAAGGTGTCATGGGAGGCAGGTCATTGGTCAACGTGCCGGCGGCGTCTGCTTCCAGTTAAAGATAGAGGAACATGCTCACATGATGATGCCGCTTTCCTTGTTCCATGAATCCAGCCTGTGAGTACTTTTCCATTCTAAGTGACTCTTGTACGTACTGGGACTGATATAAGGACTCCATGATCTTCCTTCATGGCCATAAGTGGCGGGGTAATGAATATTTCCAGGGTACCAAAGGCCTCGTGGTTCGGTGGCCGTGAAAATGGAGCGAGTTATGACACAGTTCTTTTATCGGGGCTGGTGGAGCGGAGCGACGGAGAAGGTTAATAAACCTAATCATCGCTTAGTGTATCTTGTTCACGCAGAGTCGTAAATAAGTCCAGACGGTGGTGTAATGCATGTGTTCGAGGGTGTTGAAGCGGGTCGAGTTCAAGCCCCGCCCCGACGGGGACACTTCAATCTGAGGTCTGCCTGAGGTGGGCTGCGAGACCTGTCCATTACAGTCGTAAATAGAGTTGGTGGTGTGATAGATATTTCCATGTGGATAATAAGGCTGAAATAAGCGTCTTGAGTGAGCAAAGAACCTAGAAAAGACCTTCTTGCCTCCTCGGTCGAATCCAAGGGGAAAAATAAAAAGGACAGTGTCGCCGTCCACTGCTTCAATCTAATTCTCGTGAACAAACTAGCATGACATCATGATACGTAGAGGACTCCGTGACAGTTCTTCTCGCCGAAGATTATGGAAAGCCGGAGTATCAAGGATAAGTGGATGTACTTGACCTGGCCATGGAATCGTCAATTGGTGATGCACGATCTGGGCGCCTTGTTGTACGGCGGCTTTGCGGCGGCTTGCCATATCGAGGAGGTCCGGGAAGTTCCGATCATTGTAATCCAAACATCGTCAAAGATCACGCATCATGTTGCTTGTTTGGGTTCATCTTTTCCTCAGCCTCAGCAGCTGCTGTCTGAAGCCTTGGTCAGTCCAAAACTAATCTGCGTCCTTCTGCGTTCTAGAGCGCTTTCTATCAGTAGCGTATATCCGATCGGGTAAAACTTTCTGCAAAAACAAAGCAGGCATCATGCCGGAAATGCTGCACGATCCAGACACCATTGTTCGCCCAAAATATTACAAGTCCGCGCATTCGATGCACAATGGCCGCCTTGGACCACCATGAGGCCCCTGGTCTTATTGTGTTCGTATAAATACTGAGAAGCATTGACATTCTCTCTTTATCTCACCAGTCCCCTTGCTTGAGCCCGCTGCACATCTCCTGCACAGAACCTCGATTATCTGCGTCACATATCTATTACCTGCATTCAAGCTCTACACCTCATTCACACTCAATGGATCAATTCATCACCCTCTTCCCCGAGACTCCCGCTGGCGCGGCGGCGGAGATCCTTGAAACCGTTATTCCTCTAGATGAAGACTCACCTTACCGCCCTCCTACCTGGTGCACCATCTCATGAGTACGCGCTCTCTTTTTCTCGTGGTGTTGCCGCGCAATTGCTCATCCACCTTTTCTAGGCGATGCACCCTAACATTCTAACATCATCGCGCAACCCACTCAGACCACGTTACCCTTCAGCAGCAAATTATCTGTGCCATTGTGGTGCGTGCTCTATTCTGAACTCTCTTTAGTCACGTCGCTGACTGCAATCCTCATCTAGCACCCACGCTCCTTAACTCTTCGAAATTGATCTGCTCATCGCGATTGATATTTATCACCACCCCCAACGGCTGCCAATCCTTGTATCGATACCCCCGTCTCATTTCTCTCTATCATTATATCTCCGCTTCTTTCTCCAAGTCTCCCGTCCAACAGGTCGTAAATTATTATACTTCTTAGCATTAGACCATTGTATATTAGCGGCTTACAATCTATCAACTTGGGCAGCGCCCACCGATTCGCCTCGTTCTCTTTCTGACTTGCAACATCGGACATTGATCTCACCATTGTGGCGGAACAATGTCACGTCGCAACAATGGCGCATGGGGCAATAATTTTTTGAACTGCTGGTCCAGCGCGTACTTCTCATGCTACCAGGTCCAAGTTATAGTTAGGTACGCTCATCAGCTCAGTCCAAGGGAAGCAAGGCTGCGATCAAGCAAGACACGTAGAGACGCGTATATAATTTTGCGTGACCTTTTGGGATGACAATGAGCGGAGTCTGAATAATTGCCATCCTTGTTCTCCTGAACCGTGGCAAGCCTCCTACTCTAGGTCGTCCGTAACGGCTCTAATGTTTCTGACTTGGGTGTTGCAAAAATTCTATGATCCCCTCAGGAGTTTTCAAGGAACGCGCTTTCTGCAGAATAATTATTTAACTCTCCTTAACGGCTCGATACTCGAGTCAGGGTAGCTGCCAGTGCCCATGCCCATACGTACCTCAGGCCATTGTTCGATGATGATGATGATGAAGTCAAATTTGACCGCCGGCAAGCTATACTACAGAGCTAAGAAGCGGGGATAGCTAAGTATCCGTAAAATAAAGTATAGTCAATAATTGGGCTTTTTGTAAGTGTGCGATAGGATTAAAATTCTCTTCCTGTCCGGCAGCTCCTCTATCAGGAAGCGAAACGTGGATATGATTGGTACTGCGTGAAGTCTGGCCATAAGCAGAAAGTCCTATACACCGAAGCACCCATTATTCAGCTAGTGGATGGTAGAGGCTATAGCAGCTCGCTCAGAAGATGTGCTCGTTTACGGTCCAAGTGGCGCCAAAAAAAGATTCCTATTGTTTCGAATTACTGTAGTAGTATAAGTTACACGAAAGAGCGAAGGGAGTGTGGACGTAGTGGTACGTGAATCCATCAAGGATAAATGATAAAAATACAGTGGATGGTCGAAGGCGGTCAGAGTTCGTAAATTAGAATAGCAAGATCGTAGAGTGGGAGAGAGTTATCTATATGCCGGAAGAGGGTGTCTCTCGTTCGGGAAAGGGATGATATACGTAGACGACGAATCATATGTCGAGAAGGATGCGATGGTAGATGGGGTCGCAATGAAGGAGGAAGACATGTCGAATGACGCTGGGTAGTGCTTGTGTGGTGCGAACGCGGTGTCTACGGATTGCGTGGACTGAGTATCCCTGGTAACTTTTATGTCCAGTTTCGGTACTGGGACGCGTGTTATGGGTTTTCTAGGAGAAGGTTTGATAAATAACACGAAGGCGAAGGCGAAAAAAGGGTAGACGTAAACATACCGTGTAAAGGAAGGGAGGGATAACTTCATATCGGCGTCGTCTCTCCTCCTGAAGACGGTACGTGCCACCCATTGGATGCATGCTCGGTACTCCTTCATCGCATCTTCGCCGAAGGAGAAGAAGGCGAAGAATAGGACTGAGCTAACTGGAATGATCCACCACGTAAAGTATGTCCAGTGCAACACGTAGGGTGGAATTGCGGACGCCGGAAACACGGCGACGCGCGAGAAATTGCTGTGGACGTCAGCCCAGCCTGTCCATGGGCGCAAGCCGTTGCGACAAGTGAACCACATGTTGATGACGATCGTGAGAAGCCCCCAGAACATCTGAACAACGGCCATGCAGATGAGTCTGAAGTATCGAGACGAAGTCAGGGCGGAGTTGGAGTTTTGGAGGTGGCGTGCAAAGGTCATTCGGCGTTGAAAGAAGTGTCTCAAGGCCAGAGCTATGTCTTGAATGAGAAAGATATGGCCATGATGTGTAATTGAACTTACCGGCATAAATGAAGGTCAGAGTGGTCACCAACAACGGCAGCGCCCAGACGATCAGGATAGATTGAACGGAGGTGTAAATGGCTGGGCGGCAGCCCAAGTCCTCAACGATATCGAAACGATGGCCTTGAACGACATAGTCTGAAGAGTATTAATTAGTTGAGAGGGTCGGCGGGCGGGGACATGCTTACGTAGAGCCATATAGATTACTGGTATGATCCAGCACATCGCGAGGTCAAAGAATATTCGTTGCCTCTTCTGGTCGGTCGTGGTCTGGACATTTCGAACAGACGCAATGCGTTCCAAATGTATACAAAGACACAGGCAGCACGCCGGCAAACCCATGGTGGCGCCAATTTGGATTTTTGTGACTGCAATGTAATGAGCTTTGGAACGGAAAACGAGGAAAGTGCCAGCGAGCGCACCAATATCACACCAGGCAGCGGCAACGATGCGAACGTTCCCAGCCCACACAATAGAGTTGACGCCAAAGATAACGTTGGAAATAAAGAGCCAAGCTACTATTGAAAGAGTAGGAACGTTTCTCGCTCGCCAGTGCCAGGGAAGTGGGACGAGAACGAGAAGGGCGGCTAGAAGAGCTCCCATGGGAAGTTCAACGTGCATGATGAGAATATCGGGTGAGGAGTCGCGGGCCAGATGCAGAAACCCAAGTTTTTGAAGTCCATAATGACAATGGGGAACAAAGGCGTCACAGCAGCGTGATTGGACAATGGAGCGATGTTATGATAATACTGTTGAGGCACAATGTGACTTAGTCATTCATCATGATCAGTTCGCATTTCAAACAGCCATATTCAATTGCCGCGATTCACTGGACAATGCTCCATAACGTATGTCCATCGTTAAGGCTCGGTTAAATTATGGCATAGGGGTGAGTTCAATCAATTCCAGTGGCTGGTCCGACGACATGGCTTTCTGAATCCGGAGCAGTTGTAGTACTAATTCACCCGCCAAGCACCCAATTACCGGGACGTATCATTGAGTGGCAGAACGGGATCTCATTGCAGAAAACAAAATTTAGGAATACATAGAGTACTATGCTACATTCTAAGCGATATATAGCCGCACACTGCTGTGCGTGTTGTGTTGAGGTTGAAAGAAGCAGAAGAGAATAAAGATATGAGGAACAGGTAAGGAGTGGGGGAAGTTTTCACAACGAGGGTAGAAGGTGTGCGCGATTTGGGCGATAAATAGTCCGAGCTATCAAAGCCCGGAGGTCTGCAGAATAAGAGAGTATCAGTTACTGCCGAGAATCATTGATCGTGAGAGGCGTACAAGGTCGGATAGCATATCAAAGGTAAGACATGTAAAAGGCGTTCATGCGACAACGCAGAAGCTCATGTATGTGGACCCGTTGCCGTGCTCGAAGTCAAGAGGCATCCCTGACTCAAGTTGGGTTGGTGAGATGGTGGTTTCAGCCGAGATGGTGGGGGTGAAGTCGGTGAGGATGTTTTCGAAGGAGTCAAAGGAATCCATTGCGAGGACGATGCGGAGGAGATGAGGTTGATAATCGTGGTGATGGTAGAACTTGGAACCCGTGGAGTGATGAACGACAGGGGTTGTTTGAATACCAGGACAGGTGCTCGAATGAAAGTTGGGGACATAAGAGTTCCGAAGACGCTCTTTATATGCAAAATCTGGGCCAGCCAGGAGCCCACATTGGGAGATGCATAATGGTATGAGTCGACATTGTTCGCAGCGTGGTCAATTGGGTGATTCCGAATGAGGATCAAACCCTTTCGGGAAGATAATGGGCGGAGCTTCAATGTTTAACCGAGCTAGGCTGTCCGCCACACGTGCTGAATTGAACTGTCTTCGCCATTGTTCACCTGTTATGGCTTCTTCCAAATTCTGGCCATTTGCTTGCCCGCTCGAGTGATCAATTGCCTGGTCAAGCGCGTGGGTATGTCAAACCGCACGAAAATCTTGATCAACCACGCATGATTGTATCCGCTCACTCGCTGACAGCTGTTTCCGATAAGTCTCTGGTTCGAACCATGGGAAGTAGTGCCCAATGTTACATTGACTAAGATATTTAAAGTACAAAGGATTATTTTACGGAAAAGACCTAGAGCATAACGATAACTAGTAGATACAGAAGGAGCGTGTCCTTTATGAGACGAAAATCGAAAGGAGTGTCGAGAGTTGTGAGAGAGAATCTGAGAGATAATCGCTACATCTGCTAGGGCGATCAGTTACAAGTCTTCTCCGAGGCTAAAGGAGAGTTTACTTCAAGGTTGAGGTGCCAGACCGCCGATATTTTAGAAACTTTGATGATAAAGATAAGGGGCCTGCGATGGGTGAGCGGCAGAAAGCAATCGGTGGAGGTAGGGATACCTTACATCATGTTTATGCGATGACACAGAAGGCTAATGGGTTGCCAGCCCTAACGCGCTCCTCATCTATAGGAGGATGGTCGGTGATAACGTCCAAATTGCTTTGAGAGAAGCTGCAAGGCTCCTCAATGATGATAGCGTCCAATGATGTGAAGGCATCCATTGCTAGCGAGTATTCTGATGAGTGTGAGAGAGCGACGGCGTCTGGGTGGGTAGCAAAGGGATGGGGAAATTTCTGGACAAACCTCATTCTCCGGGTTTTTTATAATTGCGCAAACAATGCGAAAACGTTGCGCTTTATGCTGACATACTTAGGTCCATTGTCTCTCATTTCAGGATGATGCATAATTGAAACTCAGCGATCCTGCAGCGTTCACGACATAGATTTCTTACAGTATAGATTTTTCCCCCTCTACTGCTCCTTGAAATAACAATGATAACACGCCTCGAACGCGAAAATTGCTCACATTCGAAGATAGCGCAAAAAAATTAAAAAGTCGAATAAAATGCAACATCAGCATTTTCCAGTCTTACTTGTCCCCAAGCCCTGAAAAGGGCAAATGAGGGCTTTAGACGAAAGCCGGAAAGCGGAGCAATATAAGCAGTCTTATCAGTTCAATTTACAGTAGACTTGTTGATGGACGCGCTGGTGGCTCTCATACGTCCCTCCTCCCTCTGTCTGTCCATTGCGCAACCGATTTCCTTGCACTCCCAAATGCCTCCCAGGATGTCTCACTGCCTTGAATCAGACCAGAACTCCTGTACTGTATTCGCTCAACCCGTAATGCATTCATCCACGAACTGGTGATTGCCGACCTGTACATACCTCGGAGGGTTTGAATAATATAGTCGTGTACCATTCTGGATGCCGTAGGTTCTGCTGATAGTTTGTTCGGTATTCTGACGCCTAGTTAGTCCCTGAGAACTGCCATAGGTAATGTATAAGATTATCTGGGCATGACAAGTGAACCGACCACGCAGGCCGTACTAGGCCGTACTCCGGTCGCATGAGTATACATTCTCCTCCTCCTTCTTTAGTCAACTCATCGTCATCTTCCAAGTCAGTCTAGAGATGGTACTCGTTATTCACTCCTTACTTCTCATCGGTATTATAACCCCGTATTAATTCTCAGGGTTTGTACGTTAAGGATGTGAGTGGGGAGAATCAAAGACCCTAGTACCCACGTATCTGGCCAGTTTACAACAAGAACGATGCCACGTACTCCGCACTTCTCAGACCCACGAATAGGTGAATATGACACACCGCTCCTACGTATTGGCTGTCTCATTGCTATCTTCTCGCTACATGCACCGACCAGGAAGCTCGTGTTCAACGAAAATGATTGAAAGAGTAGGTATGACACCTTTGTTACGAAGTTATCCTATTGTCGCAAAAAAAACTGGAAAACAAGGGCGTATGCGTGGCGTGACGTGATAAGTATATAAGTTGTATTGATAGGGATAGTAAAGATGTTATAGTACAAGAGGAACATCATCAAGATGGCATTGTGGTCTCGTGTTCGTGGGCGGAGAAGGAAGAGCGTGGAGTTACAACTGGGAATGCTTTTTGGTACCGGTCAAGATGGTTGTGAATTGAAGGAGTGAGTGTATCTATGGAACATCGCGGAGAAGAAGTAATACCGACGCTATGCGGTGGCGGAAGTTGGTTGGATAGCGCATCATATGTCTCAGAGCGCGAAGATGCCAGGGAAGCGGGTCGCTTGTAATCGCTTGTAAATGTCGATGCGGAGGGAGGCGGAGAATAGCTGGGTAGTGATGACAATGGGATCTTTACTGGAAGCACCTGCGGTGTATATCTGGGAGCAACTGAGCAAATGAATTCCGTGTCACATGAAGAATAACTTACCCGTTGCCAGACGCTTTATCTGTAGATCGAGAAGTCTCAGGTACAAATCCAAAAGGCTGCATGACACGCCAGAATGCAGCACGATAATTCCGCTTGGCCTCCTCGGCGAAGCCAAAGAAACCGAAAAACACCAGGGCGCAAAGAGGAGTGACCCAGCGGGAAAGTTCTGTGCCAATAACTAGCGAACGACTACCATTTCGCCAAATGAGAGCGGGAAATTGTTCTACGCGGGAGTAGTCAAGATGGGTGTCGTCCCAGCTTCGCCAAGGGCCAATCGGGCTTGCGGTGGCGTTGAGCCAGATAGTGAAAATGGCAAGAGGGGTAGTGAGCATAATTTCGGTCGTGGCTAACGCCATAAGACGAAAATATCTGCTTATGGTGAGTGACTTGTTGGAAGCCAGGAACTGGCCAAACTCTACACGTCGACGTGCGAAGGAGCGAAGTGAAAGAACTGGACAAGGGGAAGACGATGTCAGCAGATAGTCAATTGGCTGCTGGAAAACTTCATACCACAATATGTCGCAGAGGTGAGCCCGATGGCGATGGGCCACATTCCACCGAGGAAGTACGCAAGTAGGGTATTGTATATTGCTGGAAAGCATCCTATATCTTCAAAGATATTGAAGCGATGACCCTGAACAACGTATTCTTCTCATTTCATGAGACCTTGTCGTGGGCAGCGATGGTGGAAGACTCACGGAGAGCGACGAACATGACAGGAAAGAGAACACAGATCAAGGTGTCAATTAGGATGCCTCGGCGTTTCTTTCAGAAGAGAAGAGTCGAAGTCAAACACAGTGCCAAGTATTTTTGTGAGTGAGTCTCACCTCAGCGCGACTGATCCCTACTGACTGCACATTGGCAATATGATACAGGCGCCGGTTGATACAAAGTGAGGCTGCTGGGAGCCCTACAGATGCGCCGAGCATAATTCGAATGGCTAAAAAGGCGCGAGGTCAACCAACGAACATGACCATGAATAATTTGAACATACAGATGTCGCACCATATAGGCGCAGAGTTGATGGCATTGCCAGCCCATACCACAGAGTTTATAAACTGGTTGAGGCAGGCAAGTGAGGCCCAAAACATGTAGAAGCAGGTACCCGAGTTCCATGCTTGTAGATGCCACGGGAGAGGAATTAGGGCGACGACGAAACCGATGAATGCGAAGATAGGAAAGAGAGGATAGGTGGGGTCTAACATCGTCACGGCGGAGAGAAGGGGGTACAGGAAACGGTGGAAGGTGATTGTAAGAAAGGTTTGGCCATCTTGCTTTTAAGACGTCAAACAGAGCCTTTGTCGAGAGCCAGTTTAGGCAGGACAATGGACGTGACATTATTGAAAGGACACGATCATGGTGATCCAGATGTCACAACGTTCCGACAATGGGGTGTGACAATGTCCTTACGTAATCATTTAATATCTGGAAGTTATAAGTACTTAGTCGTCACCTTATATGTTGTCGCGAGGGATTGGCGCTACGCGTGGAATAAGTTGCAGGACGAGGAGGAGTATATTATACCGGCCAAGTCCCCAGTCGGAACAGCCAGTTCAACACGGTCGCTACTTACGTAAGTTATGTACAAAGATGACTCGATAACCACTTCACGACCCCGCAGTGGTGTAACGGGAGATTGATTGTCATACTTAGAGAAGGCTTGGAGAACGCTCAAGCGCTCAAATAGCGTCAAAATGCAGATCACAGACACGAAATCCCTGATAAATTATTTATTGACTTGTATTGATTGTAGAGGCCATTGCCCGAAGGGTATTACACGGGAAACTACAAATATTCATCTCGGGAGAAATGAAAGTGGGTTCCAGAAGGCGAAGAAAGTAATGTCTAGCACTACAGGGTACCGTAATAGTCATTGCTGCTAATAATACAATAAGGGGAGTCCGAAATCTTTAGGGTTTCGTATGAAAGTCATTTGATGTAGAGGACGAGGGTGAGGAGGGAATGGTTAAATCAACTTTGTACTCGGGTGGGGAGTGGTATATGGAAGCGGTGTAATCGCTCTTATCATAGCTGTTCCTGGCGACGGACGACGCAAAGGAGGTGCGAGGCGGAGGTGGGGGTGGTTGCGGGTAAGGAACGAAAGCAGGCAGAGAGCCTGTGGATTTCTTCAAAGGGACAGACCCTTTCGATCTATAGAACGTAATTGCATAAACATAAGAATGGAGCAAATAGGAAGAATGACTTACCCAGCAGACGGGTGGTAGCTGAAAGGTGATGGTGAGGGAGGTACAACGCCGAACCGTTTCGCGACAGCCCAGTATGCAAGCCGGTAATGTTTCCGGGATTCGTCGGCAAACCCAAAGAAGGCAAAGAACGTGAACGCGCAGAGAACAACTAACCAACGGCTAAGCTCCAGGGTGACGACCTCTATGTGACTGGATCTCCACAAGGCAGCAGGGAATGTGTCGATAGTGTACCAGTCGAAGTGGATGTCGGCCCAGTTCTTCCATGGATATATCGGTTTGAGAACAGCGTTAAGATAAAGACCGAATGTCGAGATGGGAGTGTTGAAGAGGAGTTCGACAGTGGCGAGGGCCATGAGGCGAAAGTAACGATTGACTGTGAGGGTGGAGTTGGAGGATAGGAATTCGCTAAACTGTGCGCGGCGTTTCATAAAGGCGCGTAGGGTCATAACTACGTAGGGAGATCGCGTTAGACTCGGCTTTATGACGAGGCAGGGGGGAAACTTACTGCAGTAAACGGCTGAAATGAGGCCGATAACATTCGGCCACACAAAACTAAGGGGATAAGCGGCGGGTGTGTTTACGGTAGTGGGGAAGCAGCCAATGTCTTCCCAGATGTCATATCGGTGGCCTTGTACGATGAATTCTGATTGGAGTCATGAGTATCGTTTCGACCAACTGATGGGTCGAACTCACGCAATGGCATTTGAAGAAATGGAATGCCTAGTCCAATTGCTAAGTCAACCATGACGGCACGTCGTTTCTATACAAATTCCGTCAACTTAGGATAAATCGAATAGAGGATGTTCGTACATGCTCCCGTGTGAGCGAAACGGTCGTGCCCGAGGCAATTTTGTATAGTCGCCGGTTGATGCACAGGGATGCGGCGGGTATCGCAAACAGCTGTACCAACGACGAGTCGCGTCGCTGGACTAGTTGTCAGTGCATTGTTGGAGTCGAAAGACAGCCGAAGGACACGTACAGATATCACACCACAGTGGAGACCAGTCAATGGCATTATTATGCCAGATAATCGAGTTGATGAAGAGGTTCAGACATCCAATGGCCGTCCATATCATAAAGAGACATGTGCCAGAGTTCCAGGCTTGCAAGTGCCATGGCAAGGGAATCAATACGAGGACGAAGCCAATGAACGAGAAAATCGAAAAGACGGGGTAACTTGGGTCAGCCATTGGGAAGAGTAGGACGAGCGCAGGAAGGGAAGGAGGTAAGCGATAGTAAGAGAGAGGGAATGGATGCTGGTCGGAGGATATGCATTCTTTACAGAGTCCTTGGGCCTTTGTGTCGTCAGAAAGAGCTTACAATGGTGAACATGAGGAGCGGAGTTTAAAGTCCCGCCATTCATATCACATAATCAGGCTCGATTCGATCACCGCGCCTCCACTTCGATTTCTTCATTGTTTTAACGCGTTCTAACTTCTCGCTCCTTCCCCTGCTCTCTTGCATAAGGAGGACCCTTGTACTTTTGTTATGACCATTAAGCTTCTCTGATGTCGACGCACGCCAATATTTTGAGCGTCGGGTCAAGGTTTTTACTACCCACTTCTGTCAGACAATGGTAACTGCGGCGGCCATGTGAAGCGACATGACTCGTGTTCTGCCGACAAACAATGGGCTCAGTTTCTGATACGGTCCACATATCTTTCAGGCGGCACCATTGTCTGAAATTTGGCTCTGCTTGGACACGGCTTGGGGAACCCTTTAAAACGTCGAAAAGTAATTGAGTCGCCCCAGTCGAACATATCACGCCCCCGATTTTTATCCACTGTGTACACAGTAAAGACATTCGAACTCTCTTCGACTTGTATCCAAGACCAGTCCCACCCAACCATCTTCAATGGACTCATTCACCGCCATCGACTTCTCCCTAGAGATGCTTATCGAGGAGACCCCTTCCTTCACCCCGCCATCCGGCCACGCCGATGTCATGCAGGAGCTCGTCGACTCTGACACCAGGATGGGCTATGGTGGCTACTGTGTAGTCGCCTAGCCAGCCCCAATTCAACTCATCCCACCTGCGCTACCACCTACCACCACTGTCATTATCTCCCTTCGACATACCCTTTCTCAACCCTGGCATCTACTGTTCCTGTTCCTACAACCCAAATGTAGCCATAACGTTCGTCATCTCTGCGATTCTTTCTCATCATCAGACACTTACGATGTCCTTTGTTAGACATACCCTGATTCTCACAACGAATCGTTAACTTAAATCCAGTGCTCCCAGCGAGTAGGATATTTATTCACTAGAGAGCCTTTCGAGGCTAGGGGTGGAAGTTACCCATGCGCTGGGCTAGCTACCGCGCAACAACGCTCATTAGCAATATCTTTTCCCTTGTCTTTATATCTCTGTTCCATGATCCACGCAATTACGATCCGTATTACCAGCGAGCCTCCCATGTAAATAATACAATTATCTTGCCAATAAACTCCCCGCCTTTGAATCATTGAATGCAATGTCACAGTGTGCATCGTCCCCCAGTTTGCTTCCATTCACTCGTGTAGACTGCTCTTTCTGGCGTAGTGTGAAGTTATCATGGAGATTATGTTGCCGCACGCGTTCATAGCAACACCCTCCTTTCCCCTTTGAGCATTTACTGCTCCCCCAAGACGAAAGCTCGCCATCAAACCCTACAAGCACTCCTTGGTTTGCGTGATATAGTACCTTCTCATACATTGGTTTCTGACATTTATGGCGTTGGCCCAATGCCGCTTCTAATCATACAACAGGTCAACTAGACCGTTCATCGGGTAAAGGCAGCTTATAGTCGTGAATTATATGGCACTTGGTCATAAACTTCGTGGACCACAGCAGACAGAAGGTCACTAGGCTATCTCCACGCTCTACGCTCTTCTCCATGGGTCATCATCCGCATAATACTGTCCTACATATGACACCGATGAAGGTCATACCACCTCAATTAAAGAGAGTATGTAGGTGGTGTGTATGATCCATTCGGTATATAACCCTTACAGACGGAATCGACGGCTTCAACGCCGTCAGAATCTCGTGCGCGGTCTTCGTTGTCATATGAGAGCGCTGCCATATCCACAAAGAGTAGAGCCTCCATTCGGGATACACGCGCTTCGCCATCTCACCCAGGAACTCCGCAATAACCTGTGAAGATACGCGTATTGAGTAGGTGGCTAAATGTTAGCAAGGTAATCGACAGCTACCTTGTCGGTGGGTTCTTCGTCATCCAATGGCCTTGGACTTTCGTCCAGAACGTCAGAAAGCAGCAAGTTAAACTTCACGTCTAGGTCGTCGAGCCCCCTCAACTTCTCGGCCAACAGATCAAAGACCTGCGGGTTCAGGGACATAAGCTTCACATGAAGGATCTTCAGCCCGCGGTCAACCGGCCGGTGAGCGAAGTTAGACACAAGGGTAGAGAGCTCTGCGAAGCTTATACAACGTTCGCCTAATATTAGATTCGTGAGGGTATCTTTGGAGCGCGGTATGTAAGTCACGGAGGCGTCTAGCCTTGTCATCGACGATATTTCGGTCGAGGGTAGGACGACCAGCGTTTGAAGATTACAGAGGAGAGTCTCCTCGTATGCGCTCTCCGCCATCCATTGCGTGAAATGGTCGTGTGCAGGTCCAGCCGCCGAGGGGGAGCGAAACGTCTCGAGAGGCTGGAGCTTGATATGCCTGATCTCCGTGTTCCGGCTCAGAAAGCGGGTGAGGCCAGATGGATCTCGGAGAAGAGGAGGGTAAAATCCGATGTTCAATGAAAGGGAAGTGAGGTATGGGGTGTGATCGAGCGCATGAAAGAGGACAGAATGATCCCCTAGGGCAGAAGACATGAGGTTCAATGTTCTGAGCCTGGGCGCGACCTGCCGTAGGAAGGGTGTAATGACTTCCTTCAATATTTGTGTATCTACGGTGGGGTCTTCCGACGATAAATCAGTGGAGAACCGGAGTGTAAGCTCCTCGAGTGACAGAAGGTCAGATGGGGAAGGAAGGAGGGCCGCAAATCCAGCCAATGGTGCGTTCATTGTGAGCCGACGCAGGTTCGAGCCAAAAGTATGCCAAGAGTTTGACAGGAATATGGGCAGGCTTTCAGGGTGGGGCCAGTATCGCGTGACGAGAATGAAGGTAGTAACGTTGGAGAAATTGACGACGAGGTCTGTCGTCAATGTATCGATGTACTTCCGTTTCTTCCAGTGTTGGGCACCTTTGGAAGTTAAATTTACCGAGCGTCCCCTATCGAAAGACAGGGTATGGGCGATGACAGACCGCAAGGAGACCTTTGACCCGGGAAAGAGGGGGTCTAAGTTAAACCACACAGGATTGACGCGCAGATGACGGACACGCGAGGAGAGGTTTGCATCCCTGGAAAGTAGGCTCAATTACCACAGTACAGCAGCTCGTGTTCAGCAGGCGTACCTCAAGTGCTCCAAGAATGGAACCGTCTTCTGGTTTATCTGTAGAAAATTGACCTCCTTATACCGCTCGTTCAAAGCCAGGTCGAAGAAAAGCGAGTTCAAACTGTACAGGCTACGCAGTGTCTTCGACGGAATAAACCGCGTGATGTACAGCCAGATATCAGAGGGAATATCCATCGATGAACATGGGCGTCGTGGGGGTCTCGTTCCGTTGCTAATGCCGGGGATCTTGGACTTCGCCATGGTCGAAACAAAAATGGCTTTATACAGCACAAAGATGCTGTCCAGCCCACCGGGAGCGAACTTCCCAAAGCTGTGGGAAGTGTTGCTGACATGGTGATCGTCCGTATGTCATCAACTGTCACACAATCACTACAAGGTATTCTGGTGTAAAGGGGCTTATCATTTTTGGTTGCGGTCGTCGCCCTAAGGTAAAGGACTCTAAGAAAAGGCTACAATGGCTACAATGAAGTGGTGGTGCTTGAACAGATATATGTGGAACGTTGCAATAAGGAGTGATATAGAGTAAGGGCATGAAACGGCTAAAGCTACAGTGGTATGGGTCATCGAACAGAATCCTAGAGACAGGGGATCGGAACGGGGTATGGGGTCATTGGGTAGTTGACATTAGACGGGCGACGCGTCAGAGGCATGGCGGGGAGAGCCGTAGTGGGTGGGTTCAGGGATAGTGAGGGCATCAGCACATTCGCCAACCTGCAGGTGTCGAACAGACGAGATCTCAATACATGAGGAGTCTGGCCGTGTGACAGCGGCTTCCGGTGTCGTAGGGGATAGCTCAGCAATGCTGGAAGCGGAGGATGCACCTGACGAGGGGGTGGGGGAGTAAGGGCCATCCTGGTAGTCCGCTAGGGTGCCGCTACGGACGTCCAATACCAAGCCGTCGTAAGAGAGCTGCCTGCTCAATTTCTCAGGCTTCTCAGTCTTCTCAGTCTTCTCATCGAGTATGCCACCGACATCAGCGAAAGATGCGGACATGTCAGAGAAGGAGTCGAGAGAATCGTGCTTGCGCAGAGTGTGACGCTCGACGAAGACGGGGAGAGTAGCACCACGGCCAGTAGAAGACATATTGGTGCCCTTGGATTTTGATCTGAAAGGCATGATATTAGTTCAGAAGGTACAAGCAGACGATGAGACAACGGTACTAACCCAGTAGAGCTGAAGATACCGAAGCTGGAAGAGCCGGTGGAAACCCCAACGACCTTGGCGACGGACTGGACGGCGGAGCGATAGTTCTTACGCGCCTCCTCCGCGAAACCGAAGAAGCCGAAGAAGACGAGGGCGCAGATGATGATAAAGAACCTGGTCATCTCGAGGGACCGTTCCAACTCAGGGTTCGAGCGCCAAAGGATGGAAGGGATCTGGTCAACACGCGAAAAGCCCCAGTGGGTATCTGCCCATCCCTTCCAGGGTGAAACGTAACCGACAGTGCAGTTCTCGACGATGGCGAGGATACCGAGAGGAATTGTGAGGGCAGTCTCGATGCCGGCGAGCATCATGAGACGGAGGTATCGGTTGGTGCTGAGGTTGCTTTGCCCCGATAGCAACTCCTTGAATTGAGCGCGGCTTCTGGCAAAGGCACGAATGCTCAGGATTGAGTAGACGGCAGAGACGCAGCCGATGAGGACAGGCGGAACAGAGACGAGGGCGATGCCAACGGGGGTATTGTAGGTGAAGGGGAAGCAACCAACATCACCGAAGATATTGAAGCGATGACCTTGAGGAATATACTCTGCGAGAAAAACGTAAGCTCATAGCCAAAACTAGAGGAGCAGTCACATACGAAGAATCATCTCGAGGATAGGAAGACCTAGACCGATTGCCAGATCGACCATGATCGCGCGGCGTTTCTCAGCCTTGGTGACAGTGACCGATCGCACAGAGGCGATATGGTAAAGTCGGCGGTTGATACAGAGAGAGGCGGCGGGGATCGCGACGGCAACGCCGACGAGGAAGCGTGCGGCTGAATCAAGGTAAGTAAAATTATAGATGATGTACAGCAGAGCGCGACTTACAGATATCACACCATACCGGAGCCCAGTTAATGGCGTTGCCGTTCCAAATGACAGAGTTGATAGCCTGGTTTAGGCAAGCCAGGCCAGCCCAAGCCATGTACAGACACGTCCCGGTGTTCCATGCTGAAGGAAGAACATGAGTCACCAAATCAAAAAGCGGATGCTCTGAACTCTAATCACCTTCCAAGTGCCAGGGGAAAGGAATGCAGCACAAGATGAATCCAAGGAAGGAAAACGCAGTGATCACTTCGTTGGGGATGGACATGATGGAGTTGTGCTCGGGACAGCTCTTCAAGACTCGGGAACAGCTCCTGAGTACACGAAGGTAGAATTGGCTGAGAACGATGATTGATTTCTTCGTTCCTCCAGGTTTAAGAGCATTGCTCCGATTTTTCCTCCTTGTACACGGTTTTGGTGATCCCCTTGTCTCCGGGAAGATGTTCGCTCCAATAACGTCCAGCGGACCCGCCCAAAATGGACATCAGTTTGTGTTCGCTAAAATTGAGTGTTCGTCAAGGCATCCCCTTTTGGTCGTTAACTTGTGTTGGCCAAAACGGAATGATCAGCTGCCACGCCGCCATGCCATCTCGCCTTCCCGAAAGCCGTAGGGACGAGAGAACGTGTGAGATAGTGGAAAGACGATCAGAAAGTGCAGGGAGATGGAGCAAAGATCCCAAGGGCAAACGGAAATGCCAATGGACTCGGAGAAGACATGGCGGGCACGTGATCCCGACGCGTTCACAATCTCTTCAGAAAACAAGGTCGTCAACCTTCAGCTTCAAGAGTCGATAGACATGCGGTATCCGGGAGATACAATGATGAGTACAATGAAGGTCGGTTCGAATTAGGCAAGGATCATCTGGTGCCGCAATAGCTCGATCGAGATACAAGGTGGTGGCCATAACGTCGCGACCAAAGCAGAGTCTGTACCACGACAGGAGTTGCGTTAGATCAGTTGAGCCAGATATACATTTCAGATGAACGCACCAGGTTGCCCTTGACCCAACGCTGACATCCCTCCCACTAACAACCGAGGCTTCCTTCTAGCCTCTGGGAAAAGGTCCAGCATACGACGACGAGGCAGTAGATGGCAGGAGGCAAGAACTAACAGGTCATCCTCCACAGATGTAGCTTTATGTCGAGATATATAGCCGAGCTCTATTGTCTCTGAGTCTATTGTCTTCCGCGAGGAGGAGAATCAACTTGGTGATGGATTACATAATCACAATAGAAACTTGATGTGGCGCACGGACCAGCGTGAAACTGATGCCAAGTATAGAAAGAGCATGGTCGTTGCGAGAGGCTAAAATACATGTAAGATAGCTACATTTGAGGATGAAACATTGAGGAATTTGCTACAGTGAACGTGGAAGGACTGGTGTAAATACAGAAGAAAACTACTGGAAAGCGAAATCGAAATGCACAGGAAGCACTCAAGTCTTCAAAACATGGAGAGCTCGAGGAGATATAATAGTGAGATGTAGAGTGGATGGGAGCATATCAAGCAACTTCCTTCACCACGGTCATATAAATGACATCACCGGGGGCATATCCACGGACTTGAACCTTCTCACTACTCAAGCTCTTCTTTAGACTCTTGACACTCGGGCGCTTGTGCCTCGTCTGAGTTAAGGCAGGGATGGAGTAAATGGACGACAAAGAAGAGATGGAGGAGCCCTCAAATGGCTTCGAGTGGTGACGAGGTGGGGTGACAGAAGGGTGAAGCGGGTATCCAAAGGCGAGATCAGCTGAATCCATAGGCGAGCTGGAGCGAAACTTCGATGCGGTATCGACGAACTTGAGGGGCGATGGCGGTGGTTGCGGCCATGATGCATCGGAGACGGAGGAAATCTCTGATTCGACATCAGTTGGAACTCGGCGAGGAGATGGGGGCGCGTTGCGCAAGCTTCGGGGGGTGGTGGGAGAAGTCATCGCGTCGAGCGTGGCTTTACGTGGGAATACAAAGACCGGAGGTGGAGATATGAGAAGGGCCGGAGGAGTTATTCCAAGTGTCTTGGCCACGGGAGATCCTAAGTAGTCCAGCGTGGAAACGATGAAGGCATCGTCGTCGCCACAAACTGTGGGCGAGGCAGTAGTGGGACTGGGACTCGGTGTCACGTCCCGACTAGGAATGGGCGAAGTGGTTCTGATAGAACTGGGAGATTTCCGCCCAGGCAACCAAGGCTTCGATTTCTTCGAGTCCGTATCGAGCATATCATCCCAGCCTGATTTGAAATCAAGAGCTTGAGGTTTGGGACGGGGAGTGCTCAGCTGTGATCGGGATACCATCTCCGTTTCCGTCTTGTTGGCACTGTCGACGATGTCAGTATAGATCTGCGACGGTTACTCAGATGCAAAGACTTACTGAGTCGGTAGGAGTACAAGGGGGCGGGGGCGCCACTTCCTTATCTGCCGTACACGTCCGCGGATCCACTTGAAAGAATCTCGAGCCTCTTGGCCGATCGTAAACGAAAGGATGATGTACACGATCGATACAGCGGGTATGCCCCACCAGGTCAACTGGATGCTCTTGATATCATCGCGAGATTGAACGACATCGACGACCGTCATGCTCGCGTGGACGGAAGACCACGACACCCACGGGCGAAATCCAGAGACAGAAAACACCGAGAAAAGGCTGACCACGAAGAGTAGACATGTGGTAGTAATCGATACCGTGACGCGACGAACAAAGAGGGAAGAAGTGAGAGGAGAACGTGATTCAAGGTGGACAGAGAAAGTTGCCGCGGGGCGCCTGAAGGAATGATGGATCGCGATGCCTGGAGTAAATGATGAGAACGGCAACGCAATTCAGAGAATTGAAAGCATACCTGCAAGGACGAAAGACCCAAAACAAAGAATAATGGGAGGTAACCACATGATAGTCAATCCTAGAGTCGAAGGGTGGACAGACGCGGAACAACCATAGTCCTGGATAAGATCAAACCGGTGATCCTGAGATACAAAGTCTATTCATGTCATGAGAAGAGTGTCGACGGTGAGTATTCAGAAGAGACGTACGAAGTGTCATGTATAATAAAGGGACAATATAGCACAGTATGAATTCTAGTAAGACGCGGCGTGTCTGACTTTTCGGGTCGTTGGCGATGGGTCTACTCGACGATGCGAGCTCAAGGCCGCGTGAAATACAGAGGCATGCTCCCGGAAGGGCGACTGAAGCGCCAAGCAGGAGTTTCGTTACTGGAATCAGCGCGACGTCAGTAAGATTGTCTTACGAAAGGAACGAGAAGAAACATACCGATATCACACCAGACTGGTACGCGGATATCGACGTTATCGGCCCAGATAATAGCATTGATTCCGTGCACAAGGTTGCACCCTACGAGCCACGCGACTATGGCCAAGTTTGGAACGTTACAGCGAACGCGAGCGACAGGGATGAACACAGCGAGCAGAGCGGCGCAGATAAAAGAGACGGCAGGCAGATCTGAACGCATGTTAACTAAAGCACCCTGTCACGACGTCTTATCCAAGAGACGAGGCAAGGAGATGATTAGAGAGAGGATAGAACGAAACGGTGGCAAACTGAGCATGGGACAGAAGCGTCATATTAGAAGAAAATTAAACAAGAGCCGCTTGCTAGAAGTGGATAGGCTGCGTGTTGAGCACTTGCGTAGAGCCGGGGGGCAACGATTTCAAGGACTTTGGGCAGGTGGACAACGAGACAAGTGTGCTGCCTCTTTGGAAACAAGGGAAAGGTAGCGCGTCGGGTCGTGAGTCACTGTAAACGGCCCGAGGATGAGGGGAAAGCAGGGCGAAAATGCAAAAATAATAAGGCAGGGACAAGGGGATGCGCAAATGCGGAAATATCAAGGTCTGGATGCGGTGGGTGGATGGGTGGAGTGCCGGTCTAGAAATGGATGATAGTATGAGGTTACCGTTTTGGGAAAATAGGTGTGGTGGCTGTGCAGTCTACTTTCAAGAAGCGCCTGCTTGTCCGAGTCGTCCATGCAAATCCTTCACGTCCATTGCTTTGAACATCTGATTCGGGGACGATGCAGGTCGAAATTTAAAGGCACGATGTCATTTGGGTGTCATGAAACTGGTTGTATTCTGAGCGAAAAGCTCAAAATGGGTCACACCGTCCCGGTACATGGGGGCGGCAACTCAACTTCTTCGACTCGAGAATTCGTCCCCAAGTTCGCGATCGATTGCATGCGCTTGCTCTAGTCTGTTCTGAGGTCGTAACTTTTTCTATGTCTGACGCTGAGGGAATTTGAATATGATGGGTGAACTGGTCCAACAACGCAGGAGGTGCTAGGAGGTGCTTGACTACGATCGCTAGACAACCAGTGTCATCAAATATATCCTCATAGCACCACGGGCAGACAACAGACCACTGTAAGAGGATATGGCATCGTCGCGCACTCCTGAACAGATTTTCGGGGCCTAGGATAGAAAGTCACTAACTCGCGAATTTTATGTCAGGGATTGCTCACCAGCTACTAAGTATGAACTCAATAGACGAGTGTATCCCCCCAGGAACGGGATGAGATAGGCGCTGTCAACGTCTCTCTCATCGAGGCCACCGTTTTTCTTTTCGGACCTAAATTGAAGGATTCCACTCGCAGCGCACAACGGCAGCCAGCTTCTAACCTCATTGATGATTCGATCCCTTAAGTCGTGACGCATCACGTCAAGGCGAACGATCACATGGGATAGATGGTGATTCATCGCAGGGTTGGCGATCGAGCGGCCCAGCACAGACCAAGGAGGGAGGTCTGGACGAGGAACCTTTCCCCCGTAACTACTTATGAGATGAGCTTCTGTGACCGAAGTATCCTGTATTAGAACTTGTAGAACGGATTGGAATAGAGTCGACGACGCGTTGTGGAGCATAAAGTACCGAAGAGCGGAGTTATGATGGAGGTTGATCTTGCCTACGAAGGAATCTAAGAGGTACATATCAGTTTTGCCCAGAATGTGAGGTGCTTTTTGCAGACCTGCATCCATCCAAGAGCACAAACCCAGTTCAAGGCGGTGAAGAGAGCCACCTAAAGCCTTTAACGCAGCCTGGAGGGGCAATACATGTTTTGCCGAGAGCTTGAATATCCGAAGCGTAGAAAGGTGCGGTGGCATCGAATGCGTAAGCCAGGGCAAGAGTGCATGTGATCCAGCCCTTATATTCAACGTACGTAGCATCGAAGAGGGATACGCGTGAAGGGAAGAGTCCTTGTCATTCTCCCAGGTGCAGGACAGCGTCAAGGTCTGGATCCGGGGGAAGGAGCAGAATAATTCGATCATTTCACCGAAGCTCTTGAATTTGAGGCCATGAAGTTCCAAATAAGTGAGCATGGGAAACATGGATAGGAGAATGACGCGCATCTGCGCGTAAGGAAGGCATCCGTAGATGTATAAAGACGTGATTGACGAAAACACCTCAATCCCTTGTGGGAGAGGATACATGTCGCAAATCATTAACCTCCGGATGAACCCAGCGACGGACGGTAGGTGTGGTGCGCGGAGAATTCTGTCCGCTGTTAAATGATCAATCCGGATGTCGTACAGTAGGTGGTATCGACCTGAGGATAACCATGCCTTGCACACAAGACAGCAAGCCATTAGAGTCAGCTGATCACAATGCAGATAGTCGATGATTATATCGATGAGCTCCCGAGGCAGTACTGGGATAGACATCCTGAGGTGCTGCTATAAGCGCGTTAGTTTGCTGCTGGTGGAACTCTGTCCGATTCCTAAGTGGAGGCGAATCTGCGACTCGGAGAAGGTGGGCGTTCATCACAAGGTCCTAAATTACCGCAAGACTATAAACAAGACCAAATGGCTTGAAACTTCGGCATCGCCGGAGCCAAAACAGCACTGCCCCGAACAGTGAACGAAAAAGAAGTCGAGGCACCCACTTTTCCCGCGTGGACCGTCTACAGCTCCATAGTTGAGTGAAGTCGCTCGAACTTTGAGAGTAAGTGTTACCAGAGCGACTCCGTGTCTCGCTTCGAATTCTTTACTTTCTTGATATCAACCGGCGCCGGTTCAAAACCCATTTGAAGCCATAAGAGGCAACAGAAAATAATAAAATGGGATGAGATGAGCCCTTGCGTTCATGCAAGTCTGTCGTCATGGAACAGGAGCTCGTGAGACACGACATCGGAAATCACAACCGACATGACGATGTGAAGAGGGTGACGTGTTTCGAGGTCATGATGTCCGACCCTGTCGATACCGAGGTGGGCGGTATTAATATAGAATACAGGAGGTTAAGTACAACGAAGCTACATAGTCCAGGTCGAGCTCAATATAAAGTATCAATGCTATAAAGTTAATGCCCAACACGGGAAAAAGTACAACATGGGATGCCAAATGCGAAGGTTCAGGAATGGATTCAGGACAATGGTGTGAGGGGGGATAAAAAATGCAATGCGAGCCGTGGTAATAATCGTGTTTGGGAGGCTGAAGCGAAAGCAGGAGTCGAACAGGGAAATCAGGCCTAATATCTGCGGAGGACCATACGGACGACAGCGCGGAGGGGCATCGTAGCGAGATATCCGACGCGGGAGAGCACGAGCGAGGTGAGGTTCAGGGGCTGAGCAAGGACCGGGTATTTCGTTGTTTCTTCCTCGGGAATCGTCTCAAGGTGTATAGAGGACGCCGACGGGAACGATCGGAGAGTGTGCTTCGGGGAGTGATGCGGGGAGGCGTACAGGCTTCGTTGGGGCGGGGCGGTGAACATCCATGCGGGGAGGATGCTGGCCAGCAGCGAGGGCGTGGCGGCGGGTGCGTGCGCGATCGTCGGCCCTGCCTTCTGCTTCCCCTTCCCCTTGAGACCCTCCAGCGTCTGCTCCATCTCATTCACCTTCGCCTCCTGCTTGTCATACTTCCTCTCGTGTCTCTTAACAGTGCGATCGACCGCGGTGACCGCTTCGTCGACATACTCGTACACCTCCTCCGTGGCGTCGATGAGCCGCTCCTTCGCCTTGGTGAGCGCCGTCTCTAGGTGCTCCACGCGCTTGATCATCTCTGCCATTTGCACGTGCACGTCCTCGGCAGTGAGATTAGGAGAGGGATAGTGTATGACGTCGTGCAGGTCTTCGGTGCGCTGCTGGAAGCGGTCGATGACATGCGCCCACGGGCGCATGCCCGTCGCGAGTACAAATAGCGCCGTACTAAACCACGAGACGGATTCTTCTCCAATAACGGCGGCGGTGGCGTAACGCAGGAACATGGCTCCGAAGAAGGGTGAGAGAGCAGTCATGCCAAGAAAGAAAAATTCGAGCATCCTGAGCTCGGAGCTGGCAACATCCTTGTATCGGTCTTCCGCATTGGATGGGGGGAACTCTGGGGCGCGCCGGCGGGGCCTTGCCTTGCGGTAAAGCTCCCAAGGGACTAAAGATTGACGTCAGGGTCAAACTTGGAAAAAAACATTAGGAGGACAGACTTTCGATGATCTGATGCAGGTAGAAGATGAGAAGGATAATAAGTAATACGTTCTTGATATAGTCTCCGCCTGTGAGCCAATTTCCGATGGGCGAGACGAGGGCCACGACAACAGCAAGGTCAAACTCGTACCACGCGCGCGATTTGGGCGAATCGGGGCTGGATCTGGAGCGGTCATTCGGCGATAAAGGAGACGTGTCTATGGATGCGAGCGGGGGATCCTTTCTGCGTGTATTGTGGGTGTCCGGCGCGTGCGCGTTCTCGTTCTGATTCTCGCCTTCACTCTCGTCCCCGCTCTGTTCGGTTTCAGAGCCGTCATCTGACGTCACCGGTTGCCGCGGTTTATCCCTTTCGAACGGAGTTTCCTCGACATCTGACGCAACGGAAAAGTCCTTTGTCGAATTGGACGAGGTAAGGCTGCCGGAGCTCCTGTTCAGGGTTATTGCATGGGTCGTTGGTCCCCTTCTGTCGAGTCCATTCCCTCTGCGACGAAGAGGTAGAGTTGTGTGGACGGCCGACGTTCTCGTCGCCATGTCTAACAGTGGATGGGGAGTAAAAGGGGAGATGGTGGTTGCATGAAGAAAGCAGGCAAGCAAACTTGCTGTCACTTGTTACCAAGAACATCTGGAATTGGTAATTGCGTCACTCGCACGTGGACGAGGAGAGCCTTTAAAGTTAACAAGTATCAACAGCCCGACGCGAGCGCGTGCACTGATGCAAGATCCGTCTTCCTGAAATCATGCTGCAGTTTGGCTGCAGTCCTCTTCATCCACCTCGTTCGTCGAGACCGCAGCCTGCGGCTAGCTTCAGGCGATCCTGCAGTCTACTTTAATTCCTCTGAGGTTCTTGATTAGCAGGGTTATTCACAGATTTACTGGATTACTGAGACACGTACAGGGACGACCAAGGGGCGACTTGATTGACGGGTCGCGTCCGAGTCGGTGTTAATAACCGCGTCACGCAGAACCTCAAATACTGGCCATCAGTCAGCTCAATGGTTGCACAGCTACAGTCTTCTCTTCACCCACCATCTTCGCCTACGTGTAGACGACATAAATTCTACACCTAGTCACCACTGAAGCCCGAGGCCACGGTCTGCAATGCACAATGTGATGCTTCCGCACGAGCTCATCGACTATATCATCGACCACTTGCATGACGATCGGGCCGCTCTCTCCGCATGCTGTCTCGCTTGTAAGGCATGGCTGGCATGCAGCCGGTACCACCTCTTCTCGGACGTTCTCCTCGACTATCGACGTTTCGATGATATACACTCTTTGCCGCAGCCATCAACCTTTGCGGTGGCCACACGGAGACTCATGCTGGCCGGCACAAACATCCTCCCACCCGGAATTCAACACTTCTCCTCTATCACAGCGTTCTACCTACGTGTATCAACGCCTACCGCAGATATGATCACCGAGATACCACGTCTCTTCTCAAATATCACCTTGCTCGAATTGAACCAAGTCACATTCCACTCGTTCGAGCAGATGGTCCAAACCATCTGTCATTGTACTGCGTTGGAGACCCTGACTATCTTCGCAGGTCTGTGGAAAGAAGAGTTGGAACAACTCGCGCCCGGCCTCTGTCTGCCTCCCCGCCTGCATACCCTGAATATCCTCTCTTCGTGGCTCCACATCTTCCTTGATTGGTTTAACACGCTCGAAATCCTACCTCCACTGACCACCATGCGGCTCTGCGGCATCGGAGAACCTCACATGGCGTCTGTTGGAACGGCTATCAAGGGTCTTGGTAATTCTCTTCAACACCTGACACTTGATCTCAGGGATCATAGAAGTACAGGTCCTCCTTCCCTCCTTTCGCCGCCAAACCTTCGCTAATAATACCCTAACCCCTCAGATCTTCTAGCCGAAAGCCTCGATCTCAGCCACAACCCCAACCTACGTTCCTTCACGCTCATCAACGGCTGGCCCAAGCTCCTCCACCGCCTCATCTTTCCACACACCCAGGCTCGGAACGCAGCCCTCGAGGACCTCACACTAACCATCTACGAGGGCAAAAGCAACATCCCCAACCTCGATCTCCTCGACTGGAGCCAGCTCGACCACCTCGTCGCTGGGTCGCGCTGGCTAAAGAGTATAACCCTCCGTATATACGCGCATAGCCTCATTTCGGGCGTGGATCAAGCGATTGTGGAAGGGCGCTTCATGCCGCTGGCTGGGGCGAAGGGGATGGTGAAGTGTGTGTCGGAGCGCGAGCGGGCGTTGGGTGTTAGGAAGAGGATGAAGGGCCCGATAGCGTTGCGCTCGTGGGGGGAGGATATCTCGAGTTGAGCATGAGGTAGGTGGTTGGCGGGAGGGTAAGCGCTTTTGGAAATTTGGGCGCGAGGTGTGAGCTCATTTTTTTCCGTTAGGAAGATGGATGGGCGCGTCCTGCTGGGGATTCTTGGACGGATGTAATGTGTTTACTCTGATATCGAATGTTAAAAGCAATCTAGCTGGGCTAAACGATCTCGAATCACGACACTCCCATGCCTTGGACGCTTGGATAGTCAGTGAGTCGTGATATTCCGACCACCGCTGTGCCCGCGGCACATGAGATCCTTTGACCTACATAGTTTGCGCTATGATTGGCGCGAAGAGAAGTCGTGAGTGAATGGTTGCTTTTCATTGTCTGAAATTCCGCAATTCGGCTTCATGCCTTTATAGACCGTCTGAGGCAGTCGTCCATCATAAATTCAATGTTCTAATCCTCTCAGCATTTCCGTTTTGTTTCTATTCGTCCCCAGAGTGTCTAACTCAGTGGGGACTTTAACGTGCACTCCATCCTATTGCTCTAGCTTACGATCTATCTACTTGGTTCAAATGATAAGTAGTGGTTCGCGAAGAACATATTGTCCATCCTACACTCAGTTTATAGGCTTCTTAGAATCGAAGGCTCCGATTGAGCGCCTTTTGTAACTTGTCCCATGGTCCTCCCTTGAAGTCACAGGCAAGCTTACCGACTAATGCCAGCCTGGGGAACATCGCTAACAGGCATCGCAGCACAGCCAATATATCCCCTTCAATAGTCGCGTCGTCCACGACGATGACGTCAATCATTATGTTTCCGACAACTGGATCCAGACGTCGCAGATCGAAGGGCGTCCAGACTGCGTCGATGCCGATGCGTTCAAGAGGGCAGCGTATGACCAATGGCATAAGCCCTGCGAGTGTCGATTTTGTCCTCCCACGGATGACGATTGTCGATAGACGTGGCCAAGTCACAGCTGCGGTGGCGAGCCAGATGTCGTCTACAGCAGCGGCAAATGACTTACAATCGAGCTCGAGGGCTTCAATTTCTGGGAGGAGGAAGAGAGCGTAGATGCTGTGAATGTCGTTGAGACTATCTGTGTCGTTTGGGGAGCCGCTTGTTCCTATGAGAAGGTGTCTCAACCAGTGGTGGCAGGGGTGCTGCGTGAGGTGGGTAATAAAGTTGTTTGATTCCATTGACGCTGCGGTTTGGCTTATCTTGACAGCCAACTTCGACAACGGGTGATGTACTGCATGCATCACAGAGGTAGCTTCCTCGAACGATGCCACTGTAAAAAGGAGAGTGTGAAGCCGTGCAAAGCGATTATCCTGCGATGCAAGGAGTTTGATGCTTTGGGAATTGTCGAAAACTAGTTCCCCTGCATGAAGTGTTCCTAGTGATGGTAGTATGCTGAGGTGGAGCAGTGTGTCCATTTGTATTGGGAAATCTGTAGACAGGGTTTCAAGGCGCGGCAGGGCGCACATTAAATCTGTCAAGGCAGAGACCAATGCGGATGGGGGTGAACCGTACAACCGGATGCTAAGCTCCTGGATGTTGGGACAGTTGCGACGTATAGCTGAGATCAGGGTACAGCCCCCATACTGGTCTGCATTGATTCGGAGCAACACACGTTGAATGGTGCTGCTAAGGAGACACTGCGCGAAGATGAGTGAGTGTTTATTCTCAGAGTCGTTCATTTGAAAAGTAATCTTTCGTAGATTGGGGAGTATACAACGGGCTGGACGATAACTCGCCAGCGTCAACATCACATCGTGGTGAATGGGCAGGCTATGCTCATGTCGATGGAACCCCAGAGTATGAATCTTCCATGCATAATGTTCGAACCTCGCCCATTCTGCGTCCTCTGGGACGAAGTTGAACGTCTATGATGAACAATTGAACATTGCTTCAATCAACAAGACACTGCGAAGCCAACATACCACGGTGCGTTCGCCGTCTTTCCGGGTTACTACTCTCCACATGTCGGACGGCATAACTTGTATCAGAGGTCCCAATGTCGCTTGATTGCGCCATAAGATGCTGAGAGCAGGCTCTAGATCACAACCAGAACACAGTATTCAGCGAGAGAAATCCCAGAGTTAACGAAAGGGATTCACCCGTAAAAGCCCGGCACGTCCTGGCGAGGTTAGCAAGATTATGCGTGCAAATCACCTTGATATCCGAGTCAAGACAGTCCAACCTGCGTATTGTGGGGAGGTGTTCGAATATACGCGACTGCAGGTCGGGAATGGCAAGGCAAGGATGCATCGTGATAATCGTCTTTGGGATAGTTGGAATTTCAGGAACCGACACGGGCAACTTCTGCAGTCGCAGAGACGATGAAAATTTGCGAGAGATGCTAATTGTTCTCAAGACGCGCGTTACCCGGCCCTAGACAATTTTTACCCACACTGTCCGCCACCAAACAGTCCCAAAGCGAGCTTCACTGAATCTTGGCTCATCTCATTGACTACGTACAGAACAGCTCAGGCCTAACTTGAAGATTAGCCGCATTCTTCTGCCACCCAGTATACTATCGTCGAGCTCTTTAACCCGGCCTTCCAGATGCCGATCCCGACACTTCCCCAAGAACTCGTCGATGTAATCATCGATCACCTGCGCGACGATCGTGCGGCACTCGCTACCTGCAGTGTATCGTGCAAAGCATGGCTCTCGCGCAGCAGATCTCACCTCATGGCCGACTTCTCCATCAGCCCGTACGACCTTATCATCGACGCCGTCGACATCGCGTCCATCTTCTCACCATACACTCGCAACCTACTGCTGAACTTCTACGCGTACTCTCTCCCACATGAGATCGACCTCTTCCCATCCATCACCTCGCTGTACATTATGCGATCAGAGATAAACCAGGGAATGCAGTATAGACTCTCAGCCGCGTTTACGCTGATTACTCACCTGGAATTGCGCAACACCCGTTTTGCGGCGTTCGATGTGCTGGCCAATCTGCTTTGCTCTATTCCCCGTATTCAGACTGTGATGTTGGTTGGCTGCTCATGGTTAAAGGAGACGGAACCTTCTGCACGAATATCGCCACCACGGGGGTGGCACACTTTAAGCATCGATTTATCGTCGCTGGACACATTCCTAGCCTGGTTCACGTCATTAGACCCGTTACCAACCCTATCCAGGCTTCGTATAGATCAGCCTCATGAAGAACACCTAAAACACGTTGGCGCTGCTATACGGGCACTAGGCACTTCTCTGCGATACCTCACGATTGTCCTATGGCATGCTGACCGGGCAGGTTCGTACTACTGCTTTTCACCGAACAGTTCGCTAATGTATGGTAAAGCCGAACATATCAACCTCAGCCGGAACGCTGACCTACGGTCCTTGGAATTGCTCTGTAACGGCTCGCCAAAACTCCTCCATGATATTCTCGCAACGCACACACTGCGAACTCAGCTCCAGGAGGTTAAATTAGGGCTCTTCATGTCCACTCTGATGAATAGCAGTGCTAGCGACTGGATAGATCTCGACAGTCTTCTCGCCAATGCGGCCACAAAGTTTCGTCTCTCGAGCTTCACCATCCGAGTGGAATTCTTACTCTCCCCCGACGTACCTCAGGTTATCGTTGATATGTGCTTGCCCTATTTACCTTCGTGTCATGGATTGGGGATCATTCGCTTCGTCTCGGAGAGTCATAGACAAGAAGAGCGTCGGCAAAGGTTGACCAGTCTCGGGCACCTGGCTCTTAGAGTACTCTTGAGATGGATGCATTCCGCCCGTTCCTATAGAGGAATGCACGGGAGGATTCACGATCCACCTCTACATACCCAAAAGAAATTCTCACCCCCGTAGAATCGATTTTCTGACTCGAGGATCTTCAACTACATTTCGAACACACTGGACGGCGGAACTGAATAGGTCAAAATGAAGTTACACTATAGATAGCGGGTATAGGGATACATAGAGTAATTGGTGTGATGCCGTGATTGCGAGTCCATGGAATGTAATGTGAGGGGTATAAAATCGTAAGTTGCGTCGAATCGTGAACGTGCATATTAATAGCTTCTTCCCATTCGTCTGCGGCCACTGAAAGCACGCCCTGTTCGTCTCCGCGAGCCACAGCATCTGCAGCAAAGAATGTCTCCGATTACGTCAAATATTGTGACGATGACCTGTGAATTAGACGTGTACTGAGCTTTGCGAATGTCATGGTACAGCTGAAAAAGACTTACAGCTGTTATTGCGCCGACGATGGCCATGATGACAGCAGCGATCGCACTGATGACAGCATTGATTCCGTTTCCAATGGCAGAGAATATAGAACCCTGGTTTTTGTTGTTAGATCATTGAGCAGTTCGTATACATGGCGGAATGCCTCACCATGATGTCTAGTGGGGATGAAATAAAAGTTTTGGTTTGTGAAAGTGTTGTTGGGTGGTTGAAATGGGGAAGACTGTTGATCTGAGTTGTATTAGAGTCAGGGAAGGGTCTATATAGGAGTTTCTACGATGACGAGGAGGCTTAAGCCCCTGATACATGACGCGTGCCATGGGGCCGTGTCACTGTCAGTGGTGTCATAACAGGGGGCGGCGCGAAGGGTATACGAGTATGGGTGCATGTGATGTTGACGTCACGCAAATTTTGCCCAAGTACTGCCTTGCGCTGCCTTCTGCCAACTTCCTCGTTGAAGTCTTCTCAAGCCTCGAGCCCTATGCGCTCTCTGCTTGGAAAGTATGTCGAGACTTATCCGTTTGACTCTATCTCAGCCACCAACATAGTTTGGCCGACCACAAGGTATGCCTATCATAGTCTTTTTCTTGTTCAAACCAATCACCTTGGATTTTGAACGTTTTTTGAACCTCTTAGCCCAACAGATGATCAATGAAAAGAACATATCTGATTATAAGGATACCGGACTCTTTTTACAACCGCCTTAGGCAAGCCTTAGGAAGGCCAAGCCTCAACAAGAAAGCCCAGCCTCGCATACAGCACCGAGTATATACGCCTTTCTCACACTTCTTTGGGCCAATGTGCAGCCTAACGAGCGCTAGAATATCTGACAGAAACAGCCGATGTATACAAACGACTCCTAGCAACTGAATCAGCCTCCCCGTCTACCTTTTGTTTGGGATCACTCTGCGTACGCGGGTCGCCGGACATTGTTCATGCTGTCTTTGGGCTCGGAAGAGGCTTGAACCGCGAATCGAACTCAATTGCACCTAGTACGAATACTTATCGTGTCTACCCTCCACGGTCTTGGCGCTCATTATGCCGTTCCATTTGTTCGGGTTTTTCAACACGAGATACTATATAGCACAGTGTACGCGGTTGGCACGCTCTCCTCCATCCCCTGGGACTTCGCGAAGCAAAAGGTAGGGCATATACTGGGCGATTCATCGCTGGCGACGTCTCTTGATCTTACCTGACTCCAGGATTGCACCGCTCCGCACTCTAGATTCTACGTAAGTTTTCATCATTATCTGTGACTTTCTTTCTTCATTCACTTCTCTTTGCAGAGACCCATGAAGAAGCTTGGTGTTTTGCATCCTGGAGAAAATCGTGCGTGAATACACCTTGCACAAACAAAGGCCAGAGGTACGAGCGCCCCAAGGCTTGCCCTGGCTGGATGTGCAGAGTGTTTCCGCCCAAACACGACTGTCGAACAGGCCCCAACCCCCGCAGTGAATTAGCTGTCCGATCGCACACGTGCTGGCATGTCGTCAGATACAGGCGGTCAATAGCATAATGTGGGGTGCTCTCGAAGGAATTGTCAAGCATTGCTGCGACGTCTTAATGAAACACCTCTTTGCGTTTCAGAATTTTACACGAAACAAGACTGTCTTCACATAATAGGCCAAAGATCGGTCGGTGACGTTTGCATGATACTTTTAGGTAAAAGAAAATAAGGTTCTCTTAGCGTCAAGGCTGTACCACGCCTTGTGGTTCTTTTGACGCCCTGTCAAAATGTTTATAAAAAGCGTCCCCGTTGTGACCTGTGACTTTGCTTCGCCTTCAAGTTCCATCTCCAAAAGCGCAGCAGCAATGGTGAGAGAGGAGTGCGTATCGTCCGCCAAATAATCTTCTTGTGGTAACTGAGCAAGGCTTGTAGATCACCGGCTCCTTCCTATCGATCAACGTGGAGTACCAGTCCGTTCGGTTTAAACTTATGTCTGATGTGCTTTTTCGGCTTCCAGGGAACGTACACCTCTCCTGCCCAACGATACTAAAACTGTATCAACTCCTCGTCACACCTCCAGGTATATACACATTCCCGACATCCGTTGGAAAAACAGCTAAATAGGCGTTGCAGTGGTCACGGGAATGGCAAGAAGCGTCAGGAGTCTATTAGCACGAAAATGGTTATAATCATCGCCGTACTTGTTCTCCTTGGCCCTCTCTGTGGATTTCTGGGAGCTCTAGTCGATCGCATGGTAGCTGCAGACCCCGCTGATCCCCGAGCCCGTCGTCGTATCAGGCAGGAGTGGGACGCTCGGATCAAGAAATATCATCAAGAGGAACACGACCTCATCGAGAAGCGTGAACAGATAATCAAGGACTACGAACGGCGGGATGCTGCGCTCTTCCAGAGGCATGAGCGGGCCATAGAAGATTACAAGAGACAGGAGGCTCAGCTTATTTGGAGGCGAGAACAGCGCATCGACGACTTTAGACGCGAGGAGGCAGAGTGGAAACGGAAGATCGACAGGTTCGAGGAAGAGTTGAAGGAGAAGGTGGAGAGGGAGAGGCGGGAGCGTGAGCTGGCGCGGCTGTACTGGGTTGATGTCACAGGCGACGAGCATTGCATTGCGAATGGGCGCAAGTCCTATACTGCCCGGCTTGCAAACCTCTCGGGGTCCATCAACGGGGTTGAGGCTTGCAAGGCCACTCCCATAACGATCAACGGCATCACTTACCAGAAGCCGATCACCTGCGAGCAGGCGGTGAGTCCACCTTCGTGATGAGATGTATTGTCATGACTGACCGACATGATCAGCGCTGGGGTGGTAGCGTGCATGGTCGCTGGGTGGCTGACAACGAAGCTGTCTGTGCTGCTTTCTGGGAAGTTGTGAATCGGAAGGTTAGTCGGATTGCACTTCCATCGTACACCTATGACACTCAGCATCGACAAAATCAGGGTTGCACCGCTCCAAACTCGGGATTCCGCGTACGTTTCTCATGGTCCTGCTCGACAAATTTATCAACGTGTTTTGCAGAGAATTGAGGCCAAGTTAGGCGGCGTACATGGTGGCGAAAACGCGGAGACGTTATGCCTCACTACTCCTCTTACGATCAACGGTCAGACGTACGAGCGCCCGATGGCCTGTCCTTACTGGGTAAGAATCTCCTTTCCTCTCAGTAAGTGGGCTGACAGCGAGGCTTTACAGGGTATTTTTTCGGGGTATTGGGCCGTCTGGGATATTCCTGACGAGCATTGTAGATGATTGTCATGGCGTGAAACTGGCTCTCGTTCTTGCCCCCTCCATTTGGGATTCCTGACCTTTATTTCGCGATCATGAACTCGTGGCTTAGCTGTATGAACAAAAGCCTGTATGTAATACTTCGAACAAACTTGACGACTTGACTCAAGCCGCCGCTGCATGCAATCAAATTTTCATTTCAAGATGGAAAAGGCCCAAGAGAAGATTAAAACATCAACTCACGAATATTTACCATTGTGCCGTGCACGAGTACTCCTCCGTGTCATCGCAGAAGCTGCTCAATTCGAGAGCTCTACTCATATCACCCAAACCTGGAGAAACACAGCGCCCGGAGAGGCTGCAGAGGCAGACGTCCGCGTGAGGCGGCGATTAGATGCAAGAACCATGCCACTGAATGGAAGCTGGTCCGATGCGAGCTGAGAGAGAGTACCAAACGAGTCGGCAGGGCCATCTGCACGGTCTTGGGAAGATCTCTTGTGCATGAACTTGATCTTCGAGCCTCTGTCAACTTGTATTACTCCAAGTAACCGAGTACATCCTGATGATTAGGCAGATCGAATCAACTTACATTCATAGTGACCTGTCCGAGTCCGAGACCCCTTGCCTGGCATGGGCTCTTCATGGGATCAAGTTTAAGGGCGGACCCCGGACCCGTGACCTCTTCAAGGAAGGCTGCGACCTGCGTCGGGTCCTTCGGCTAGCAAGATGGTCTCTGGAGCGCGTAGACAAGCTGTCGAGCCAATGTCATCGGCAAAGCGAACGTGGTTACTTCGCGGGCAGGCTACACATCGCTCCTTGTTCCGTGCTCGGCTGACCTTAGGCTGACCATCGATACAGATGGATTCCGTAATGGCATCTGGACGGCCCTGATCGCGTGTAGGAAACATTTCTTCTTCAGTCACCAAGCGAGCCGGTGTTTGGAAGGCCTCCTTGCTGTATGCAGGCTGTATGTCTGGACTGCGAGGAACGCAGAGTCGATCCGAGGTCATCGATAAGAACTGGAAGTCGACCTTCACCAGCCTTCACCGTGAATGACCACGCGATCCGAAGATGCCCCGCCTGATAATTATATTACACTCTATGTCCTGTAAATTCAAGCCTTGAGGTCCAGTTTGGCGTTTCTTTCCGCCGTTATCTCCTGTGTCGCTTCTTTTCATTTATCCTGAATATCATATCATTTACTAATGAAAATGACGGCGACCTCAACTCCTGCTGTGAGATGCCGCCATCCTTCGCTGTACCGTTGAGCCCCCAGCGTGCACTTGAAGTTGTAGAGGATTTTGTTGTGATAGTGTGATCGGAAGGTGGCATAGGTGGCATGCAACAACGCGTGTTTGCCTAATTGGGACATGCATATCTGACATATTAGCGACGAGCGTCTGCAACGTGCCCACATCCCCTTGCCCATCCCCCTCTCCCTCGTCTTGCAGCATAGCCCTATTCACGGCCACACAGCGCCCCCAGATTGGCGCCGAGACAACGTGGTCGAGGGCAGCATACCTAGTGCTGTGATTGACTCTCAGCTCTTCACAAACGCTCCGGCTTTGGGCACCTTTTGCTACCTCTTCGCCGTTAATTTCCGACCTTCGCTGGCCACCGAGGTCACCTGGGAAATTCACAGACATTCTGCACACATTTTCTATCGGATACCGACGCCGGTTCCGTAGTCAGACATGACACCTGGTTCACTCGAGGCCAGGGGGGCCACCGACACCACACTGCAAGTTCCGTCTGCATCGACCTTCTCCTTCAAAGCCCCCTTTCCCGCCTCTTCCTCGTCGTTCGCAGCGGCATCACCCCTCAAACAAAGACGTGTTTCCCTCGCACTCCCCTCTTCGCCCCGCCTGGTTCAAGCTTGGAACTTCCGGGATGATACAGGCCTCGATTCACACGTACCGGAGACCGAGGCGGCTGGGCTGGTACCGGAGAAGCGGGGGAAGATGAGGAAGCTCGCCACGGGGGCGGACTGCGAGCCCTTTCAAGAGAAGAAACAACGGAAGAAATGGTCGGACGAGGAAACCAAGATGCTGGTCTCGGGCTGCAATCGCGTGAGTCCTCCTACTTTTTTTCACACCAGGGCTTGTTATTCAACGTGATGACAGCATGGAGTGGGCAACTGGAAGACCATACTGAGCGACCCTACGCTGAAATTCGACAATCGGTCTCCCGTGGATCTTAAAGACCGGTACGTCGGGCCATCTTTTATATTTTAGCTGTCTGCTGACACGGAACAGCTTCCGTACATATTTCCCGGATGCATACAAAGAACACTACCCGAATGCCCGAACACACCTCTCTAGCAAAGTCCGCTCGACCCTCCCCGATGGCTCATCACTATTTGAAAAGACGCGCAGTAAGAAGCGCCGGCCGTTCACCGAGGAAGAGGATCGGGCGCTTAAAGCCGGGTACGAGAAGCATGGGACAATCTGGGCAACTATCGTCAAGGACCCTGTCTTCCGAGAACAAGGAAGACGCTCGACAGACTTGAGGGACAGGTTCAGGAACGCATTTCCCGAGCTTTATCAGGCAGCGGGGTATAAGCCTCGTAACGCGTCAAAGAAAAAGCAGCTGGCAGATGGACCACCCCTCCCCGTACGCGCCGCTACTGACGACCAGCTGGCGATGTCCACGACTGGGCCTGTTCGAAGTAGGCGGCGAGCCCACACCAGCCAGGGTCTACTTCGAGGCGGGACGAAGAGTGTCCCGCAGAGTACAGCATGTTCCGAGGACGATGAAAGTTCCGCTGGGGAGGAAGACGGCGACTCCGTGTTCAAAACACCCCATACCCCCGTCTTCGTCGACAACGTCTCAACCTCCTCTTCGCGCTCCAAGAAGTTCCTCCCCTTCTCCACCGAATCCTTCTCCACCGACGACGACGAAATGGAAATGGTCACCTTCGACCAACTCTCCGACCCCCTCGCAATCCCCGACTTCATGCCCGGCCCCCCCTCACATTACCCCACCGAGATGGATGGCCAGTCGCAGACCTGGTCCTCGGGCGTCAACACACCGACGCACTCTACACATGCTTGGTCAACTGCAGCGGGCTCCCCGACGTCCTCCCACCTCTCGGCCGACTACCTCATGAGCGCCTCCCACTCCCCCTCTCTTCACCGGCGCAGCGACCACCTGGGCGGTATGATCGGCAAGTCCGCCTGGGGCACGCAAGATTGGTTCTCTGCCAACCCGCGGCTCGACCCCGGGAGCGGCGGCGGGGGCGCTCACCCTTCCTCCCCACCCTACCCGGGTGACGCGCTTTCCCCGGCCTCGCCGTTCTCCTTCCACAACCTCAACCACGGGGTGTTGGACCGGTACGACCTGCTTCCGACTCTCATGCCGAACGACTTCTCCTCGGAGGCGGGCGTGGGCAATTCGCATTCGACGTTCTCGGATGAGATGTTCCCGCCGAGCGGGTTCAGGGGGTTCACGCACCATTCGAACTACGCGGGAGATCTTATATTCGGAGCGAGGACGCACCAGCCGCAGCATCCTATGCAACATTATCTTCCTTCGAGTGGTGGTGGTGGTAGCGGGGGCTATGGCTCGGACTTTGCGTTCTCGGGGCTGGGGCTGTCGGGGATCTCGCAGTCGACGGGGATACATCCTATGCAGCTGGCGCTTCCGGGGATTGATGAGATCGAGCTGACGGGGATTACGTTGGATGATACGGGGGGTGCTGATGCTGGGATGACGGATGGTTCGGGTGGGCTGGGGGTAGAGATGGAGCAGGATCATTGTCATCCGCTTCGGCAGCAGCAACACCGACAACAAGGACCCAAGGGGGAGCCACAAGACCCCCACTCCTCCTCCTCCGCTTCCTCCTCAGGAGACCGCTTCAGCCTCGACGACCTCGTCGACCTCTCCGCACACGACCATGACCACGACCACGACCACGATCTCGAGCTGCACGCCACGCCCCCCGGTACGCCCCTCCTCCGCTCACGCGGCACACGCCGCTCCTCCGAGTCCACGACCTTCCCTGGGTATCATTCGGCGCATGGGCGCTCGATATCGGTGCCGCCGTCTGAGGCTAGGGCGCAGCTGTCGCCTGCGAGGCCGCTGCAGCCGCACGCGATGTCGCAGCCGGATATGTCTTCGCGGGCGCAGTATTTCGGGCAGGGGCAATCGCAAGGACAGAGCCAAGGACAGGAACAGCCCACGACGCGCGCGATGCAAGCACAACCGACGCAAGGCGATAGTAACAAGGTCTCCTCTCCCGTCTTGCCCACCTCACAGGCACAGACCGTGCAGCCTCATCCGGCCTACCCCGCACAGATGCTCCTCCCCTCGCTATCGCACGACGCGTACGGATGGCGCCCGATGGATGGGTCGAATAACTTGAACTTGTCGTTCTTGGATCTGCATTATTACCCCGTGGCGGGTGGAGGTGGGGAGGAGGAGCATGGTGTTGGAAGGGGGGTGGGGGGGCAGGGGCAGCAGGCGTTGGATCTCGCGCAGCCTGCGGCGTCTTCGCTGTCGGTGGGGGCGGGGGCGGGGGTGAACTTGAATTTGAAGTCGATGGGGATTCCGGCGTCTTTGAGGCAGCATATCCCTGCGGGGAATGGGGGTGGGAGTGGGAGTGGGAGTAGGCATGGGGTGTCGTCGTTCCTGGGTATGGGTGGGAGTGGGGTTGTGGTGCCTAGTAAGAGTATGATGGGTGGCGGGGGTGGGGGGTTGGGAAGGTCGCAGAGTCATCATCGGGGGCAGAGTGCGGTGTGTCCGCAGGATTTGGTGTTGAGGAGTGATAATAAGCGGAAGAGGGCGAGTTGGGATGGGGCGCATTCGTGAGTTGGTGGGTGGAGGAGGCGCGGGATGGGGTTGGGCGGGTTTCCTCTGATTACTTACATATGGATCATACAGACTTCAATTTTCATTCCCATTTCCACGTACCCTTCCCCCCCGCATATCGGCATTATTTTAGTTTTTTGGCATCGGGTCGCTTTGAGTGGCCTATACATATCATGATCATGACCTATTCATACTTCTCTTTCCCACTTCTTTCACCCCATTACCTCCCATGACTTGAGTAGTACTTAGTTGGGATTTAATCGAGTATATCGTCTGCTGGCCTGCTGTTTATCAGCAAGTCAATATCGTTTCACGGCCCTGGGCATACATCGGGCATATATTAGATCAAGTGCACAATCAGTCCTTGGATTTAGGACTTTTTGCCTCTTCTCTCTCCCTCCGTTCCCTTCTCCGCTTCACGTCCCAATTGTACACCCTCGCCATGTTGACCTCCATTATCGTCAGCTGCTCCCGCAGGAACTCGAGGTCCTCGATGGTGTTATCTAGACTGGTCTGGGCTGCGTCGAGTTTGGACTTGAGGAGGGAGATGGCGACGGGTATTTTGTAGGATAACATTACGTTTGCCTTTGGGTGGGGGATGTTAGGAGGAGGAGGAGGAGGAGGAGGTATGGGAGGAGAGGGACGTACGCCGAGCCATAGGTAGACTGTGTCTGTCTCTTCGAGCTCTGCTTCGGCGAAGAGGGTGTCGTTGAGCTCGAACGTCGTCTTCAGCAGCTTCGCAGTGCCTTCGTCGTCCTCCAAGTCGTCTAGATCGTCCTCACCCTCCGCTGCCTTTCCCTTCCCTTCCTAACACGCCCCGCAATTCATCAGTCACGAGGACGCGACCAAAAACGAGCAAGCCACTCACCCGCCGCTCATGGAGGAACTCGACCATATCCAGCGTCTTCTTGATATCAGGGATCTTCTCCTCCAGGCTCTGCCGCCGTTGTGTTAGATTGCCATCCATATAGCGGTACTTGCTACCCTTTCGATTTAATACTTTAGCTTCAGCGCAGGGAGTGAAGCGGGGGTGGGGGGTGGAGCGTACGCTAGGGCATCCTGGAAGTTTTTGAGCGTGCCTTCGACTTCGGCGTCGGGGCCTCCGAGGTACTCTTCGACGTTCGCCTGTAGATCGCGGTCGTCATCGTTAGTTGGGGAAGCTGTTTTAAGTAAGGGGAGAGGGGGCTTACGACGAAGGGGGCTTTGGGGATGCCGCGGGGGTTCTTTTCGGTGGAGAAGACGGTGTTGGAGGCCATTATCGACTTGCGTGTTCCACAGTTTGGCGAGATGTAGTGTTTCACCCAACAGATGGAGGGGACGCGGAGATGGCCGTGGCGGAGTTCGATTGGAGGGATCAGGCGTGTTATAAAAATCTTTATTTTTTCGACTCCTGGAGCTTTTCTCTCAAGGTCTGTGGAATTCTATCTCTTCCTCTGTGGGTTGCCGGCTGACATTGACTATTGTCTAGACGCATCTCATCATGTCGCGGCTTATAATCAAGAACTTGCCGGCGTATGCGACGCCGGCGAGGCTGCGCGAACATTTTGAGCAGAAAGGCGGTCCGGGTGGGACGTTTACGGATTTCAAGGTCGCGTTGAAGCAGGACGGCACTTCACGCCGTTTTGGGTTTGTTGGATATAAGACTGAGAAGGAGGCGTTGGCTGCGAAGGAGTATTTTGATCGGACGTTTATTGATTCGACGAGAATTAGCGTGAACGTCATTGAGGTTCGTCTTTCTTGTTATCAACCCTTGCTCTATGTCTGACTGACCATGCATTTAGGGTGCGAAGGATGCGCCACAGCCACGCCCGAACAAGCGACCGCGGCTAGGTCCTTCCCCCGGCGACGACGCCGTCTCCAACAAACTCCCCAAGTCTAAGGCTGCTGAAAAATCGGCTCCAGCAGAGTCCAACTCTCAACTCGATGAATACATGAAAGTAATGCAGAACCGAACGAAAAAGGGCCCAACGTGGGCTAACGAAGCTCAGCCCGACCCAACTATCATCACGGTAGCCGAACCACAGGTCACCGAGGACGTACCCATGGCCGACCATACCAACACTGGGACGCGGGACGAGACTATCTCTGACCTTGACTGGATGAAGCAGCGCATGTCGAAGGCGGCGGATGTGGTAGAGAAAGCGTTTGAGCAGTCTGACGACGAGGAGGGGCCAGAAAAGGGGCTTCCGGTTTGTTTGAATGTTATCTTCGTCCGGACGCACGATTCCTGAAGTCTTCTTTGCCAGGCACAACAGCCTGCGGAACCTGAAGCTCCGAAAGACCCGACCGTCGAGACAATCTTGCAGACCGCACGTCTATTCGTGCGGAATCTAGCATTCTCATGCACGGACACCGATCTCCTCGAGCTCTTCAATCCCTTTGGCGAAATATCTCAGGTAAGGCTTCCTCCCTCACCCTTTCTTCATCTCCTCGCGTTGCGAGTTGTTGGCTGTGATGACAATCTAAATAGGGACATCAGACGCCTACGAGCGAATGTTGATCCTTCAGGAATCCATGATAGTAGATACTGAGCCTATTTCCCGCTTCTTCGTCACCTTCATGTTTGCTTATGCTGATTGCTAACCACCCATCTATTTTCAGGTAAGAACTGTTCTTCAATCCACCAAATTCATGCCCTTCGGGCGAAAGGATGAAAAACTTGCATAGGGACATCAGACCTTCGGGGATGCTGATCCTCTTGGAATCCGATAGTAGAAAAATTTCTGATCTTCCTCTCTTATGTTGTGGCTATAAGAAGAAACTCATACTGATGCCTCGTTCTTTTCTTCTATAGGTAATTTATGTCTCCTTTTCATCGAGGTGATGAAAAAATGCATAGGGACATCAGACCTTCGGGAATGCTGATCCTTCAGGAATACCGATAGTAGAAATATTTTCTGATCTTTTTTCTTCCTTCCCTCCCTCTACTCGAACCTTACTGACGTCTTTGTCTGTCCTTTCGAATAGGTGCATATACCCGTCGACCTAACGACAAAGCAGCCCAAAGGCGTCGCCTACGTCACCTTTGCCCAAGCTTCACAAGCCCTCGCAGCTTACGAAGCCCTCGACCGCAAGTCGTTCCAGGGGCGGCTCATCCATATCCTCGCTGCCGTGGACCGGAAGGGCAAAGCCCAGATCGAGGAGGCAGAGGGGCGGAAGAAGAGCGTCAAGGAGGATAAGCATGCGAAGCGGAAGGCTACGGCCGGGCAGGAGTTTAATTGGAGCATGCTCTACATGAACGTTCGTCCTCCCCCCCTCAAGCCTCATTTCCAAATACTTACCTTCGGATCTCTCCACTACGCAGAGCGACGCCGTAGCCTCCTCAGTCGCAGACCGCCTCAACATCGACAAAGCCTCCATCCTCAACCCCGAAAGCGGGGACAACGCCGCCGTCAAGCTCGCCCTCGCCGAAACCCACATCATCCAAGAAACCCAAGCCTACCTCACCTCCCAAGGCGTCTCTCTCACGTCCTTCTCCTCCCGCGCCCGCTCCGACACCATCATCCTCGTTAAGAACATCCCGTACGGGACCTCGTCCGAGACCATCCGGGAGCTGTTCGAGCCGCATGGGGCGCTGGTGAGGGTGCTGGTGCCGCCCGCCGGAACGATGGCGGTGGTGGAGTTTGCGGGGGCGGAGGAGGCGAGGGGGGCGTGGAGGGGTGTGGCGTATAGGAGGTTGGGCAATTCTGTGATTTATTTGGAGAAGGGCCCACTTGGGATGTTTGAGGAGGGAGTCGTGCCGGGGCCGTCGACGTATAGGCTGCCGGAGGGGTCTGCGCTCCGCGGTGTCAGAATTGCCGAGCAGGAGATGGGGGTGGAGGATCCTGCTGCTGCTGCTGCTGGGGAAGATGGGGACGACCGGGATGCGGGGAAGGAGCAGGATATTACGGGGGGTGCGACCCTGTATGTGAAGAATCTAGCGTTCTCAACGACGCAGGAGCGCCTGACCAAGATGTTCCGGCACCTCCCCGCCTTCTCCTTCGCGCGCGTGCAGACCAAGCCCGACCCCAAGCGACCCGAGGGGCCCCGACTCAGTATGGGGTATGGGTTCGTGGGGTTCAAGGACGCGGAGGCGGCGAGGAAGGCACTCAGTGGGATGCAGGGGTTCGTGTTGGATGGGCATGCGCTGCATGTGAAGTTTGCGGGACGGGGGGCGGAGGAGGGGAGGGAGAAGGAGAGGGGAGGGGGGAAGGGGGGGAGCAGGACGACGAAGATGATTGTGAAGAATGTGCCGTTCGAGGCTACGAAGAAGGATGTGCAGGCGTTGTTTGGGTATATGCTTCCTTCCTTCCATCCATACTTCCTGTCTTCCCAGACTGATGATTTGGTACGTCCAGATCCCATGGACACCTCAAATCAGTGCGTCTCCCCAAAAAATTCGACTCGCGAACACGGGGCTTCGCCTTCCTCGACTTCGTCTCACGGGCCGAGGCGGAGAACGCGTATGCCGCGCTCAAGCATACGCATTTGCTCGGGCGGCATCTGGTGCTCGAGTGGGCGGAGGAGGCGGAGCAGGATTTGGAGGTGTTGAGGAAGAAGGCGGGGGTGGGGTATGGGGATGGGACGTATATGCCGGGGAGGAAGAGGAAGTTGGATTTGGGGGGGAAGGGGGAGGAGGATGTGGAGGATTTGGAGGTTTGATTTTTGTTGGCGTTTTGATTTTTGGGCAATGTAGTGCTGTGCTTATTGGGCTTATATACCAACAACAACGGCTCCATCAACTGAAGTTATCAGTCTGAAGCGGTCTTAAGCTTTGAGGAAATCCAGGACACGTATAAGCCTACCATAGGGTCTAAGTAGGGGAAATGATTGATCGCCGTCCGAAATTCTGAGCTACTTGCATTGCCAAGATAGCTCACTCGATTTTATCTACATACGTACCGCCATGTATTTATTGGATTCTCGCAATGATACGTATGTCCCGAGCCAAACGCACGAACCTAGAACGAACGAAATTCTATCCAAAACCTGCCGCACAGATTACGGAACCGTTGCATATTTAGCTCGGAGGCCCGACATCAGCCTTGCACTGGAAGTCTCGACCTCAAACTGACGCTGCTGAATTGTTTGATCAATTGATATCAAAGGGGACATAAAATTGACATCCCGCCTTCCGAGGTGGGTCCCACCTTCTGTGACCGGCGGTGGTGTAGACGACCGTTGCTCTATCCCTACCGATAACAATTACGTCATTCCCTTGTCTAAGCACCCGTTTGTGCAGTCTCTCGAAGGGACGGCGAGATCCAGGTGGACGAGAAGAAACCTTCCCATTGTCCAGCTTGAGGAACGGCGGTTTCTGCGACTACATGGAGGTTTCCGCGTGCACTGCACAACCGAAAACGCGACTTGATTCTCTCGATCATTTCTCCAGTGTCTGATCTTACCGGGATGACTCGAACGTGCAGTTGCACTACGGAGTGATGGCCCGTGGCAGAGTTCCCAAGGTAGTGGTCTAGGTTTTCCCGACTGTATGGAAGATCTGGCCGATGCCACCAGGGAAGAAGTGAAATCGTGGCGTCTTTGAGCGTAGACTGCTGTGACAGCGTTTTGAGAAGGTTGTGGAGTGACTTGGGTCGTCCGTTGAGAATGCTCAGGCTTTGGAGGTGATGGTGCTGGCTAAGATTAATCCCGTCAAAGTGGGGTATTGGGCCTGCGACTAGGAATCAGTAAAGCCCAAGCTGATACAAAAATTGCCATGACTGTTCACATACCAACATTATCATCATCGTCTACGACGCCAAGCTCGAGCTCGAGAGACCGCAGGACGCCAAGCTCGAGCTCGAGAGACCGCAGTGAATTTCTCAGATTCTTCAGAGCGTCATTGATCAATGGGATGTCTTCGTCGGAAAACCCGCGTAGGCGAACAGTGGATAGCGGAGGCATGCCCTTCGCAAGAAACCACTCAAAGAGCCAGGGAATGCCCGACGGGAAACCTTCAATCTGCCATCCTACGTTCAAAGTGTGCAACTCCATGGGCGGGCATCCGCACTCTACTATAAGCGGAGTAGTGGGTTCCTGATTCCATATTAATGTGTTCAGCGACAGCACCTGAAGCTTGGGGAAGCAGCATAGGAGCTGAGTGAATTCGTCGAATGTCGAGAAATAAACTCTGAATAATGCGAGAACAGTGACCGAAGAGAAAGGCTGGACTCGGGGGCAAAGGTGCTCGCTGGTAGCCTGCTCGTGGTTCAGCAGATAGATCAGCAGCATCCGGACTCGCCCAACTATTCGGCTGGATGGCTGGGGCAAAGTCTGAATCTTTTTGAAGTTCCACTTGTTGATGCTGACGTGTGAGAAAAGGTGGTGTGTGCTGCGGAGTGTCCATGTTTTCGATACGAGGCTGCAGGCTGTGAGGGCTGCCTTGTCGGATTGGAGATGGTCGATGATAGAGTCGATGATTTCGTGAGCCACTGTGGGTTCCGACATCGTGTGGTTTGGTACGGTACAGCGTACAGCCCCTTGGGGTTCGTGAGCGCCTAAGATGGACGTCAAGCTCGGACGTTGAGGATCGGATTCAAAAATACCTAAACCCTAACGCGTGTTCATCGTGCTGGAACACGCGTGTCCGTCGTGATGGAATGAACCTGTCATATCAAGGAACCCCACGAAATAATGATGCATGGTCAAAGCGGGTCGTAGCAGGCGCTGTAACAAATTTGTGCAGACATTGCTGCGACGCCGAGTTATCAGCTTATGGAGCACTATGTATGGCATGGCAGCGGCGACGGTTGGTGAACAGCTTGGATTCTATTTCTGTACTCAATCGTGTGCCTTACTCTCTGGTCTCTCACGGCTGCGCGAGGGTTCGAACCCCCGCTGCGGCCATTACTGTCGAACTTCTTGGCTTCCGGGTTCGTGGCTACTTCATCCTCGCTTGTCGGTATCCCAGCGCGCGCGCCTGGATCAAAATTATTTCTTATGTCGAGAGGCTGCTCTTCGGTGAGGCGGTAGGGATATATTTTACATACATGATGAATTGCTAAGCGGCAGGCTGGACCGCCCGACGACATGGAACAACGACACAAGAAAGGATCAAAGGATACATGGGGTATGACATTCTTCATAGGGGAAGACGGTGACGAAGAGGCAATGGTGGTTCAACGTTCAAGTCCCAGCAACTCGACAAGCCTATCCCAATCACCCACTTGGTCCCGATTCTCATAAATGTTAGGTCCATAGTAAATCGAAGTCAAGCAGGGAAACATAAGCTGCATGCACCGACACACGCCCTCCGGGTCCGTTATCCGGGAGAACGGCATGGACAGCGATGTGATCCTCCGATTGCAGACCCCAGGAAGCAAGACATCCTGATCGCGGCCGAACGGTTTGGCGTGAAGGGTCAGTGAGAGGTAGGAGAGCTGGGGACAATGCCTAATTAAGGGGACCACGCCTGCTAGAGTCGCTACCGGGGGTGAGTTATGATCCAATGAACCCAGGATGAGGCGGCTGAGATGAGGCCAGGCCATGGCCGCCTCAGCAAGCCATTTATCGTCAAATGGTGAAATATTCTCCCATTCAAGGTAGAGTGTGCGGAGTGCTTTGAGCAGGAATAGAGGCTTGAAGTTGTTGCAAGGAGAATCAGGTGAGGTTCCATGCATGTTTGCCGAGGACACGCAGAGGTTGAGTGATGTCAAGGATGAAATGCAATTGTGATTTACGAAGGACTCCATAAGGCTTTGGACGGAGGAAAAAGGCTGGGATACGAGACTCCGAGAATCTACCGACAGGTGCTCCAGAGGCAATTGCAACGACTGCATTATATCGGCAGCCTGCTGCGCAGTTGATGTTCTAAGGTTGAGGTAACGCAGCTTCCGAAACCGACCTCTGTCGCTCTTGAACAGCTGTCGTATTTGGTGGGGGGCCACGGAGCAGTCTATGAATATGTCCTCGCAACGATAAAGCCCAGTTAAACTTCCGAGGTGGTGGATGAGGTCGGGTGTCACCGTCCATTCTCCGGGGATCGTGAGAGATTGAAGATCGTTGAGGCCACATATGAATTGTATGAGCATAATACTGTGCGGCGTGGACAGCATTGGTGCGTACAGTGCGCTCCGACTACCTGCGACGCGTCGGACTTCTAGGTCCTCGATATTTCTGCAGGTGGATGAAATGGATGAAAGAAAAAGGGGAAACTCGTCGGGTAGCTTATCAGGTATGATAAACCGAAGTGCCCAGAGTTTGGGACAATTCGAAAGGAGGACGGCGGGTATGAATGGTAGACATCTTAGTGTTGAGGGGTCAGCGAGGTCGAGGTCGAATGTACAAAGATTGGGGAGCAAGGACTGGAAGGGACGGTGTGAGCTGAAAGATTCGAACGCAGATGCATCGACATTTGGTGGGAGTCGGTGCGCTGAATTGAAAGATTCGACCCCGAATTCATCGACATCCGGTGGTCGGCTCAAGAACCTGTACTTATTGCCTAACGATCGGATCCTGTGCGAGTAATACTCCAATCGTGACCAGTCGGTGTCTTCCAGAGGTCTATTGAATTTCTATCGGATGAAGATTATGTCACTTGGAATGGATAGCTTAGAACTTCTAGTGCGTACCAATGTTTCCACAGTTCTCGTGATTCCATCTGTGCCGGAAGGAGGCTCTGGCTCAATAGTGATCGTCCACAGATTGTCGGGCATCACCTGAATTAGATATGCTAGTGAGGGTTGTTCATGCCATAGCGCGTCGAGGGCAGCTTCTAAACGGTGGAAGCGTCAACCCCCAACGCATACTGAGAGAAAAAAAAAAAAAAGGAAGACCTGTAAAGATAGAGGATGTCCTGGCCAAGCTCGCCTGAGTCGCGAAATAGTCGTCGCGAGAAGGATCAGTGGTACTAGAACATGCTTCTTCGAGATGTTCAATGATTAGAGTTTGAATTTCGATGATCTTGAGGCAGTGATCCATTGAGAGTTATAATTGAAATAGGTTATTGATAGTGAGAGGTGTTGGGCGTTGTCTGACAATGTCGAGAGGGTACTTATATGTACCAACGAAAGCATCCGGAAGCACCTTGTAATTACCACCCCCAGTTATTGTCTTGAACCACCGTGGTTTCGACTTGTGGGTCCATGATAGGTTATGTACGGTGATACGTAGTTGTTATATTTGCATTGTTCGTCAGAAAACAATTCACCTGGGGCAGGCGACGCTACGGGACACGTACTTTGACACTTTGTTAGTCTATAAGAACTCGTCATAAACAATTGCGTAGTTGAAGAACCAATGAAGAACGTACAATGGAACATACCAATTGTTGGCATGGCAACTTAATCAGTTTTCTATTATCGCCTGCCCCAGGTGATTGTAAAACTCACGTCTGTGGGTTTCCGTGGGTCCGGTCCTCGTGGCCGCCCATTTCCACGCACATGCTCGTACTCGTATAACGACCTCGCGACACCAGCCACAACATCAGAGGTAGTAACACGCAGTAATCCATTGAGATGAATTGAAAACTTCCATGGGTAGGTGGCTTTGGTGGAAGCGGTGGATGGCAGACGATCGCTGGGGGGTTCGAGTTCAAGAGTTGGAACGTTGGAGTCCGGGGACATCGAAACTGTGATTGGACCCACACAAGTCTTAGCTTCCGAGTGCAAAGCGCATCACTACTGTTACTGCATATTACTCGACCGTGGCGACCATCCAGGCTTTGACAATGGCAATGGAGCCGGTGGCTTGGTCGACGAGGATGAGGATGAGCAGGGGGACGGCGGAGAGGACCCGATGACGCCGAGGATGAGGGCCCATGATCTTGTGCAGGTGAGGACGAGGCAGGCGATGGTAGTTGTGAGGTATTGGAGGAGTTGCAGGAGAGCGACTTCGGCTGTGCTGGGGAAGATGTTAGTAGGAGAAATGGAAAGGACTCGAGGTGAGACCTACCACATAAACTTCATCATAAGACCTCCGCCACCAACGGACTTTGGTCTTCAGCGACGGTGGTAACTACCTCCGCACCTATCTTCTAGTCGAACCACAACAAATCCCAATCGTTCGTCACAGCCTTCTGAGGCGAGTAGGAAGCACGTCAATCCACCATTATGACCAAGGTTGGCTATGTCGATGTCCGGGTGTCGCTGTTAGATTGGCTAGAATTTCTACCAATACTTAGTTGTGAAGTATTAGAGGAGGCGAGCGAACAGGCTCCGCGGACGTCGTCGGTTCAGCTGGGGGAGATGTTAGTACTAGGAGAAACGAGAAAGACTCGAGGTGCGGCTTACGGAGTAAACTTTGCCATAAGGCCTCCAGCACCGGGTGGGCTTTGGTCTTCAGCGACAGTGAGGTCTACCTTGCACCCATCTTCGATTCGAACCACACCATATCCTTGTTCGTCACAGCCTTCTGAGGCGATTAGGTAGCAGGTCAGTCCACCATGTTGGCTATGTCGATATCGGAGATGTTGATGTTGGATTGGGCCAGAATCGGTACCAATACTTAGTTGCGAGGTATTGGAGTTGCACCAGAGCGAACGAAGAGGCTCCATAAACATCATCGGTTTTGCTGGGGGAGATGTTAGTATGAGAAATGGGAAGGACTCGACGCGAGGCTTACTGGTTAAACTTCGCCATAAGACCTCCGACATGGGCCCCTGCATCCATCTTCGAGTCGAACCATACCATATCCTTGTTCGTCACAACCTCAAGAGGTCACTAGGAAGCACGTCAGCCTAGCGTTATGACCAATGTTGGCTATGTCGGTGTCGGGGATGCCAATGTTGGTAGTCGTGAGTCTAAGGTATTGGAGGAGTTGCACGAGAGCGAGCGAAAAGGTTCCGCAGACGTCATCGATTTTGCTGGCGGAGATGTTGGTAGGAGAAACGCAGAGGAGAAGGTGAGGCTTACCGAGTAAGCTTCGTCATAAGATCTCCGCCACCAACGGGACCTTGGTCTTCAGCGACAGTGGTATCTACCTCCGCACCCACCTCCAAGTCGAATCATACCATATCCTTGTTCGTCGCAGCCTCGTGAGGTCACTGGGAGCACATCAGTCCACCGTTATGACCAATGTTGGCTATGTCGATGTCGGGTATGTCGATGTTGGATTGCGCCAGAATTGGTACCAGTACTCAGTTGTGCGGTATTGAGGGAGTTGCACGAGAGCGAGCGAACGTCGTGGGTTTTACTGGGGGAGATGTTAGTAGGAGAAATAGAAAGGACTCGAGATGAAGCTCACCGAGTCACTTCACCATGAAACCTCCGACATCGGCTTCTGCACCCATCTTCGAGTCGAACCACACCATATCCTTGTTCGTCACAACCTCACGGGGTCATGGTCAGTCCACCATTATGACCAATGTTGGCTATGTCGGTGTCGGGGATGTCGATGTTGGATTGGGCCAGAATTGGTACCAGTATTTAGGCGTGAGGTATTGGAAGAGGTTGCGCGGATGTCGTCACTTTTGCTGGGGGAGATGTTGGTACTGGGGGAATGAAAAGGACTCGAGGTGAGGGTTACTGAAGATATCGCCCTCTCCATCCATCTTCGATTCAAACTAGACCATATCCTTGTTCGTCACAACCTCACGAGGTCATTAGGAAGCACGTCAGTGCACCGTTATGACCAATGAGCTGTTGGCTATGTCGGTGTCGGGGACGTTGATATTGAATTGGGCCAGAATTGGTACGCGAAGAGGCTCCGGACGTCGTCAGTTTTGCTGGGGATGATGTTAGTAGGAGAAATGGAAAAGACTCGAGATGAGGCTTACCGAGTAAATAATTGAACTTCGCCAATAGACCTCCGGCATCGGCCTCTACCCATCCTCGAGTCGATCCACACCATATCCTTGCTCATCACGGCCTCATAAGGTCATAGGAAGAATGCCAGTCGACCGTCATGGCCAATGTTAGCTACGCCGGTGTCGGGGATGCCGGTGTTGGATTGGGGCCAGAAATTAGAACTCAAATCGGGAGTCAAGACCTGTCAAGACTTGGTCAAGGCACAAGTTGAACGAGAACCGCACGTCAGAAGGTAATTGCCGCCCTCATTCGTCCCACGGGCAGGGCTGCATGGGCCAACGGTTTGACACGTTTCGCCGCTTGTTTGACTCATTCGTGGTCATTCGTGACAGCTGATACCCCGACGCGGCGGGCCGACAGGCACCATATGGTAACCGCGCCTTGCGTCGGGACCGGCGGCGTGAGAGGAAGATCACGTGGGCGCAAATGAGATTTTATTAATATTAAGACGCGTCTGCCTCTGCTCCCTCTATCAGCCTCCTTGGCTGCCCCCCCAACCGAATGCGCACCTCTTTCTCCCACCACACTGAGTCCCTCCGGTCCAGCGCCAGCAACGTCTGGCGCCTCCATGAGCCCGCAGCGTTCCGGCCATGGCTCAACATCCGCGCCCTGCATGAGCTAGTACAGATAGCCACAAGCAACGACACGCCAAGTCCCCCCTTGTCAAGTAAGGGCAAGGGCAGGAAACGCTCGCCGAGCCCACCGTCTCGCCGTATAAGAAGTGCGAAACGCGCGAAGACGTCTGAGGGGTCCACGCCTGCTGGCTCTGGCTCAGCCACGCCGAGCTCGACTGAGCCCGGCGACTACGACTGGCCTCTCTTGCAATACCCGGACCTAGCCTACCCGGTCCACGATCCTAAGCTGTCTGACGATGTGAAGAGCGTGCCGGTGCTGCAACATACGTTTGAGGTAGAGTATACGCAGATAGGGGAGGAGGTCGTAGGCTGGAACACGGAGGAGGACAATCTCATGGAGATGGTGGCTGACCTGCAACACCCCGACGAGCCGCGCACGATCGACTTGGGCGATGTCGATCTGATAGAGTATCGCGGGCGCCTCGTGGTGTTATCGCCGATGCTGCGGAACCGCGTGCCATGGACGCTGCTCCTCCCCTTACACGGCGACTCCATCGACCTCGAATGGCACGACATCTCCTCCGAGCTCGTGCGCGACCCCATAATGGCCGCATACATCCTCCAATCCTCCTCCCGCACCTCCATCCACACCCGTCTCCACCTCCTCATCTTCCCCCCCTCCCCCTCCCCCTCCCTCCCCTTCCGCCTCCAAATCAGCACAACCACCTCCCTCCTCCTCCCCCCCATCTTCGCTCCCTTCCCCCGCCCCGCCAAGAAACAGAAGACCTCCACGGTGGAAGACGCCCAACGCCGCCTCCTGCACTTCCTCTACCCCTCGTCCCGCCCCACACCCGAGTCCTACGCGGGCGCGACTAACATCCCGTTCTTCTACTCCGTCCTCGGGCCTGCACCGGCGCTGCCCAACCCGGAGATGCAGGAGATGATGCAGCCGCCCGAGCTCCTACCGACGCTCCTCCCGTTCCAGCGGCGCAGCGTCGCGTGGCTGCTCTCCCGCGAAGGTAAGACTATCACGCCAAACGGTCAAGTCATCCCCATCCCCTCTCTCCCTTCCCCCTCCCTCTCCTCCCCTTCCCCTCCAACGTTCTCATTCTGGGAAAAGATCCACTCCGCGCCAACCCTCTACATGCACCGCCTAAGCGGCGCCCTCTCCCCCACCCTTCCCCAATCCGAGACTCAGGGGGTGGGAGGGGCGCTGGGGGGCATATTGGCGGAAGAGCCGGGGTTGGGAAAGACGTTGGAGAGTATTGCGTTGATTCTTATGAACCCTTCACCGCCGGAAAGGAATCCGAGTGTGGTGAGGTGGGATCCGGGGGCGGGGTTGGATGTTAGGGCTGTTAAGGTGTGTTCTTGTCCCCCCCCCCTTCTCCCTTCTTCCTTTCTTCCCTTCTTTCCTTGTTTCCTTGTTTCCTTCCTCCTTGTTTTTGTGGTGGACAACATGGCTGATGTGTGGACTTGTGGGGTGTAGACGACGCTGATCGTGACGCCGCCGGCGCTGGCGGGGCAGTGGGTGGATGAGCTGGGGGTGCATGCGCCGGGGCTGAGGGTGATGGTGTATGAGGGGTGGGCGAAGGTGCCTGTGCCGGTTACGAAGAAGCAGGTGGAGGCTGCGAGGGTCGAACGGATGTCGAAGAAGGGGAAGCGGAGGGCTAAGGCTCGTAGGAGAGCTTGGGAGGAGGATTCGGACCTCGACTCTTCCTCCTCTTCCTCCTCAGCACGTGAAAGGGAGGAGGAGGAGAAGGAGAAGGAGGAGAAGGAGGAAGAGATAATGGACTGGCCCACCTACGCACACACCTTCGACGTGGTCATAACCACCTACAGCGTCCTGCGCTCCGACTTCAACGTCGCGCTTGCTGCGCCCACGAGGCCGAGGAGGGAGGACGTGGTGTATTCGAGTGTGGAGAGGACGAGGAGCCCGTTGGTGATGGTGGAGTGGGGGAGGGTGGTTATGGATGAGGTGCAGATGGTTGGGGGGGGGAAGACTGAGTGCGTTTTCTCTACCTTCCCTTGTTTCTTCTTTCCTTCTCTTTGCTCTCTTTGTTCCTTTGTTTCTTGCTTTTTTCTTCGTGCTTTGTGGTTTTTGTGTGAGGAAATGCTGATGCGACTCCCACAATAGAGACATGGTATCCCTCATCCCGCGCCTCTCCTCCTTCGCCGTATCAGGGACCCCCGCAAGGCAGCAGGTCGCAGATCTCATGCATGTCCTCAAGTACGTCCCCCCCTTCTCCCCCTTCCCTCCCCCCTCCTTCCTCCTTCCTCCATCCGTCTTCGTCTTTGCTCACACTGCATCCTGTCGCGTGGTAGGTTCCTCAGGGTGGACCACCAAATCGGGTCTCCGCGCCTATGGACAAGGCTTACGAGTACGGGGTTCGGAGCGGCGTATTTCGCGGGGATGTTCGGGGCTTATGGGATCCGGTGCGTTTCTCCTCTTTTTCTTTTCTCTACTACTTTATCGGTTTCGCTTTTTCTCTGGCCTTGTGAGACACGGATGCTGATATTTTGGGCGGGCGGGGGTAGGACGCTGAAGAAAAATGTACAGGAGGAATTGACGATCCCGCAGCAGACGCGGTATTTGGTGGGGATTGGGCTGGGGGCTGTTGAGAAGCATGTTCGTTCCTTTTCTTTCCTTCCACCTCGTTCCCCCCCACTCTCTTTTCCCCTCTTTTCCCTCCCCCTCCCCCCCCCCCCCCCCCAACCCGTTCATGAGCTCACACACACCCCCTCCCCAGGTATACGACCAAACCCTAGAACAAGCCCTGCAAGACCTCGGCCTCGACGCGCGCGGCATCGCCGCCTCCGACGGGTGGCAGATAGATGGTGCGACCCTGCGCGCGGCGATCCGGCGCTTGAGGGCGATGTGTACGCATCCGCAGGTGGGGATGCTGCAGGGGGGTGGTGGGAGGGGGGAGGGGGGGGAAGGGGGGGAAGGGGGGGATTTATAGGGCGGGGAGGGTGAAGAGTATTGGGGATGTGCTGCAGAATATGAGGGATGGGAATTGGAGGGATATGATGGATGATCATCGGGCCAAGGTTAGTCCGGGTCGATAAGAGTGCGTATGGCTTTTGGAGGGACTGATGGGGGTGTTACGATTAGGTGCACGCGTTGATACGGATCGCACAGCTGCAGGCGAGGGATGAGAATGATGCGGGGAGGTTTGAGCATGCGCTGGGGACGCTGGTGGTGGCGGAGAGGGAAGCGGAGGCGTTGGTGGATGAGGCGAGGGGGCGTTGGAGCGGTATGTCGCTGGGCGGAGGCATAAGCGCGTCGGGTCGGGTGCCCAAGAAGTGGGAGAGGGACAGGTGTTGGAGAAGGGGAAGGGCAGGGAGCGTGAGGAGGGTGAGACGGAGGAGGAGGAGTTTGAAGAGTCCTCGGATGAGGAGGAGGTGGATTTGAATTTGGGGCGAGGGAGGGGGAAGGGCGAGAAGGGGGAGGGAGAAGGGAATAAACGGGGCGCATTGCAGAATCGGCTGAGGGAGTGTAGGATTGCCTTGCATCGTGCGCGGTTCTTGATGGGGGACGTGTATCATGCGCTTGGGGCGCCGGAGGAGGACGCGGCGTATGCGGCTGCGGAGGAGATTCGGAGGGGGCTTTTGAAGGGTTAGTGTCTTTCCCTCTATTCTTCTTAAGAGGTGGGAGTGGGAGTGTTGATTTGGTGTTTCTTTTTGGTAGGCACGGAGGAGGAGGCGACGAGGGCGATGGCGCTGTTGACGCAGGATGCGACGAGGAAGCATATATCGAGGGAGGCGCTGTTGGTGGAGACACCGCTTTTGGACGATGCGGTGCTGACCTCCATAGCGGAGACGTATGCGCCGACCGAGGTGGAGTTGAAGGCGAAGCCGCAGCCTCATAAGGTTACAGTGTATAAGAGGCTGAGCGCGGAGATTGATCTCGTCAGTTTGTTCTTCTGTTTCTGTTCGCGAATGGGCAAGGTGTTGACGACCGTATGGTGATAGATTGAGGAGGCGCATGTTATCATGGAGGACGTGCTGAACGACCAGTCCACGTTGCTGTGGGAGTGGCGCACGTATATGACGACGCTCCTCACGCAGAAGTTAGCTGGTGCCGGAGATGAGGAGAGTCCAGATGGGGAGGAGTACCAGCGGACACTCGATAGCCAGGGGGAAGCCGAGGCCTACCTCCAAGCCTACTCTGCGCTGCTGAGCGATCGGAGGCAGGCGCTGTTGAATGAGCGGGACGCTGTTGGCGGCGCATGATGTGCGGGAGAAGAAGTTGCGGCATACGAAGGCGGCGATGGCTGCTGCTGCTGGGCTCCTAGAGCGAGGCGGTGGAGGGGGCGAGGATGCGGATGCGGATGGGGAGGTGATGATGGCGGTGGCGGAGGATGTGGAGGTGAAGCCGGAGCATGAGGTGTTGCATGCGCAGCTTTCGGGAAGGAGGAAGGAGTTGTTGAGGAGGTTGGGGGGGAGGGCGATTAAGAGTGTAGGTGGCTTTGAATGGGACTGGGTTGGTAGGGTGGTTGCTGATTTGGCTTTTTTTTGGGTGGGGTAGGTGCTGGTTGATTTGAACACTGCTGCGACGCGTATACATAGGGATACGGATCCGGAGAAGGTTGCGTTGAAGGAGGCTGTTGCTGGCTTGAGGCAGTTGATGACTGATCAAAGTATGGGTCCTTATCTGTGCTACGAACCCATCGACTGATTCATTATCCTTTACTAGCTGCGCTCATGGATAAACTAGATGTGGATCTCGTTCTCATCCGCAAGGCGTTCAATCAGCGCATCCTGTACTTCCGCCAGCTCCAAGAGATCTCCGATACCGTCGCAGAGGTCGAGTGGGAGGGGCCGGTCGTGGAGGCGCTCCTCCAGTCTACATTGGAGAAGAATGACCTGGACGCCGAGATCAATAAGAGTCGGGCCCGACAACGGTATTTGGACAACTTGACGAAGAATAAGGATGCTGGGATTCGGGATGAGGATGAGGAGAGCTGTATCCTTTGTAGATGCGAGTTTGTGCGCGGGTTTATCACGCAATGGTAGGTCCTTGACACTTTTACATGTTCTACTCGCTGATCGTGTTCGCCCATAGCGCCCATGTCTTCTGCGAGGTAGATCTTTTTGCATTTCTTGACTGGAATTTCGCTGACGTAAGATGATTAGGGATGTATGAAAGCCTGGCTTCTTCGAAGGGAAGGCAAGACATGCCCCGTGTGCAGGTACAGTCAATTTTCAACCCTCTCTTTCATGGCTAACTATTCGTCACAGGGTGCCCATCGATCCCGACACGATCGAGCGATTCACCGTCACCCCCGATCAGCCTGAGGCCGTAAAGGAAGCTCAGAAGGCTGTACAGGGAGAGCCGGCCCCGCGATCACGGCGGCGGCAGATAGCGTATAACATGATAGGTTCTCCTGACGTTCTCGGTCTTTCATCCTGTACTGACTAAGACATCTAGATCCCAAGCTTTTCCAGGACATCAACTCGATGGAATCGTTTGGTGATTATGGAAGCAAGATACAGACGCTCGTTCGGCATTTGCTTTACCTCAAGATAACCGATCCGGGGGCTAAGAGTATCGTCTTCTCGGCTTGGGCGGACTCCTTGCATAGTGAGTTCTGATATTTATTGAGGGATTTTATGCCAAGTTTGCTTTTAGTCATGGAGCGTGCTCTGAAGTCCAACGGTAAGTACCGTTTGATGTGTTCACAATCTAGGCTCAAAATAGTGCTCAGGGATACGATGTTTACGAATCGACCAGAAATCAAAGGGCGAGAGCGCGGCGAAAAGGTTCAAGAACGACCCGGAAATTCTTGTTCTGCTCCTGCATGGGTACGTTGTCCCTGTTGATTCTTTCTTGATTCTTCATCTAATTCCATCGTAGGGAACGGGAAAATGCTGGCTTGAACATTACCTGCGCATCCCGCGTCTTTCTTCTTGAAAGTGTCGTCCATCATGGTTTCGAAATACAAGGTGGGTTCCGCTCGTGTCTTTGATGGTGCTGCGGCTGATATATAACATCTGTAGCCATTGCCCGTATTGACAGGATGGGACAGACGCGACCAACAGAAGGTACAACATGATGACCCTCACCCTCCGTCCTACCATTTTCTTACCATGATCATCAGTGTACTGCTATTACGCGGAAGGTCAGTCTCTTTCCTCTACGTAGTCGCAGCCGATATTTATGTCTCCACGTAGATACCGTGGAACGGAACATTCTTGATTTGGCCGCCCGACAAGGACTGTCCCTTTACACCAAGGAGAATTCCGCAGGCACCCTGAATGTTACTTCCCTTGCGGTTGAGAGTGACGCGAAGGTCGTCGACTCGCCAAGAAAGAAGAAGGTTCAGAAAGGAGACTTTATATTCAAGTACGTCTCCCGCTTGAGGTCTTCTTCCTCGTCAGCTCATCGCGGATCTACAGGATGGACGACATGCTGGCGATCCTGTTCCCACATATGTACGAAGAGCTAGAATATCTGATTCCGCCAGAGGACGCCGAGATGGAGAGCCCGACCGCGTCACAGTCCCTGGCTTTGACCTCGGCCGCGTTCCACGCGGTACAAAATGGAGTAGAGTATGCTGATAATGCTGTTGCTGGACCTTCGAGATTACTCAGTGACATCTAGATTCTAACTGGCTTATGTTGTCGGATACTTTCGCATAGACGTAGTAATGTATGCATGTACTTTATTAGAGGTATAATTATTGGTGTGGTTTTTCCCTGTCGGAATGAGGCTGGTGACAGTGACAGCATATGTGGCGGCTGGCGCGAAGATACTGACGGTCAATTCAGTTTGACTGTTTGGTAACATTCTGCTGCCTCCTCTCGGGCAGTGCATTTTGATACCAGAACATAGGCACTTATGAGTCTCTCCTGATATTGTTTAACTCATACCTGAACTTGGTTTGATACCTGAGTTGATAAAAAAAAACTGCTGCCCCTGCCAAATTGAGTCGACCCAGGTTCGAACTGAGGACCTCCTGTGCACACACGTACCAAATTTTCTATGTGAGACAGATGCGATAACCAACTACGCCATCGACCCATGTGTCATCGTACGAGTGCAGTACATCCCAGGGGATCCTCACAGATGTTGAGATAAGTATCAGACCGTTCTTTACAATGTTCATGAGCCATATGTAAAATGCCCTTGAAGACCTCTGAAGATGTTATACTAATAGAAAGCAAAGAACTGTCCAAGTGCAAAAAAGCAGGCAACAAGATGTTTGTGACGCGGGAGTAAACTAGGGCGGGGTTAAACGGTTGGAAGCTGGCAGCGCACGATGCGTCCCATGCGACTGCTCATCTCCGACCTGTCATGGCAAAGGGGCTGAGCGAACTTTTGAAAGTTCATAGGGGAAACTGCACTTACATTCACGAGATCGCCGTTGATATTCAGGTTGTGACCAAGAGCTTCGTCCAACCTATTCACGACGTTGCAAGTGCAACCCTTGCAGTGATATATAGCCTGTATCCCCGCGGCGCCTGTGGTACAAGAACGCGCGAAAGCCTGAGGCTCGTCAACGGCCTCATAGAGATCATGGGACACTTGAGTTACTGGAATTACGGTGTGGACACGCTGCCGACCGATAGCTAAGAGGGGGTGAGCGCCCCTAAAGTATGACAGGAAACATATTAAACATACATCCTTCCTCCGAATTAGCTTGGCTGACGTTATCTGCATGGTACTGGCCATTTTCGTTTACATTTGAGCTCTTGTCGATGTCAGCGGCCTTATCAAGGGTTTTAGCGTATACTGCACCGGTGTTAATTTGCGAGAGGACCTGTTGTCATAGCCTCATGGTTAAGCCTTTTCTATAAACGAAGACGCGTGCTCGTACCTTGTTTTGGTCGGTAACTGACACGGGTTGATAGGTTAAGATGGAGATATGGTAATATGATATGTACGCACTTTGGCCAGTAGCCTCTTCAACTTCAACGTTCCGGACGTGTTCATGCGTCAGAGCTAGATGGTATCTTCTTTAGCTTGTAACCTTAACATGATTAGTGCGACGCACGATCCAGGTGATGCGTCGTACTAGTCGTGCCCTTAGTCAGCGGTGGAGACTTATTTAGAGCTAGCACTTACCTAGCGATGCAAGGTTCTGAACGGCTGAGGATGCCTGCGATATGACATTAGGATAGAGGTAATGATATGCATAAAAAACATGGTCGTACCATTGCCGTTGTGAGGGGTATTGACGATATCAAAGCCTGCGCTCGTGATTTGGTCATCGCTAACCGGGGGCTTGTTCCCAGATGCATGTCGTACAATGGGGGCATAGCTGAGGTTAAGAGGATCTATACAGAGAGCGACGCCATTAAAGGCTGCTTGAAAAGGCTGCTTAAATATATCCAAATTTTTGAAACGGACCTTGAGTGCCATTAACGTGGTCGGCGCCGGCAGTTGAATCGGCTGTTCCGTTCGCAGCTCTGGCAGTCGAGGCGTTACGATTCTCTCGAACAGCTACCCATCCACGATCCATGTCATCTTGTACTATTGGGGCCGAAAGTCAACGAGTGATGCTTTTTGATAGGGTTGGAAACGTAGGAAACGTACCAAGTTTGGTGTCACTCTGGCGGGGGAAGTCCGTGGCTGCACGGGATGTCCGCCCCGAACACCTTGCCAAAGCGCTTAACCCTTGTGTGGTCATATCTTCCCCTGTGGAACCGACTAGTTCAAACCTAGTTCAGGTCGTGAGGAGGATGAAAATTGAGTGGCTCACGGCTGTTCCTAGCTTGCATTTCGTTACAGGTGCTGGAATTCGGTGTAAGACTCGGCGCTAATCCTGTCATTGGCTTGGCGGCTGTACCATCCTCCCGTCGGACTGAGCCGCCAGCTGCACCATCTAAATCCACATCACCAGATGCAGCGCCCCCTATCGCTGACGTTTTGAGGAATCGAAGAAGCGAGAGACGCAGGACTCACTGTCTTGGCTCGAGCCCCCGAAAAGATTTCCGTTTCCCAGACCCCTTCCATAAATTTCATAGGCGCTCTTCCGTTTAGGGCCTTCCTTCACCTGCTCCTTCGACGACCCAGGTCCTGTACCAGGTAGACCTTGCTGAGGATCGGTAGGTTGTATGGGATTAATACTCTTGTGATCGGTATTATCGGCTCCAGCGACGGAATGCCTAGTCGAATCTTCATCCCGAGGAGAAGTGCTTCTTCTGCTTCTCTTGTATTTGAAAAAAGACTTCAGGTCAGTAAGAAAACCTGGATAGGATTGCACATGAATGTCAAGGAAACGAAGCGGAACGGAAAGAATTGCTACGCACCCATAGCTCCAGTTCAAAGAGGATTCGACTACAAATCAACCTGCTCCTTGGTGGTTCAAGTTCACACAAGTCGCTTTGACATCTCATTGGACTTATGAGACTTTGTTTTAGGAGAATCTTTAGGAGAGATTTGAGACAAATGGGCCCGATCTCAATCCAAAACATGCAGAAAAATCCGGATCTAAATCTATCTTGAGCTACAGCATCGCGGCCAAATGAGCTAGCCTATCGACGACTAAGGCCGCCGACGGAGGTCGCGTATGGCCTTTCCGGAAAGGAGGGTGGTTAGTAGTCATACTTGAGTAATTGAAGCCTTCAACCGCACCGTATGTAGGAAGAAACACGCATTCAACACTGGGCAATGCGCTGGGGTCGAGACTTGTTCCGAAACAAAGCTTGAAGGGGAACACGCGTTGTGATCCTCCGAAGGAAACAGCAAACAAACGAGCCATCATGATCATATCGCCAACGAATCTCCGAGTCCCTAGTCTCTCCTAAACAGACACCACAGCCGTTCCTCTTTACCGAGTCCCCCGCTCCTGTTCCAACTGCAACCATTTCCGTTGATGCGAATGGCACCTGGAGGGGGAGAGGAGGAGAAGGAGTTTATCATACTGACATGGTCCGCAAGTGGAACAGCCAGTTTACCATAATCGGATCGCAGAGGGTTCCGAAAATGTGGTGAAAGCGTGACGTGACGGTCAAAGTTTCAGCACACGAGGGGAAAAGGTAAGAGGACACTCGAAAGGAACTGGTGTAATGCCACTGTATTTCAAGTATCGCTGGTGTACTACGTGTCTGAAGGCTGTACTTATAGGTAACGTAGATGAATGATAAGTCAGCCTTGGGTAATCATGGATAACGAGAACTGGGGGGTAAATGTAGCTAAGGGAAGTTTACAGGAAAGAAGGTGAGACAGATGTATGATAGCTAGAACACTGGGAAGGAAGGACTGGAAGTGTTCTACAATGTAACGAGTTTGTAAATGATTCGAGGTACATGCTTGGGAGATCTGGAGCGGCGTGTAACGGTCACGGTCCCGCGACATACGCCCTCCAGCGATTGTGAAACAATCGCTCACTCCGCTTGTGGTAAGACGCCGGGTCCGGCAGCCCTGTCGATGTCGGCCTCCTCGTTAGGGGAGGATGCCCGGGACTTGTTGATTTTCGGGTATTGGGCCGCGGTCGCGACACCTACAGGGGGGAAGGCACCAGTGCCAGAGGTGGATGGCGCGCCCGATGCAGTGGCCTGTGTGCCTCCTGCGTCATGGATGGCGGCGGCAATGGAGGCGGCGATGTCGCCAGGAGCGGGTTGGGATGTAGTGCTGTGCTCGGTGGGCAAAACCACGGGTTCGTTGACGTTGATGTCGTCATCCATGACCATGTCGCGGTCGCGGTAGGGAGAAGGGGATCGGGATCGCGTACGAGAGCGGGAACGGTCGTAGGAGGGGTGGCGGCGACTGCGTGGGGGTGGGGAGTAAGGACGCGATCGGTGGCTGCGCATGGAAGGCGCGGGGCTATGCGACCGTTGGCGGAAGGGACGACTGGGTCCCGGCTGATCGTCCTGACGCCAAGCGCGAGCCCGTCCCTTGGCGGGGAGGCCGAGTCTTTTGCGTGCCAGACGTTCGGTCATGGCTTCCTGTTGCCTCTGCTTGGCCTGAGCATCGGCGCGTACCTGGGAGTTAAGAGTCTTGACCTTCTCCTCGAGTTCGATGATTGAGGTCATCTGACGGAGGGCTTCTTCGTTGTCACGCTCGAGGGGCACAGCGAGGTCGATGTAGGAGGGGCCGGGCTTCGCTGGTACCTCCCATGCGCCTCCGGAAAATCTGACGAAAGCGCATCGCATGCGCTTCTCCTTGTCGAAGAAGTCTCTAAAGGTTCGAAATCCGATGGGGGTAGGGGGTTGTTGCCCTGCGCGAATGGCGGCATCGAAGTGAATGAAGGAACGCACTTGGGCGGCTTCGACGGTGCGCCAGGGTTGTCCTTGGTCGTCGAGCAAGGTGTATCGTCCGTCCGTGCCCTTACGGATGAAGTGTAGGTCTTTGTTGAAGGAAAAAGTGTTGGACATTGTGGTTGGGATGGTGCGAGGTGTGCGCGGTCTGTAGCGGGGAGCAGAGGGGTCGTCGAGGTCTGACGATATGCTGAAGCCATTGAGTAGGGTGGCTATATATACGTTGTCGCACCATTCATCCGGAGCTACTTGCATGGAAAATTCATGGAGCTCCTCGCTTGCGATATGCATGGAACCCAGCAGAATTTGAGGGTCGTCGGGTGGCGCATCTGCCTTGCCTTCGGGAAGGGAGCCGATGGATTTCACGCCTTGTAGTTCCAGATAAGCGGGAAGCGCGTCAAGGTGTGTGATGGCATGATGAGGGAGCCAGGTGATGTCACCTGACTTCCACTTGATCTTGAAGATCGCGTTGACACCGCTGCCACTATGTGCGATGATGCTATGGACCGCCCATTCCCTACCGGGTTCTTCGAATTCAGTCGATACCTGGTTATGTTGTCTTCCAGGGAACAACCTATCGTCATTGGGTATGTGTGGCTTCAATAGGGAAGCATGGAAGACGTCGTGTATTCCTCTCTGCTTTAGTGCAGACGGCAACTCGAGCTTGAATGAATTGTTGCCGAAGTCCTTTGTTATTAGGTATGGTCCAATGTACTTTGGAACAAGTTTTCTGGCTAATCCTTTTTTGGCAAAGGAGATATTCTTGGTCGAAAGGTACACCATTTCGTTTTCCTTGAATGGAGCCATTTGACGTTTTCTGTTCGCAGTTCTAGTCTGTTTCACGCGGGCGGCAATGATGCTGTCGTGTGCGGACATTATAGCGGATTTCAGTCTCTGGGCAAAGACGCGTACCCCTGGATATTCCGATGCGCCGGGGTTGTCCCAAATGAAACTTCGAGGCATCTGCCCATAGTTAAGGAAGAATGGTGCGTAGCCCGTGGACTCGGAACGCGCGGTATTAATGGCGAATTCTATAGCAGGTAATTTGGATACCCAGTCTTTCTGTGTGGGGCCGATGCATTGTCTCAGCATTTGGCCCACTGTCCTGTTAGCGCGCTCTGTTGAGCCGTCGGATTCGGGATGGTACGCGCTTGACATGCGCAAGGACGTGCCGATTAGGGAATGGAGGTGCGTCCAAAGGACACTCGTGAAGAGTGGATCCCTATCGCTGACTATTACCTTTGGCATTCCATGCAGTTTATATATTTCTGCGAAGACGAGCTCTGCCACCTGCCTCGCCGTGTAGTTGGTGCGGCTCGGGATTAGATGTACCATGGCCGTGAGTAAGTCGATGACGACGGTTATTGAATCGTACTGCGCGTCCCTGTCTTTTGATTCAGGGAGAGGTCCAACAAAATCCATACCTATGGCTTCCCATGGTCGTGAGGGGACAGGGAGAGGATTTAACAAACCATATGGCTTGTGGTTGCTGGGCTTGCTACGTTTGCATGTCGTGCACGAGGCACAGTAGCTATCAACATTGTTTACCATGTCCTTCCACCATACCTGGTCTCGAAGGTAAGCCACGGTCTTTCTAGCCCCCAGATGAGCTAACAATGAATGTGCTTCCGATATGATAGTTTCTCGTACACTCCTGCCGTGTACAGTTACATTCGGAATACATAGCACAGTTTTGTCATGCACATCAGCAATGTCGGAGTTTTGATCATAGAAGCCTGTAGCAAACAAAGCCAAAACCATAGAGAGCCATAGTAAACAGAGCCAGAGCTATAGAGAGCCATAGTAAACAGAGCTGAGGCCATAGAGGGCCGTAGAAAATAGAAAATCATGTAGGATCCATAGTGAATGAACATATCCTTACAGAAGCTCATCGGTTGGAGAAACTTCATTACCTACATTTGAGGAATTTATTTTGCCTGTTAAACAATATAGCGCACAATTATGGGGTGACCATAATTTCTACAATAATGTTTTCTTGGGCTTTGGATATGGTAACAATTTTTTTCAAAGTTCTTCGGTTTTTGTTGATTTTGTTGATTTTTGAAATCAACGAAATCAACGAAAAATCAACGAAAAATCAACGAAATCAACGAAGTCAACGAAGTCATGTGATGCAAAAATGGATATGGCGATATCCATTTTTGCATCACATGATCGCCATATCCATTTTTGCATCACATGACTTCCAAGTTCAGAATATGCAGAACTTTGTGCAACTTATTTCTGCCTGCCCTAATCTTGCTTCAAATTTGGAACACCCTTGAGTCGTGCTTTTCTTTTCCATACAATCACCAACATTGCCTTTTTCTCCTAGTCACCACTTTATCCACGTGCTGCCCAACTCCAACCATAATGCCATGGATGTAGGACCAGGACCGGGAGTAGAATAGAAGGGGCAGACCCTAAGAAGAGGAGAGCCGCAAGGTATGTCGCCCAGCCCACTCAGCATGTACAACAATTAAGAGACGTCTCTATAGGTAATACTCAAGTAGGGCATATGTTCTTCTGCACCCCACACCGCTTGCCACATCACTCCTCCGTCTTTCATCAATCAGGTTCTGCCACGTCACTCACCCCCACCCCATAGCAAACCATGTAACTGGACTTTTGTATATCTATTTAGTGTAGTATATGTATCCATTGTACCAGAATTTCTCTCAATATACAATTCTTGCGGCATTGTACAGATGTGATTGACCATGACGGAAACCAGGATCAAAATTTGATTTTGACTGCTTCCAGCTGAGCCTATGACGTGCTATGGAGCAAACAAGACGCTCTATATAGACCCTGATAGACTTGGCAGGGTTCTATAGCGCTCTGTGTGGCTAAAGGAGTAGTCTATGGTTCTATGGCACTATAAAGCTCTACATAGTACTAGTAAGGGAGGTCTGACATTGCTGATGCAGGCGAAGGTACATCAGACCGTCAGTAGTTTCGAAATTCCTGAAGTCTTTGGGTTTCTGCACGATTGGTTTGAAATCGGGATCGTCGGAATATTTGTGTCTGATTATTTCAGCTATAACAATCCCCGGTTGGGAGTCGTTGACGACGTCAACCAGAGTCGGAGGTATGCGTTCGGCGTCGTTGTTGACGTCGTCGTCGTCCGGCATGCCATGTTGAGTGGTGGTCTGGTTTACGCTTGTTGGCGCGGGTCCGTCTACGGTCTTAGTTATGAGCTTACGAGGTCCCGCGATGCTGATATGACCTTTCATTCTCGCAGCAAATTCCTTACTCGTTTCTGCGCGACCACTCTCCGGATCGGGGATGTCCCTCTTGCGGCGTCGTGATGGTTGTGCATTAGCCATCTCGCCCTCCAACCCGACGAGCAAAGGCATGGAAACTAAGTGAGTACCTATGTTATCATTGTCAACCACGTCGTGATACGTGTATTCACTTCGAGCGCGTACGGTTCCCGGCTTATCATTGGAGTATAATCTAGATAGGGCATCCGATAGTATGTTCTCCGCCCCAGGGACGTAGATGACCTCAAAGTCAAAGTCCGCAATTTTCTCAATCCACCTGGCTTGCCGTCCCGAAAGGTTCTTCTGTTTTAAGAGGTGAATCAATGCTTGATGATCTGTATACCATCTGAAGTGTGTTCCTTGTAGAATATCCCTATGGCGTAGCATAGTTTCGACGCCCGCCAGCATCTCGATCTCATGGATGGGATAGTTTTGTTGCGCGGGGTTGAGCTTGGCGGAGAAGAAGGCGGCAACCTTTGCCTGGCGCCAGTCTTCACCCTGACTGATGACACCCGCAATACCGGTAACACATCCATCTGTGATAACATTTATGGGTGGTTTATCATCGCCGTATTCTAGTGGCCGTCGGTGATGCCCCTTGCATATCACCGCCAGGGACTTGACATCTTCAAAAGCTCGTTGGAGGGTGTAATCCCATCGGAAAGGCACAGTATCTCCAGTTACCGCGTGTAGGATCCCCATCGGAATTCGTACGCGATCTATGTCATCAGCCAGGAAGCTCGCTACGCCCAGGAATCCTCGAAGTAAGTCGCGATTTGTCGGGGTCTTCCAATTGACTAATGTATCCACCTTATGAGGATCCATTCGTATCCCATCTCTGTCGATGATTCTTCCCAGTATGTTAAGCTCGGGAACGAGGAACTGTATCTTGGACTTGTTGAGGTAGAATTTCTCCTTTCGAAGGATGTCTATTACTAGTGTAACGTGTTTCACATGCCCTGCTAATGAATTGGAATATATGATAATGTCGTCTAAGTAAACGTCGAGGAATCGCCCTACATAGGGGGCGAAAATGTGGTTCATCAGTGCCTGAGCTGTGGTTGGGGCGTTGCAATCGCCCATTTGGACGACGTGACTGACCATGTTGCCATCAGGTGTGTTGCTACACGTCTTCCAGACCTCTTCCGGCCATACCCTGATACAATCGAACATGTTCAGGAGATCCAGGGCAGATATGTATGTATGCGCCGCTGCACGTCGCAGGACGGCATCCATGACTGGCAAAGGTGAAGCTACCTTTTCAGTATTATCGTTACGTTCTCGAAGGTCATAGACTGACCTCATCTTATCCGTACCAGGTTTATAGATGAACATCATCCACCAGACCTTGGCAGGATGATGTATCAAGCCCTTGTAATTAGAGCAATAGCGTGATATAAAAATCGTTGTAGTTACAGCGGGATCTGAAATATAGACTGCGTGTAAAGATAGCCACCTGTCAGCCGGCGTTGAAGGATATCCCACGGGTGACAACAGCGCATGCTCGTCGTTGCTCGCGACGTGTGCAAGCCGCCGGGGTTTCCCATTTCAGAAACACCCGCCTCTTTCTATTTTTGTTCGATGCCGGTTCCTGAAATTGACATTTCTTCATCTTGTCGGGCGCGACGTCGTTTTCCATCCGCCTCGGCTATAATTCAGCCGGTTCTTCTTGAAATGTGTTATGTCTCCGGCTGCCGTCGTCATGAAAGACGGTGAAACATGTGTATGTTATTTTTCATTAAAATCTCTGCTAGACAAATTTGCCTACTACGGTACGCTGTACCTTGAAGGACTCCATATCCCTGCAAGAGAAGGGCAACGCCTTCCCACGACTGCTGGCAAGCGTCGCTCATGGAGCGACGCTTGGCGGAAGCAACAGGTTCGCATGCGATCACGAGTCGCGATTTGAGGTGTGACGAGCACCGCCGTACTGGTGACGGGGCCTGTGGACTTGGGGGGAAGGATTCTTGATAGGATGTAGGGGTAGTGAACATGGTATCTGTACCGTGCCTGTCGCGATGACAGGCGTCGAAGGGGTGCCTCATCGGTAGACCGACATTGAGAATTACACACCTTTACAATCCACCCTCGTTCCGTCAGATACTCCACAGTTCAATCTTCAACCAACCAAATCCCAGTCGAATCCGAGCGGTCTAGTCGGGGTAAACAGCAGCGACGGTGAGCAATCGACAGACGGGTTCGAAGAGGTTGGAAGTCGTGATTGTTGAAAACTGATCAAAATCGCCCACATGAATACAGGTACAAACAATGATGTGGCTGACCATCGCCACAAGATTAGGGTCTACGACACGGGTTCTTACACTGGACAGCGCCAGGACAACGCAGAAAATAGATTTAGGAATAGATACAGCCTTAAACGAAAAAAAATGGCCCGATCATGGTCCCTGGAGTAAAAGTAAGACGAATCATAAAAGTCAAGCAAGGGCATCACAGTTTCGCACATTGGAGCTACAATCCTTCGCCGACATCTACAAAGCAGGCACAATCCATTGCGCTATAAAATGTTTTGGTGATTCAAAGACACTACTTCAGCATAGTATATTCCATTATAGGGTGTACTCATGAGTTATGAGACGATACAGAACTTGCAAATTAAAATTCTCGTGATGCAAAACGCGTGAGTATCCCAACAACCCTTTCAGGATTTCAGGTACATCCTGCTACCAGCGTGACGGCGTGTGGTACAGAGGGGAGTCTCTGCTTCTAAAATTAATGCCTGCAAGACTTGCCCAATCATTTCCTTAGCAGCTATTCCAGACACAAGCATCCATATTTTATTTTGATCCAATCTGGAATATATGCACAGTCACCATTCCGGAAGCATCCGGCGGTCGGAATTTTGTGGATGGGTATGTTGACTATAGGACTATGCTAATCCGTAGTCGAAAATTCTATTTGCTGTGGCAATGTGCCAATTTCCGGCATCCTGCCATTCTCAATGGTATGTTTTATAATGAAATCAGAAGCAAAATATAGATCGGAGAAGGTATGAACATCATAGATCGATATTTATCCTGGTTGGTTCAAGGGGTAACCATTGATACGAGATTATTTGCTATTTTATATCATTTACGGTATGTTATTCCCCATGTTTTTCTTTCGGGTCATTTGTAGCGGAGGTAATTATAGATTCGATACAAATATAGCCGTGAAGAGATTCGGAACGAGATTCAGGTACAGTGTGACAAGGAAGCAATGATGCGCAGATGGAATACAAACAAACAAGAGCGGTGGGCGGCAGGTGGACCGTGCGCGACCGTGCGCATACCGCCAGGCAGCGATCAACCAAGGGCGGCAATGCTGGGTATTTGGCCTGCGTTGGCGTAGTCACGTGACACTGTAACTACAGCCGTTTTTATATCACGCATCTACGCTAAGTAGAGCCACTTTATATATCAATGTGACGGTACAGCCTGCTTGCGTTGCTGCGACCTGAAGTCGACTGGGAAGCAGTAGTCGAAAAGCTTCTCGAAGAAGGTACGCAGTTTCCATTTCTCAGGGTTGTAGGATACCTCACGCGTGTAAAAGGTGTAGGCTTTATCCTCAAGAAAGTTTGCTATTATGGCTACATGGCGTTTGGGAGCGACACGGCCGTCAGTGACATAGGCCGTGCTTTGGGTCAGGAATCGGTGGAAGATTTGGGTGTCGGCCACGCCTTTATATTTCTCTGGGGGAGTCGGGCGAATCAAGGTTCGTTTTGACTTCTTATTCTTCTTCTTCGAAGATTTCTTCTTACGCCTTCTAGCCGGCACGCTGCCACTGGACGAATCCGAAGACGTGGACGAGTCACCGCCGCTGCTCGAGGAGTCCGAACCATCTGACGGAGGGGAACCCGCTCCATCGTCCGATTCTGAGCTTGAAGAGCTCGATGACGATTTATCCGAATCCGTCGAGTCCTTGCGACGTTTCTTAGCCTCGACATTCTTGAAGGCCTTGCCTAAGAAGCTCTTTGCGGCTATCTGCGTGCTAGGACGCATGTCCTTCTCATTCGGTACGTGGTCCTTGTTCTTTGCTTCCCTGCCTTGTTTACGAGAGTTCTGCTTCCTTAGCATTTTTAATTCAGCTCGTAAACTTTCAAGCTCATTTCGTAGTTCGGTCTCAACTACGGCTGATGTTACGGATTCATTCACAGGTGCTAGTACAACAGGAGTGGGCGCTCTCGACGCGTATTCGTCTAAGGCGGCCTGTTGGGCTGCGGAATCTAATTCCTCGGCAGGAATTCCAGCGGCACCCCAATTCGTGGGGTCTATGTTCTTTCCCTTGGAGGGGCCTTCTCCTCGGGATGCGGGACGCTCATTGGCCCGAGCGTGGGTCCGCGTGGCTTGCTCTCGCTTTCGGAGCAAGTCGTTCTGGGCCGAGGTAAGATTCCCTTCGGCCCTTCTGACGGTGTCAGCCTGTGATTCAGACAGCTGGTTTTCTCCCAGGCTCCTAGCCCGGGGTCGACGACGGGAGACGGTGAACCATTCACCGCCATCAGCGTGGAGGGGTCGGCCTAGCTTGGCAATGGCTTCGGCTTGGCGACGCTCTTCCTCGCGCGTCTCATCCCAGGACATCATCGCACGTCGGGCTCGCTCGGCCAATATGTCATTCAGGTTCGGAACGGCACGTCAGGCTAGGCTGGGAATATGATGTATCAAAAGCCCGTGGCTGTAGCACAGATGCTGATGTATCAACCCCCACAGTCTATGGGCAGATATGATGTATCATATCTCGGGATGTGATATATCATATCCCTTGCGGTCTGTGCGCTTCCTGCACATTCGGCATCCCTCGGCATCCTTCTGCCACGGCATATTCCGGAGCGCCTCCTGCATGCACCCCCGCCTGTCCTCGATCCACGTCATAGCGGCTCGCTTGTATCAGGCGCACCGCCTGCTACCGTTCGGCAATCTATACTTAGATAGTGTGTTCCTGGCGCTTTGCGCCTTCCTCCCGCCCCCTAATCTGCGCCCGCGTTCCTTGCCCCCGCTCCGTCCTTTGCATATTGCTTTCTACCTTATCTTCATAAGAGTACTCCATGGATCTTCTGTTTCTACCACCCCTAGTCACTAGTCACTTTGCACCCTTGATCCAAGTCATGTATCTCATGTAGAAGTAAGGATTTGTATGTTATCAGTATAGGTTACTAACTACGAAGTTTGAATTTGGCTATGTTCATGTTCTTCCGGCAGGTGATATATCATGACCTGGAACAGCGAGAAAACTTAAGATCCTGTAGGACGTGATATATCACCTAGTCCGCATAACTATGACTTCCAACTACGGTTATAGTTTACTGATATATCACATAGCTTGCGACAAACAGGTGTAGGCGGATGATATATCACCAACTCACGGACGATATATCACCGACTCACGGACGATATATCACCGACTCACGGATGATATATCACCGACTCACAAGTAACCATAGATGATATATCACTAACTTATAACATAGATGATATATCACTAACTTATAATTGTGCGCTTCAAGACATCGACGTACTTACAGTCAGCATCTATTGACTGACATGAAGAAGATCATATTCCTAGACTAAGTACAAATTGACTAACTAGTTTTCCCCCTACAAGATGTGACTCAGTAAGTGTGCGTGCGTCAGATAGACGAGAGATACACACCTTTTCGATGATGTACCTGCACCTGTACTGGCTCCCTTACGCTTAGAGCCAACACTGTCTGTCACAGTACAGTCGTTTGCAAATGAAACTGCCATCACAAGTTGAACGAAAGTGCCGGGTCCTGTTTGCACGTGACTGTGCCTGTCACATCGCGACAGGAAACGAAACTATCTATCGACGACTCGGAACACAAGTCAAACACAAGTAGTACATACATCTAGTCTTGAAAATGATAACCACAATTAAGAATCCATGCTTCTGCTTTCTCCCGAGATACTGTATGAGTGGCTTGATGAATGAGCCACGCCCGCGCATCAGGGTTCAATGCCTCCGCCTCATGTCTCCGGAGCCACGCCTTGATCGAAGAGAACGCTTGCTCGATAGGGTTGAAGTCGGGGGAATAAGGTGGTAAATATATGAGTTTTGCACCTTTAAGTTACGCACTAATCAGTAAGTCGGTCATGTCCACGAATATGTGACCACGCACCACAATCATCAATAATAAGACTGCGGACTTCCTCATCATGATGTATGGTACAGTTATCGAGAATGACTACGCTGCGGGGTCCAGGAAAGGGATTCAATTTGGGAGCCTGTTCAATGATTTCATGCCTGGTTCATGATAAGAGAAGAGAAGCAGACATACAATTTGATCTTTGAGAAAACCGAGGAAACGCTCTTTGGTGACTGAACCTTCGAAGATGTCCAAGGCAATAATCCCATCGCGTGATAGGGCGGGGAGCATAGAGAACCTTTGGCCGCGGATAAAGGCGTCACGGCGAACGCACCCAGCACCCACAGGGGCCCATCCGTGGTCACGTTGATTGGTGCGTCCATCGACAGCCGATTCGTCCAACCAGATGCAATAATCCGCTGGGATGTCACCATATGCAGCTTGCCATGTAGCCCGGAGAAGCTCATTCCTCTCCAATGCATGCTTGGAGATGCGCTTCCGTGTGAGTGCGAGACTGCGGATGGCACGGCAGAGTGTCGCAATCGATACATCAGTGTTTCGGTCATCAGAAAGCCTGGACTGGATTTCATCGAGATATAGTGCTGGGTTGGCATCCAAGATAGACAATATAAAATTCATATCTGCAGTTTCTAGAGACCTTCTGCGACCTCGAGGTTGCGCGAACGGATTGTGGACCATGCCGTGTTCTCTATGTAGGCGAAGAACTTCGCGCACAGTCCGCTCACTACAGCTCGCAAGTTTAGCAATCTCGGCAGTAGATAATTGAAGCTCATCCTTCCAGTAGACCATGCGCTTTCGGAGTTCAGTGGACGTATGGGGCGCCATGGAGGTGAAACGAGCAAGCTATTGGCCTGTACGATGGTCAACAGTGCGATGAGCGGCTATGACCCGGAGTGACATTTGGTCACAAATTCACGTGTACGGTCATGTGCAAATAGGTTTTCAAGAAATCCGATCGGCAGTTTCATTTGCAAACGACTGTAGCTCGCGTTCCATCAGGCCTCTGAGGAGCGGTGGGGACACGCTTCGAATGTGTAGGAACCCATGCGTCTGCAGGGCGCTGCTCGTTCAGGTCGCTCGATGTTGTGGCTCCACCTGCCGAGGCTGTGCTCACTTTGATGGCGTTGGCTCCCTTCCGCGTGGCTACATCGGGTACGAGAACTTGGTCCGGACCATTTGGATCTGCAGACCCAGTATCTGCAATCGCCCTTCCACCCTTCCCTCCCCCGCGACCTCCACGACCTCCACGACCACCTCGACCACCTCGACCACCTCGACCACCTCGACCTCCACGACCTCCATGACTGCCTTTGCCTTTGCCCCTCCCAGCACCTCCATCACTCTTATCTGCATCTACCGGTTTGGGAATTGGTGTCGGCTTTGTGGAAGGGCGCGTGGACGGAAACGAAGGAGGTGATGGATCTATCGGCGGTTCTGCCGAGGTTTGTCCTTCTGTTACTCCCAGTGATGGGGCTGCGATCGTCTGTTGGATTCGTCCAAGCCGTGGAGGGGTGGCGGGAGCAGCCTGCACTGGTGCAGTCTGGGTAATCCGACTATAAGTGGGTGGAAGGGCGCCAGGCAATGGCATGCGCTGAGGAAGAGCTGGCGCGGTGACCGGCGGCTCGATTCGGGAAGGAACGGCTACATTAAGTTGTTGAGAGACGGCTGGTGGATGGGATAGCTCCTGAGAGATAGATGTAGCACCAGCAGAAGGCTGATCTGGAACAGCTACGGGGGAAGGTGCATGAACAGATGGCTGAGGGAGCGGTTGAGCAAAGGCAGGGGGCTGAAAAGATCCAGCGACGGGTATCTGAACATTGACAGGTGTATGTGCAAGGAGATCGGGGATGGAGTGAGCGTGGGTAGATTCAGTCGAGTTGGTCAATGGAACTATGGGGGGCGCCGAAATTTGACTGGGATTTGCGGGTGCTGGGTACGAGTCATTTGGAAGAGTGGGAAGTTGAGAGAAGTCGAGATCGTAAGGGAAGACAAAGCTTTCCGCTTGATGTTGCTGAACGCCATGCTGATCGAGGAATGCGGTGAGATCAGACAGAAGAAGGTCCGTGGACGCTGGTGGGAATAGCGATGGATCATTGAACATCCAGGACTCCGGTGCCTGGTTGCTGATAGCTCCGGCTGACGGTTGCTGATATCCGAACGTGTTGAAAGGGTCCTGTCCAATGCCATTGCTGGTGGACTCGGGTATATCAACGATTGGTAAGGGCTGATCCCGAGAGCTGAAGACCGCGGGCCTTAATAGGGGAAGAGGAGTTGCGGATGAGGGCTGAGGACTGGAGGGACCGGTGGGCAGGTCCTCCGACTCCAAGTCGTCGTCATCGAATGTGATCGCCTCGTCGCGGTCTTCATCGAGAGCGGATGTGGATGAGAGCTGAGGGCTGGTGGTAACAGTGGGCAGGTCCAAGTTTCCATCTGCCTCATCGCGGTCTTCATCGAATGCGATCAGAGTATCTGAAGGGTCGGCGGGTAGTGCATTGGATGATTCCGATGGTGCAAGGGGTTGAGAATCGGCAATCCGACTTCCGGCTGAACACAGTCTAAGATCACTATCGCACTGAAGAGAATCTGAGGCCAGACTTACGGTAAACCTTCAAGAGCCAATTCAAGTACGATTTCTTCCAGAGTTTGTGGGGTTCCTTATATGATTCGAGAAAGCTTTTACCCTTGGGCGTTTTCCCAAAGTTTACCCTGAAATGTGTCAGTACTAGGGTACGGCAAATAATATGAAGCAACAAACAACGTACATTTGCAGAGAGATATTATTATCCGCTGACGGATTTGGACCGCCTGTGATCACAAACGTCGACCAACCACACAATCTATCAATCTCCTCGCAGGTGTCTTCAAGAATTGCAAGAAGGTTCGCAATTACACTTGTAAACATCAGTACTGACATCCAGTGAAAGACGAAGCACTTACCGTTCTCGCTGCTCCACAGATCGTGCCAGGCCTGCCTTTCCATCGTCCAGGATCATCGCTGCGAACTCCTTCCTTTCGTCTTCCAGAATCTCCTGCACCTGCGCCTTCACTTCATCTGTCTCTGCTTTCCATGCTTTGTCCACCACCTTTTGCCGTGTTGACATGTACCAAGACCTGAAACTCTTGGAGGCTTTATCCAATACACCGGTTTCCTGCCCATTATCCTCCTTCTCGACAGGCCCATTCTCACCCAAACTCTCCAGGTCGTTCTCAATCTCTAACTCGACCTCTTCTACCACGTTCACTGCGGCTTTAGTCACCCCGTGCTCCTTCTCGTAGTTGCCCACCTCGACAGCCATCAACGCACGTATCTTGTCTTTGTATAACCCTTGATATATTTCCACGGGCTTATGGACCCGCCGCTTCTTAGCCCCGTTGAGGAGAGATGACAAAAGGACGGGCTTTGAACGCTGTGCACCCTGTTGACCAGCAGCCTTTCTGAACTCGTTCCGGTACCAATTCTTCAACATCTACGATCATACAAGGGATGTCACTCTTAGCTTTCTTCTTTTCATATTTTAGAAAGCACTTACCTCTCGTCGCTTCTTCACAGCAGCTCCCACTATATCCAGGTGCTCTGCCGTCTCAACGTAGTTCTCATGATCGTCATGTTTCTCAGAAGCAGCTGGCGGAAGTTTTCCAAGCGCAATCAAGGCGTCAACCTCAGGCCAAGCAACGAACCACTCGACCATAAGGTCCGCATGGAACTCGTTGAGTCTTTTCTCGGATTTCGTGCCCAGTTTTTCAGCCTTCGTCTGTAGGTAGATCGGAAACCTTTTCTTCAAGAATTCGAGCTGAAGGTCGGTAGACCATCTAGGCGGCGGCATTGCAAAAGACGGAATGTGAGGTGAATATCAGACGAGTGGTGGGGTTGTCTATGGTCATGGGCGAGGATATATCATCCATACAGCCTTCATATTCTATGATGTATCACGGCCCACAGCCTATCCACCATACAGCAGTAGGCAGCCCAGGATCTCGACCAGGTACGTGGTACACATCAATCCATGATATCGCTTCGCACAAGTTTTTTTGGCAATTCGATTCATCGATCGGTACGTTTCAGATTGTGTTCATCTAACAATAAATAGGCAGAACTAATCCCCGTCGTCAGATCCACATTCTCTGCTCAATGAATCCACCACCACCAGCCGGTACCGCCATAGAGAGACCCTGTGCCTCCTGCACCAATACGGCACACGCTCTTCATGTCTTGTCAAATGCTTTACGGACAGCACATGAAGGTAAGTACTCCTATGCCACCTCATTCCATACTAGATCCTGAGTCTGGACACAGCTGCTGCACGAATTCCGGTCCCAGTTCCCTCAGGTATGTTCTTCCTGTTCATTTTGTGTTTCCTACTCCTCTGATGCGACGTCCGCATGCAGAAGTTGCATTAGCTATGGGTTAGTTGCATTAGCTATGGGTCCAATACACCGGTTTCCTGCCCATTATCCTCCTTCTCGACAGGCCCATTCTCACCCAAACTCTCCAGGTCGTTCTCAATCTCTAACTCGACCTCTTCTACCACGTTCACTGCGGCTTTAGTCACCCCGTGCTCCTTCTCGTAGTTGCCCACCTCGACAGCCATCAACGCACGTATCTTGTCTTTGTATAACCCTTGATATATTTCCACGGGCTTATGGACCCGCCGCTTCTTAGCCCCGTTGAGGAGAGATGACAAAAGGACGGGCTTTGAACGCTGTGCACCCTGTTGACCAGCAGCCTTTCTGAACTCGTTCCGGTACCAATTCTTCAACATCTACGATCATACAAGGGATGTCACTCTTAGCTTTCTTCTTTTCATATTTTAGAAAGCACTTACCTCTCGTCGCTTCTTCACAGCAGCTCCCACTATATCCAGGTGCTCTGCCGTCTCAACGTAGTTCTCATGATCGTCATGTTTCTCAGAAGCAGCTGGCGGAAGTTTTCCAAGCGCAATCAAGGCGTCAACCTCAGGCCAAGCAACGAACCACTCGACCATAAGGTCCGCATGGAACTCGTTGAGTCTTTTCTCGGATTTCGTGCCCAGTTTTTCAGCCTTCGTCTGTAGGTAGATCGGAAACCTTTTCTTCAAGAATTCGAGCTGAAGGTCGGTAGACCATCTAGGCGGCGGCATTGCAAAAGACGGAATGTGAGGTGAATATCAGACGAGTGGTGGGGTTGTCTATGGTCATGGGCGAGGATATATCATCCATACAGCCTTCATATTCTATGATGTATCACGGCCCACAGCCTATCCACCATACAGCAGTAGGCAGCCCAGGATCTCGACCAGGTACGTGGTACACATCAATCCATGATATCGCTTCGCACAAGTTTTTTTGGCAATTCGATTCATCGATCGGTACGTTTCAGATTGTGTTCATCTAACAATAAATAGGCAGAACTAATCCCCGTCGTCAGATCCACATTCTCTGCTCAATGAATCCACCACCACCAGCCGGTACCGCCATAGAGAGACCCTGTGCCTCCTGCACCAATACGGCACACGCTCTTCATGTCTTGTCAAATGCTTTACGGACAGCACATGAAGGTAAGTACTCCTATGCCACCTCATTCCATACTAGATCCTGAGTCTGGACACAGCTGCTGCACGAATTCCGGTCCCAGTTCCCTCAGGTATGTTCTTCCTGTTCATTTTGTGTTTCCTACTCCTCTGATGCGACGTCCGCATGCAGAAGTTGCATTAGCTATGGGTTATCGCTCCCCAGATCCAGTTGAGATGCCTGAACCGCTGCGTGAGTTGTGTGATCGTCTTGGCTACTTTGTCATCCAAGGTACGCTAGCCAACTCTCTGTTTCAGCTCTCCATTTGAGATCAATTTGAAGATACACCCAAGAATCATTCACGTGGCCGTGATGTGGCTGCGGAGCGGGCAGAATGTTCAGCTGCACCTGGCCCTCGTGGAGGCGTAAGCCCCCATAAAGGGAATGATGAAGACACTAGCGTCGTATGGATCTCTTCGGATTCGGACAGCTCATCAGAATCATCCTCCCCAAGCCCACATGAGACGCCTGGTATTTGTCCTTTCTCACTCCTGAATTGAAATATGCTGACATACTTTATCCAAAGCTCCACCCTCTCCGACGGTTCAGCCCCGTCGGAGCCGATGGTATGTGGTTACACTCGGCCGAAACCCTGGTGTATTCTCGGACTCGTACGTTACTTGTCCTTGATGTCATTCCTATACCGAACTGATGCATTTTCTCAGCCTCCATCTCAATCCCAACATGACAGGTATTTCTGGCGCTACTGCGCAGAGCTACAAAACCAAGGCTGAAGCTACGAAAGCCTACAATGATGCTTTGCGTGATGGTCGTGTCGTGCGTGTCACCGAGGAGGTTCTGACTCATTAGCGTTGCCAGTTTACGCTATATACAATTGTTAAGAGTTTTATGATGAATATATGTCTTGATCTCCCCCGCCAGTGTCCGAGTCTATGCCATCGTGATGTTCGCTAACCTCCTCTTCTTTGTTGACAGGCTCCATCACCATTCTCGCCGTTGTTCTGCCCTCGTTGACTGCACAAAGGTCGGGTAGAAGCGATGTTTTGATGTCCAGTATTGTAAGTCCCTTCACCAGAACTTCGATTAATCCGCATTTGAGCCTCCATAGCTGCTTGACCTTATATGTCTCCAGTGGTAGACGCCCATCCATGTCGTGCAACCCCCGAAGTAGTTGCCTTCCCACCTCGGCATGATTCTCCAACTGAACTCTCCATTCCTCGACCCGCTCATCCTCCACAGCCAACTGGAAGGATCTCTCGATTCCGATTGCCCAAAACGTCACGCCTCCCCATCCTTCTGCCCAATCAAAAATCTGTATTGTCAGCGGGGTGAGTTTGTCCATCTCCACAAAGCTATCAGGATCGGGGAGGGGCTCCGGAGGGCAAGGGCCTATCATCGAATTGACGGCTTCACCGTACATAGCCCATTGGTTGTTTCTCTTAGTTGCACGAAAATCCGACGGGAGCCTAGGGGTAGAAGCGCGACTTGATTGGGCTGGTGACTCGACAGCTTTCTTCTTTCTCTCCTCCTCACGGCGTAGTCGTGCACGTTCCACATTTTTCTCTCTAGCCTCCGGATGACTGTAGACTTATCAATAGCAAATTAATGTGTGCAAGGTAGTATGACATACTTTTTGTAATAGCGTTGGTATTTTGTCAAACCGTCTGCCCCCCTCTTTGGTGAGACTTGACTGTCGTCCATTGCCTGACTTAAGAAATAAGTAAGGGAGGACCGGAGAAAGGAAGTGACTGAAATCGCTCAGAAGATGCAACCGAACGTTGGGTACACTTCCAAATTCAACTGGGTACGCTACCCAATTCAACCGGATACCCCACCAGATTGAAGTGGATACACCACCCAAAGCGACCTTCAGATCCAACTTGAACTCATATGGCTTATCTACAGTGACCTACGCATGTACACCACCAACGCGCGCAACCAGAAACAACCGGAAATCTAGATTGATCATAGATTCATGAGACAAGCGAGATTGAAATCAAAAAATGAGATTAGAATTTAAGAACTTAAGCGTGAGTGCCTGCCCACATGCCACTATATCCATGTTTGGTAACCTTGTTGTTTGAGCGGGACCATCGCCGACAAAAAGTTCGAGAGGGCTCAGTGGAGGCAAAAGCCGAGCCCACTTCAGGCAGCCACCTACCCCTACCTCATTAGGTTTGATTGTCCCACCAAAAAATTAGGCCTAACTAGGGCAGATTCTATGGTGCCATCCCATCATGTGGGGGCTCTCCCTCCCTACGGCCTGGGGGCTCCCAAGTCCATGGGGGCCACCCACATTTTTGCTGTATGGGAGCTCCCATGAGGCATTGGATCCACCCATTTTAGGGGCTCTCCCACCTTGTCACACTATATATGTCACACCTTGAGGGGGCTCCCCAGTACTCAGGGGACCACCCTTTCTAAAATTTCAGCACATCCGTTATTCAGTTCCTTATAGTGCTGTAATGTATTTAAAATGATGCCTTATATACTGTTCTGATCTTGTAACACCCAAACACCTGTCCTGGGTGGTCTGAAGGGCCTCTCCAAATCCCAGAAAGGTTAGCACACCCTCCCCTACGTGAACATAACTTACTAAAATTTTCTGCCTGCTCTCAGAAGGCTGCAATGTATTTTAAATAATGCCTTACATGCTTTCGTAGTATTTTGACACAGAAACACCCATCCTGGAAGGTCAGAATGGTCTTTCCAAACCCTAACAAGTTTAGCTCATCCTCTCTTTACCTAGATGTGACTGATGAATAATTCCTAACCCCTCTCAGAAGGCCGCAATGTATTTTAAGTAATGCCTTACATGCTTTTTCTGTGTTTCAACATAGGAACCCTGGGCAGTTAGAAAGCTCTCTCCAAACCCTAACAAACCAGCATATCAGCGTTGGGGCCTCCCCAACAAGAAGTGGGTGCTCCCCTATCAGGTATATGGGGCCTCCCCAATGAGAAGTGGGTGCTCCCCTGCCCGGTATGTGGGTGCTCCCGAAGACAAGCGGGGGCTCCCTCAAGGCCGATGGGGCCTCCCCAACGACAAGTGGATGCTCCCCTACCAGATAAGTGGGTGGTCCTAGAGGCAAATGGGAGCTACCATATGAGCATTGGGGCCTCCCCAACGACAAGTGGATGCTCCCCTACCAGATAAGTGGGTGGTCCTAGAGGCAAATGGGAGCTACCATATGAGCATTGGGGCCTCCCCAATGACAAGTGGGTGCTCCCCTGCCAGGTATGTGGTTGCTCCCAAAGACAAGCGGGGGCTCCCTCAAGGCCGATGGGGCCTCCCCAACAACAAGTGGGTGCTCCCCTGCCAGGTATGTGGGTGCTCCCGAAGACAAGCGGGGGCTCCCTCAAGGCCGATGGGGCCTCCCCAACGACAAGTGGGTGCTCCCCTGCCAGATATGTGGGTGCTCCCGAAGACAAGCGGGGGCTCCCTCAAGGCCGATGGGGCCTCCCCAACGACAAGTGGGTGCTCCCCTACCAGATAAGTGGGTGGTCCCAGAGGCAAATGGGAGCTACCATATGAGCATTGGGGCCTCCCCAACGACAAGTGGGTGCTCCCCTGCCAGGTATGTGGGTGCTCCCGAAGACAAGCGGGGGCCCCCTCAAGGCCGATGGGTGCTCCCCAATGACAAGTGGATGCTCCCCTACCAGATAAGTGGGTGCTCGCTACAGCGGATGGGTGCTCCCAAAGACAAGTGGGCTCTCCCTCGTTAGCAGTTGGACCTCCCTCAAGATGAATGGGTGCTCCCCAGAGACGAATGGGTGCTCCCCAGAGACAAGTGGTGGCTCCTCCCTCTTATGCATAAGGGTGCTCCCATTGGGTATTTATGGATGCCCCCCACAATCACATATTTTGTACGAGTCCACATCAGCTATGCACAAACTTGATACCCATGTCACACTGGTGGACACAATATAAGGAGATCCATGAAGCATAGAAGACATACAGCACAAATCTACACATATAAAGAATGACATGATGAAGTGTCCTTACTGACCCCCCTCTGAACGTGAAGGGACGGAGGACTGCTCATGATGGACCTTCCGTTTCTTAGACTGCCTGTCATCAGTACCCTCGCGATCATCACGTGCATGGCGCGTGCGGTCCAGATGACCTTCTCTACCACGAGAAGGGACGGGCCGGGTTGAACTGGAGACAGAGGGATCCCGACGAGCAGAGTGATGGCGTACATGGTCTCGATATCGCTCTCTCCGAGGAGAACAATCTTGCCTGGGTGGTGGAGAATGGGATCGGCGCGAGCGAGAATATGAGCGGGAGCGTCGAGAGCGGGATCGGTAACGTCGAGAATGGGAAGGGGAATGGTAGCGCCGGGATCGAGATCGAGATCGTGAGCGCGAGTCGGATGAAGAGTGGGAGCGGGAGCGAGAACGGGAATGACGACGACGGGAGCGGGGGTGGTCATGACGAGAAGCGGCAGAATCTCGACTTAGATCAGCAGCTGAATTTCCCCGGGCTGCCCTGACCTGCAGTGCCTCACGCTGCCTAGAGGGATTGGAGCTCGTGGTGCTGGCTGGGGCATGACGAGCCGCGATGGCTGTGGAAGACTTCTTCTTCGATGGTGGTGGGATCTCCTCGATCTCATCTTCAGACGAGTGGGCATTGGTCGGCAACTTGTTTCTTAGCTTTTTCGCCAATGACGAGCCCTTTCGTGTCGCGCGCGTTTTTGCGGAGATCATGGCTTGGTATTTGGGTGAGTCTGAAACTGAGATGACCGGGCGGCCATCGGTGTTGACCACGAGAGGCACATCACCCAGCAGGGGGTCGTCTGCAGCAAGTTCTTCATGTTCTAGCAACTGTCGTAAGGATCGAGACCAATGAAAAGAGGTACCACTTACCATCAGTCCACTCAACGATCATGATTGACGAGTCGTCATCGGGCACAAGTCGGGCGCGGTTGCTCTCTTTAATAAGCGAGTGGGGTATGCCGCCTTCCGGGCTGTGGAGTTCGAAGCCCCGCGCAGGCGCACGGACAGAAGGGGGCCAGTTCACGATACAGAGCTTGTGTTCAAATGCGAGATCTCCCCAAGCGACCCATGGCATCTTGATTTTTTTACAATCCTCAAGAGAGTGCATCCCGCGAGCATATAAGATTTTGCCTGATTAGCGCATGAGAATGATCCACCTGCAAGGCTTGGAAAAGGGACATACCGATGTCACTCCGTAAATAATTAGTAAACACACGTCTGGCACAGTCTCGTTCCTTCTCATTAGGATTTGCCCGGATCGAGACCGCGAAAAGCTCCTCCCCGACTTCTAGTCCCTTCAATTTCATCTCCTCAACCCTAATCCCAAGTCAGCGAGAGCACCAAGTGTGTAAAACAGAACCCACCTTAGCATTCCCTGGTAATCACCCAGCTGTGTTGCAATCGTTGCCTTGTGAGCATTGCGAAGGCCGGCATAAGCTTGTGTACCGCCCCAGGCCAGGCCAGGAAGGGAGTAGCCTTCCACATCCGTGTTGATGGCAAAACCAAAGACGTGGATTCCGTACGATTCATAAGCCTGCGCACTCTAAAAATGAGGACACGTAAGACATCGCAGATAAGTGATAAAAAAAAGTTGACTCACATATTGAATGAATTTATCGGCCACTGATGTCATGACCTTCCCAAATTTTCCGTCAGCCTTCATGGCAGGTGCGTAATCTGCGATGCGGTCCTTGAACCAGGTGACGATCGGCTCCATGCACTCAGCCTCACGATCGGGGTCCTCCCAGTCTTCACCGAGTTCCGACTTCAGATGCTTCTCGTATTCATCAGCGAGGAATCTCGCCCAAACAGATGCCTTGGCTGAACCAAAAATCAACAGGATGTGCGACGATACAGACACATGACTTACTGCCTTTCTCCCTCTTCTCCTGTCCATGAACCCCGTACCAAGCCTGGAAAGCATTCCATCGATTAACTTCGTGACGCGGGATAGGTACTGATTGTCCGACGAGCTGATAAAGGGACAGCACAGGCTTGTTGTACTGCCCTGCAATCTCCTCCATGCGTCGTTGGTAATCGGCATGGGCAGTGAACGCTGCTTCCTTCGCAGCCTCCGAGATGGGGCCAGGCTTGAATGACGGGCGACCTCCTGCCTCATCTCCATCTTGATTTTCCAACACACGTTCCTTACCCTTACGTCTGGGCTTGGACTTCCTTTTTCCCTTCTTCGCGCCCTGAGTTGCGTCTTCCAGAGAAGAAGTCCCGGAGCTATCATCCCCAGCAATCGACGCGCGCGGACGCGCGAGCTGAGAGCGCAATTCCTGCTCCATGGTGACCTCATCCTCCTCGTCCTGCTCTTCAATGGTAACTGGCCGACGATAGTCCGGCACACGTGCAAGCCGACGCTCCTTCTCCAGCTGAGTCTCCTCAAAATCTGATCCAGAAGGCTGAGACTCGACGTCGTCATGGATGGGAGTGGTAGTGGTGAGGATCGGCGGGGGAGGTGGAGAGTTGTCTTCATGAATGGGAGTGGCAGTGGTGGGGATCGGCGGGGGAGGTGGAGGGTTGTCTTCATGAATGGGAGTGGCAGTGGTGGGGATCGGCGGGGGAGCTGGAGGGTTGTCTTCATGAATGGGAGTGGCAGTGGTGGGGATCGGTGGCGGAGGACGTCCAGGTGCAGGTGAGCGTCGGAAGCCGACACGAGAGGACACAAATGGATCCTGGTTGGGATCCTGGTGCACTGGAACCGAGCCCCTTGCTTGTGGAGTGGGCCTGGGGCGGGAGGCGGTCTTTGGCGCCACTGAGGGATTAGCCTGGTCCTCCGACTCATTTCCTGCAGAATACGGGTCAATATCGACCGGTAAATCCGATGATAGACTCTACGGACCTTCTGTACCATGTCTGTCGTGAGTTTCCTCATGCCCAGCATCAAGTTGGGTTTGGTCTTCTGCTCCGACACTCGTCAGTTGCAATTGCGGCGTGTATTGGACGGAACTTACCTTCGCCTTCGTTTATATCCTTGGCCCCATCCCCAGAGATGGTAGCAGCGGCAGACAAATCTTCGCCTTCATTGTTCCCTTCTACATATGAAGTTGTTAGCGGCAATTGACTTTTGCAATCAATTATATCTTACCTTCCTCTTCGTCACTACGCAGGGCAGCTGCTGTGACGGGGGAGTGATCAGTCAGTTACCGTTGAGGCGCGACCCAAGAAGAACTTACCCTTTTCGTGGTCTGCGTCCTCTTCTGCGCGATTATCTTCCTCTTCGTCCTCTCTGTCTTGCGCGACATCGGTCACCTTGCCGCGTTTGCTCCGCCTCCTGGTCGAGTTCCCTTTATGTCGTTGCAATTAGATGTGAAATTGGACAGTCCACCGATTAATTCTTACCTGCATCCTCTTGATCGTCATCGACAAGGTTATCGGAAGCCTGCTTCTTGTTTCCTCGTTGCGGCGCTTTCCGAGCTGGCACTGGCACCCTGCCTTTCCCGCGTTGCGACTTAGAACGAGTTTTGGGATTCGCCATAGCTACAAGGCAAGTCAGAAGAAAGAAATGATCCAAATTGACAAAGGGTGCGTACCGTGGTTGCGTACATGCAATTACTCTGCGGCGGCCGGGCGAGCCTGGATTCTAGAACAAAAAAAAGGGGGGACTTGATCCTGTGAGCCGAGCGGGAAAACCTAGAACACGCCCTGGAGGCGAACGTTTCAGAACTGTAAATTCAGGAGTACATGAATACATGTGATTGCAAAAAAAATATGTAGCATGCGGACGATGAAATATCATGTGGATGGGCCGAGCGTAAGACGATGGGGGGTAATGGGGGCACGAGCGAAGTAATTGAAAAACGACTGCGTGTAGAAGCGAGCAAGTTCCCTCTCCATCCCAAGAATCTCCTTCTCCGTGTACTGCGCTGCGGGCTTAGCTGCCACCTCTGTGAGCGACGCTGGACAATCCGCCCACAACTTCACGACCCTCAACATCACAAGCAGGTATGTTGCACGATCTGACCAACGTTCCGCGCCTAAACCTTCAGACGCTCTGGCGAAGTCCACGACCAACAGATGGCCGGCGGGAAAGCAGGCACATACGAGGCGCTGTCGATCTTCCAGAACTGCATCAACGTTCAAGGAAGCGCGCACGTCCAGTGCGACGAATTCAAATCGGAAGTTCAACTCATAAAGCTCCCACAGGATTTCGTGGACAACATTGGGCGGCGGAAGGACACCGGTTTGCAGCTGAGTACCTCTCCACGTGACAACATTCGCAGCTGATGTACCGATCTGAACACCAGGCTCATGCACACAGTCACCCAGGAGTTCGATGATCTCCTGCCGACGTCTGGCGCCAACGGTTTCGGATGGATCCGGGGCGGCAAGGCCAAAGTTGAGCAGCAAGCGCCACAGCTGAGACTTGATTGGGGACGCTGTGGCTCCCCCGGAGGCAAGGCGAAAGATGATGGCCGAGCGATTCGTAACCCAGTTGCGGAGGTATGTCACCATCTTGTCTTCTGTTGTCACGCCAACAAACAGGCCCGGGTCGGGAAAGACGTAGCCAGCATCTGATGGGCGAGTGTCATATTTGAGGCGAGTCGGGTCTCGGTCAACTGCCGCCATCGCATCACTCCAGACAGGGAGGGGTGCTGGTAAGAATGGACTGTCGATGTCGGTCCACTTGTCACGTCCATCGCGACTTTTTTTGATGCTGGCATCTATTGGCAAGTAGTTAGATAGTGCGTCTGCAATATATGTTAAGATCCTACATGGTGTTTTTTTCTTCTCTCGAGAGTCATGCGCGCGTCCACCGCGGGCCGGACCTGAAGCCGAGGGCAGTGATGGTGGTATGTTCGACGTAGAAGGAGATTGCGCGGCGGTGACCAAAGCCATCGAGGAAGGCCGGACAGCAAATGGATTTGGGGAGCTTGTGGACGCCCTAGCTAGACGACCGAAGGCAGTATACTTCGCGGGAGCATGAGCGGGACCTGTGAAGAAAGGCTTGAATGGCGGGTCCGCATCCTCCAATACTGCCCAGGTCTCAGGCTGGCGGGGTTCCACGACGCTGTCGATTCGTGTCTCCACGATGGTGGTCCAGTGTTTAAGTACCCATACCGGTAGTCCTGCTCGAACGAACTCCTGAACTACGAGCGGGTTGCTGACGTATGCACCGATGGTTCGAGCTACTTCAGCTGCCGGTTCCGTCTGACCTAACATCCTTGGCCGATATAAGTACATGTAGTCAAGGTATCCCACCAGTTCGAGGTAGCAACGCTGGAGCAGGGCGACCGAAAGCTGCATTTGTTGTAAAGTTGTCGGTAAATGTTCAAGGCGTACGAATATGTCATTGAGTGAAGCCGAGAATTCTATGACTGCCTGGATTTTCTTAGGAAAGTTTTGGTCATCCTTGTACCTGGACACTCGGTCTTGCATTTTATCCACGAAGTAGCGCAGCTCATTCAGCTTGACGCCGTCGAGTTGACCCAGTCCTCGAAGAACATTGGAGTAGTCGATAACGAAATCATGCTTCGAAGGCAACCACCACATGATATTAAGTGGAAGGTGGGCTTTGAGAGGTCGGCGAGGGATTGCTGCAAGATGGCAGACACTAGCCACATATGGTTGGGGTCCACAAATGGGATCGTCGTCCCCGTAACGGAAGTCTTTGCGAACCTTTACTTCCCGGACGCCAATCGGGGGATAGAAGATATGATCGACGTTGGGACTCATCACGAAATGATTGCCATTATCCACGACAGCACCAACCATGCCGTCGAAATCCGTGCGAGCTAGTCCAATATTTAATGAGACAACTCCGTCAATTGAAATCCTGGAAGGTGTACTTACCGTGGAAGGCCTTCTTGTGGGTTAAGAGTTCGGGGTTTGACAGAAGGTCACTCGGCATGGCCTTATGAATTGAGTCTTTGGTGACTGACATAGTTTACGCTGATCTGCATCCACTTGAACAAATTAGCGAGCGACCTTGGGGAAAATTAAGAGACCGCACAAACCGTAGCAGGTTGAGTTCAACGACTTCAATGTGGGGTGGCGAACCGATGATTAATTCCACCAGCTTTGAAGCTGTGCGTTCTGAAACGGCCATGAAGGTAAGGTCCATATATTCGAATGAGCGAACTCGGGGAACCCGGGGAGAACGCACATACCGTAGGAGGTCAATTTCGACGAGGGGCGGCGAGTCGAGGGGTAACTGAACAGGCGAAGCTGCACGTTCCGAAAGTTAAACGAGCGAACTCTGGGAAAACGCGGAGACCGCACAGACCGTAGGAAGTCAAGTTTGACGACGGGCGGCGAGTCGAGGGGTAATTGACCAGGCGAAGCTGCACGGGCTGCACGTTCCAACAGTTCAAGTTCAACGAGCGAAGTCAGGGGGAACGCGGAGATCGTACATACCGTAGGAAGTCGAGTTCGACGAAGCGCGTTCTGAAAGCAACATTAAGTAAACTCAATGCAGATGTAAGGCACGGCATACCAGGCAAGATCGCGTGAGCGAGGTTCCAGTGTCCAGAGAAGATTGGGTGAGCGAGCGTCCAGGGTCCGAGTGGATAGGATGAGGAACAGCAGCGGGAAATCGAGCACCTCACAAAGGACGCGAAGTCTATTTTGTGATGATGCTCGGAAGACAGACGCTGAGTCTATGTCTTCGGGGAGGGACGCTAAGTCTATCTCCCAATGGAAGGTACTGCTACAGAGTGTATGTGCTACTAGAGAAATTGAGGAAGCGAACCTAAAAAACGTCCGCTCAACATTTCGCCCGCGTATAAAGACGAATATGACTCACCTCGAGCTTGGGAACCAGTGGTTGATGAGCCGTGTCGACGGGTACACGAAGAAACTATGTTTTGTTGAGGAAGATTAGCAAATCAAGGTCCTGCAGTACAAGCCAGGCGTCTACACGTACCGAGGATGCGACCAAGATGGCTGGCGATGATGACAGCGAAGAGGAGAGGTGGGCGTGAGAGGGAAACGTCAAACCGAGTTCAACAAGAACAGGCGCCAGCGCCCATGGACGCCCACAACGTGACGTCAAGCCTAGACCACCAAACGGACTTCAACAGAACAGGTGCCAGCACCCACGAGCGCCCACAACTCGTGACAGCCACCCACAACTCGTGACAGCCGCCCAAGCGCCGTGACCAAGCCGCGTCAGCACTCTGCCTCTCACCACCGTCAGTCAAGCCGCCCCGTGACCACCGCCAGCAGTACCCACTCCTCGCTCCGTCCTGCGTCCACCAGCCGCCGCCTGTTCTTCCATGACTTTCATCTTCGATTCCTCATCAACGCTCAATTTTCTTCAGTCGTTTTATCTTCGCCCATGGAATCTATCGTACGTCTATGCCCGTGGAATCTGCCTATCGTAAGTTTTTTCTGTGACTTTTATCTTCGTCAACGCTCAGTTTTTTCAGTCGCTCATGTCTTCGCCCATGGAATCGCTACCGTGGGTGCTCATGTCTTAGTATCTGGAACCCATCTCTCGCCGTGAACCTTGCTGGCTCACCACACGGTACGTTTGAACTCGCCATGATCCATCGTTGATATTCCGGCTAACTTGCGATTTTCCAGTCGCTTATTGTCTTCGCTAATGGAATCTTATGTCTTCACCCATGTAATCGTATGTCTTCGCCCTGGTACCGTTACTCTCTCGCTGATTTCTTGTTTTCAGTCCTCACCATTTCCGCCGTCTGTTTTCCACCTAGGATCCGCCTCCGACGGGCGGCCTTCACGAGCACTGACCTAAGTGCCCTCGGCACCTACTCTTTGCGATTGCGAGACATGGGGTGACGACGCCTACTGGGGTTGGTGACTGTGCAAGCCGTTCGTCCGGGTATTGGTTCACCCGCTGCTCCGAATGTTTGTAAGTCTATCCCGACATCGATTGATGGGCTACATATTAACATGTTCTGGTTGCCTCCTCAAGTCCATCCCAACATCGATCAATGGGGTGCATATGAACATGTTCCGGTTCCGGTTGCCTCCTCCCTCTGGCATGCCGGCTTTCACTTGGGACAATCCCAGATAGACTGAGCGTCCCTGGAATCTCCCAGTGCCAACATAGACTTCGCGTCTGTTGGTCCCCGGTGTCGGCGCCGCCTAGACTTAGGGTCAGCGACTTTGGCTATCGTGTTCATTTCGTCAAACTTGGTCTTGACCCCTGCTGGTCGGATTGAGACCGGAGTGATCGCATGCCTACCCTTTGAGTGCAGAAAGTGTTGCACCGGACCACTCAACTAAAAGGGTGACCACAGGGACGTGATGCACCGACCTGTGGTCTCTTCGGCATCATCTTGAGCAATGCCCGCGACCCCGTAGTCTGGACCACCGACGACCGCACTGCCGCTCGGCTCACCTGGCCCCCTATCAGAGTTCCTGGCACCGCTTGTTCTCAGGTATGTTTGTTTTTCGCTATCCGCTCATTTCTAACCCTTGATTATTTGATTCGCGCGCCGCAGATCCTCAAGTAGCCGGAAGATCCAGTTCATTAGCGATGTTCCCATATATTATAGGCTGATTGTTCGAATACATATATATCACTGTAATTCAAGTCCCCCAGGAAACTGCATGGCTGAAAGCGAAGCTCCGCAATCTCCTCAACCGGCCGCAGAAGGTTAGTACAGTTTAAATCTGCTTGCGAGTTTATTATTGATCACTAGCTAATATACAGAAGTTCTGCCGGCGGAAAAGGGAGAGGCCACTAACTCGGCCGACAGCCACCCCGCCAGTGATCACGGCGCCATAATTGAGATTCTCGGGGCTAGATTGTCTCAGCTCGATATCGCTTCCGATTGCGAATATTGCGGCACCGCGACGTTCCGGCAGCAATGGCTCCTGTTTCCGGCACAAGCGTTATTGGCTGGCATGAACGAAGAGGAGCATGTGGCGGAATGGACGGAATGGACGGCATCGGGAACGGTCCGGCGCCACCTGATTTGTCGGGCCTGCATTCGGGCCTGCATTCAGTCTGTAATCGACGAGCGGCGCACATGTTCAGGCGGCTGGCATTGGGGGGTGGAAGGGTGTGATGGGTGTTCAAGCGGCTGGGGAGAACCAGAGCATCATGGGGTGGAAGGGGATGGGGTGGGGTGGGGCTTTCGCGACATCGCTGATGAGGATGGCGCGCCTGATGCAGTCGGGGATACGGATCCATGGGGTGCTTAATTTATATTAGTCTGTTGTCTGTGCGACCGATCCATGCATGTCACCATCATATCTCGTCTCATCTCGTTTGCCTACCGCTGGGCCAGACTCGCTTGCGCCGTCGGGCCGAGGTTCATCTTTCTGTCATGTCTATTATTGGCCACGATACCTATCCCCTCTACCCTCCCCTTTCCGCGTCAAAGAATGCGTCCTACTCTATCCAAGAAACACCTGGTTAGAGACCCTCCTTCTACCCCGTCATATTCGCCGCTACCAGGACCAAATCGCTCTGCAGTCCTCGCTAAAAATGCCAAGATACCCGCTCTGGTGCTCCTGCCACACGGGAAGTCCCTGCTTCAGCACCGCCATCTCCCCCGTCTCCCTGGTCAAATCGGATTTGCAGGTGATCGACCTCATCGAGATACCGCACCGAGGACTTCCCTGCCTAACGAGGCGCCGCAGCATTGGCAAGAGCACGATTCTGATAACCCCTTCTATGTGTTCTCGCATGATGTCGGCTCAGACACGGTTGATCCACAAGTTTCGCGCAACCGGCGTAAGAGGGAGAAGCAGTGGGAGAGGTGGATAGAGGAGGTCATTCCGCAGCTCATCGGGCCATATATGAGGCTTATGTGTGCCACCCAATCGATGAGGGAGCCCATTCCGGCGGCGCAGCCCTGCTTATGTGGTTTGCCCGGACGACGCTTGGAGGTTATGCTCGTTCGCTTTGATTGTGAGTATTCTTTCTGCTCCACTAGAGGCTTTCCTGACATGACTCAGCTTTAGAGCGCATCTTCATCACAAATTGTAACTGTGCGCCAGCAGCCGTTCAGTTGGTAGCGCGTGGATTCTTCCCTTCAGCGCCGCTGGCGCCGACCTTGGGGGTGGACATGAAAGTCTTGGATTTCGTAGCTTCCCTGTTTGTTAACGTAGCACCTAATAACACGGCTTGGTGCAAAACAGTCGAGACCTTTCTATCCAAGAGGGGTTACAAGCTCGCAACTGAGGTATATTTGCCCGTTGATCATGCTTCAGTTGCTTCTTAACATCCTCACCAGGATTCGCTCCGGAAGAGATTTGGAAATGCCCTGCACTGGTACAATGTACTGCAGGACGAGTCCGCTCTTTACGTCGACAACCTTCTTGGTAGCATGCGGCGCGCGCAGTTCGGGATTGAGGACGGTATCAAAATCTCCCTCTGTGAGACCAGTGTGGCCTCTTCCTCCCGAGTGCCCGACTCACCGACACTGGGGTCGACTAGGTGCACTGTGACTCCTAACACGCCCCACCGTCCACAACACCCTCGGGACGAGGAAGATGAGACTCCTTCGCCAACCGAGCATCACTCAGCAGAGGAGCAGGGTACTCCTGCTGCTCATGGATCAAAGCGACGGCGATCAGGAACGGAGGAGGATACCTGTCCCTCAAATCCGTTTCCTAATCCTCTGCTCCGGATCCGCCCCAGTGATTATTTACGGTCTCGCTGCCCGCTATGCTTCGGGGGAATTTTTTCTTCTATCCATAATGAGTCCCAGTATGTTTTCATGACTTCACTGTACTACCAAGTATCGTTAATCAATAAATTCAAGGCCTCATGCAATTGTGTGCGTAGATGCATGTTTCACTCAGAAACGGAATCATCAAGCGCGCGACCCACCTCATACGCATCCACGCACCGTCTTTGTGGATGAAGGGAAGGCTATTCAGATGGAGAACTATGTCGAAAGCCTACGTCCGTCCAAGGCGAAGAAGACAAAGCGCAGCCGGAATGAACCCCAGGATGAGGAGGACGGCTACGAAGGGTCACTTCGTGTTCCTAGGTCTGTGTTGGATGATTGTGAATCCAGCTTCACGGCAGCAGACAGTCGACGCGAGAAAGCCAGCACGCAATTTTTTGATGACACCGCGTTGATGGCATTAGTGTGTCGCCACGATGTTGTACTGTTCCTCGTCAACATGCGCTCTGCCGGAGAGAAGCAGCACTACGTCATTGTCCTGCTCGAGACACTTTTCCAACATCTTCCCACTTGGTTTACTATCGGACTCTTGTACGATATTGGCTGCCAACTCGAGCGGAGCTGCGTAAAGTGGGGCTTCCTCGACCGCTATGTCAAGCGCATAATCTTTGGGATCTCTGTCTTTCATGCGTTCGGACACCAGTGGCCGTGTCAGATTATCTATCACCCACGGAAACGCGAAGGCTTTGGCCTCACGGATGGAGAAGGTTGCGAGCGCGTGTGGCACTCGATCAGTAAACTGATAGCGTACTTGCGCGTCTGTGGGGTGAGACTTGCGTTCATTTCAATGTGGACCATTACTAACGTCTTGGCCCGCAGTATCACCAACGATTATATACCCTTGACCGACAGGTGAATCACATGCAAACGGAGAGTCTTGAAAGGTTTGGCATGTGGCTGTTGCGTCGCAATCGTCATGTGATCAGGAAACGGGAGGTGGCGGAGGCAACTTTGCTTGAATGCGGCCATTCAGACGAGTTTCTTAGAGCTCAATGGGCAGCACAAGTTCGTGCACAGACCAAACCTTTGCCTCGTATGTATTGTGTTCCTCCTTTGGCCCCAAAAATCCCATTTCTCACCGCAGTATTGTAGGTCAATCGAAAACAAAAGGCCAGCAAGCAGTTGAAGAGGCAATCCGTCTACGAAAAGCGAGAGACGTTCTTAAAGACCGAGTACGAGAGTTTGAACTCGTTATACTCGATGCCGATTCTGCGCCAGATGCATTTGCTGATGCCGAGATGGGCTTGAGCCGTGCTCAAGAGCTACTCTCGGATGCAAATGCCAGAATACGCACTAAGGAGGCTGCTCTTGGTGTCAGGGCACGTCAAGAACTGCAGACATTGGTGAACAGTCCTTTCGTTTCTGTGCGGATGAATGCACGCGCTTTGAAGGTGCGACTTCGAGATAGGCTCCGGTTTCGCAAATTCGAATTGGATCGGTTGGAGCGATCTTTTCGGAAGCAAGTAAATGGTATGTTTGTCCTATTCAATCACCACACTACTAATCATGTTCGATCAGACCAAAAAATCAATGCACACACAGCTTCGTCTGTCAATCGACGCGAGCCAACTATTCAACGCCTTGCACAGGACTACAACCGACTCTGTGACACGATGGCACAGATGATCAAAGACAAGAAAGCACCTCGCGGAGCCCAATGTCCCCCTAAAATCGCCACCAAAGGTTTGTTCGCGCTCGACGTCGATGACAGCATTTGGCAAGATGTTGGTCTCGATGATGATGAAGATCCTGAGGTAGAGCCTCCCCTTTGGCTATCGAATGACAGTGTGCGTAGCGGTATCAAGGCCATGCTGGAGCGTGACCGTTGTCTGGAGGAACAGGCTCGCCTCCGACATGAGTGCCGCAGTTTGCGCGAATGGTTTTCAGAGGAATGGGCAATTGTTAATGTCCCTTGCGCATCGAGAGGTAAGTACCTCGACCATTTGAATACTATAATGCTAAAACATCTGCTTAGATGCCGAAGCTGTGGATTATGAACTCCAGCTGCGACGTATAGCATTATGTCGCCTATGTGCTTCGTGGCAAAAGCAAATACAGTCTCTGGACTTTGGAGATCTTTCAACCCTGCCAGAATGGGGACCGTCACCAGAGGAAATTGTCGCAGCTCGCGTATCACGACACATGGCATCAGTGAATGAGGTGGGGGAGGAAGGGGATCTTAATCGGCCAGATGGTATTGACGATGAGGACGGCCTGGATATCATAGAGGCAGATGAGACTGACCTCTTGCTTGTGGATGCCCTAGATGCAGTGGATTTGGCAGATGCATTTCGGTCTATGTCTACTGAAGAGAGTCATGTATACTTCAATATTTGACTTGTATAAAATTTGTTGACTATCTAGTTGGGGAAGGGGAGGTCCCATGTATGAGAGGGGAGGTCCCATACAGGTATAGGAAGCACCCATACGTGGAGGGGGACCACCCATATGTGTGGCGGGAGGTCCCATGTGTAGGCAGGGAGCACCCATACATCTAGAGGGTGTCCCATTCATGTCTACGGGGTGCACCCATATGTGCGGTGGGAGGTCCCAAATGTGTGCAGGGAGCACCCGTATGTCTAGGGGGGGTCCCATTGATTTCTATGGGGAGCACCCACGTGTCCGGCGGGAGGTCCCAAATGTGTGCAGGGAGCACCCGTATGTCTAGGGGGGGTCCCATTCATGTCTAGGGGAGCACCCACGTGTCCGGTGGGACGTCCCACGTATGTGCAGGGAGCACCCGTATATCTAGGGGGGGTCCCATTCATGTCTAGGGGAGCACCCACATGTGCGGTGGGAGGTCCCACGTATGTGCAGGGAGCATCCGTATATCTAGCGGGGAGCACCCATATGTCCGGCGGGAGGTCCCATGTGTGTGCAGGGAGCACTGATACATCTAGGGGGGTCCCATTCATGTCTATGGGGAGCACCCATATGTCTCGTATGTGGAAGGAGCACTCATGTTCATCAGGAGGGAGCTCCTACACATATAGTGGTAAGTACTCGCAGATGCACATGAGTTCAATAGTATCAGTAATTTCTATCTTGTCAACCATAGTAATATGATTTATCAACAGGTTGCTATCAGGTTTGTTGGTTGCTAGTTCAAGTTTGGAATAAGTAGCAGGTCGCTATTGCAATGAACAGATGTCAGTTTATAGATGAGACCAAGCTAAGTAGTACAATGGTGTGCTTGAGAAAGGGGAATGCATAGAACCAGATTATAGAAGTGCTGAAACTTTAGAAAGGGTGGTCCCCTGAGTACTGGGGAGCTCCCTCAAGGTGTGACATGTACGATGTGACTAGGTGGGAGAGCCCCCAAAACTGGGTGGATCCAGTGCCTCATGGGAGCTCCCATACAGCAAAAATGTGGGTGGTCCCCATGGATTTGGGAGCCCCCAGGCCGTAGGGAGGGAGAGCCCCCACATGATGGGATGGCACCATAGAATCTGCCCTAGTTAGGCCTAATTTTTTGGTGGGACAATCGAACCTAATGAGGTAGAGGTAGGTGGCTGCCTGAAGTGCCGAGCCGTGGAAACTATGACGTGTCTAAGTTGCGCAAAAGCGGTTTTGCGCAACTTAGACACGTCATAATTCCCACCCCCGTAATTCCCACCCCCGGAACAATGAGCTGATGCATTTGATAACACGTGAGTCGTGTTTAAGCAGAATGTTTACACGAGTCCAATGAGAAAATTGTATTCTTTGTTTGATGTGTTTGTATGATGTCATTGAAAGTGAGTGCTTTTTTCTGCGGCGCATCGTGACGCGCCGCAGAAAAAAGCACTCAGACGCACTTTAATGGGGCCCGGACCGTGCAGGCAAACTGTGCCAAGCAACCACCCGTGGGCAAAATCCCCGCGACATCTTATCTCCTCCTCATCCAAGCCCACCTCCACCAATATTGTTTTCTACCTCCTCAAGAATTGGCTTATACTTCACACAGAGGCATGTGAACCTGTATCAGGTAAGTAAATTGGGTCGTGAGGGGCCGTGGGACGCGCCAAAGGAGACTTGAGCCCGGGACCCCATTGGCGTTGACCGCGGCTCCCCATTCACCTTCGCACTTGTCATTCTAAAAATATAGTCAGATTACAATGTGTGGTTGCCAAGTTGATTAATCAAAGAGGAGTGTGCTCAATCCTGCTCAATCAGACCAAATCCGACCTATTTGCATATTTGGTGATCTGAGATTGGTTACGACTTCGGTTCGTCTTTTTCACTGCTAAGCAACAAGGTCTTGTCCCAACTAACATTGGTACCATATGTAGATTACGCTAATGCAGGAGCTACGCCCATGCTGACTCATATGGAGAGGTCTCAACAGTCACCTCAGCACCCCAGCCACCCTTCGCCTCCCAGCCAAGCTTCTCTTCAGATCCTGGCACAACATCCTCTGCATTCCATATGTCCCAACCCCAACCCGCTCCACCCCAACCAGTGTCGGTTCCGGCGGTTTTGGCTTCTTCACCCCATGTGGACTCCAAACCCCAACCCATCTCCTTCACATGTGTTACCCGGGCATACGCGTAATCAAGACACGGCCGACAGTACATTCTCCTGATGCCAAATTCGTCCTGGTGAGGGACCAGAAATTTACCCGGCTGATTGTTGGCATGAAGTCCTTCTAGCGGGAAATCAATCTGGATATTCCGAGCAGCCACATGACGCCTTTCAAATTGCAAGACGCGAGTGGACCGGGAGCCGAAGATGTTGTCACCAAGCCTACCACCACAGAACGTGCACAGCGTGGGCCATGGACATTCTACATGATATGTCAGATTACTTCTTTCCAGTGAGTTAATTTTTTGATACCTGACAACGACGGCTCGTGGTTTTCGCCATCAGGCCCGGGTGGCAGGTCGGGGGATGACCGTTCTGGGACGCGCTTTTCCTCAGCGTTAGACAGCAGATTGGGTTCCTGCTTCGGTTTGGGGGACGCCATGTTGGTGGAGAGTTGGCTTAAGTCGGAGGCCACCAATTTTATTGCATGTGGTTTTGCGAAGATCAAAAGGTAAATTACTAGTGATTTCCATTTGGCTAGATCTGACCAGGAACACAGACGGCTATCAGCAGTATCAGAATTGACGAGTGGTAGTGCCCATCCGCGTCATATGCGGTCAGGAACCGATTCGGGTCGTCGGGGCGGCTCACATGGTGAGACTTGGGCGCATGCGAATGAAACATCACCCGCCTCAGATCCCCAGCTGCTGCGGGTGTACATTTCACCTGGTGAATCCCTGCGCGCAACTGACCGATTCGTCCGGAGAGCATGAGGTATTTGCTCTACTTTCCAGCGGAGGAAAGGCATCCTCTAATTTGTCATCGTTGTGGATTTGTATAGATCTCGATTACCTCCACAGATTTCAAATGTGATACATTCTCCGTGTGCGCTTATTCTGTCCCGGTCACATTCTAATCTATCAATCACTCCCGCCGCCATGGGTCTCAAACGAACCTCAAGGAAGTCCCAAAGAAGTGGCGATACTAGTTTTCAGTTTGAGGTCTTTCCCAATGACTCCAGTGAGGACGACAATCCTAGACCTCACAAGACAACCTTCCACCACGAGACTGTCTCCATCGTCTCAAAGACCGGCACAACAACAACAACATCCGCTATTTCTCGGCCCTCTGAGACGCAGGAGAAGGTTGGACAGCAGGATCGACTACCACTTGGGGTCAATTCGGACCACGATGACGACGATGACGACAAGACTCAAGTTGTGATACAGCTGGTCCGGATGGGCTTCTCGCGTGAGGAAGACTCGAGCTATTCGCTCCTCAATGCGCCTTACCTCGAGTGAGGTCGGCGCGGAGAGAGGGCGTAATAGCGAGGGGGTGGGACGGCGGCTCGAAGGAGCGCCTGTCCGAGATAGAACGGCCTTGTAACCCTAGGTAGGGGTGTTGTCATCCGACACCGGAGCTCTGTGAGCCTGAGCGAGGCGTGCTGTCACCCTGCACAGGGCCCGGTGGCCTCCGGGGTCGAGCCATCGCGTGTCTTGCTGTAGCGAGCGAGAACGCGAAGTGGAGATGATGATAATATTAATGAAGTCCCTAAAGGACGTGCTAGCGAGGTTACACAAGAGACAAGTAAATATGTACAAACAAAAGGGCTCTCGGCCCGGTCGTGCACGCGTTAGAGTAATCCCACGGGTCTGCTATCTAGGGTAGCACACCGTCGTCACAGTGCCCCCCCGCGTGGAAGACTGGAGCCGGGTGACCCCTGCTCATCCCTGTCCTCCGAAGCGCCTCGTCCGTAATGTTCGTCATAGGTGCCGTCTTCAATCGCGCGACGAATGAGTGCCTTCGTATGCTTGCGGCCCGCCCGATGTGGCTTCTTTGAGCGTTGTGACTGCCCTGAGGTCGCGCCCCCCGTCATCGTAACCGACCCGCTTGCAGGCGCGGAGTAACCTTGCGAGAGGCGATGCGCCAGACCGACACCCATCCTGGCAGCCAAGGAAGGCTGCGATGTGCTCGCGGTTTGGAAGCGCGCGGCCAATGGCACTGTGCTGGACAGGCGATCGCGCAAAGGCCTCTGGGGAGAAGGATCCGTTAAGCGCGACATCAAAGGGCGTGGGGGAGGAGTAGGCACTGCAGGAGGGACCAATGGTACGCGAGTAGAGGAGCCCGAAGCTACTGCATCCGATGAGATCGCGGGAGAGGCTACTGGCAACGCAGACGTTCCTTCCGAGGTCGACCGGGATATGCCCCCCGGCGGGAATTGCGCCATCGTCACGACCGTGCGGGCGACCAACTCAGCGAGGTATACACCAAACTCCGGCGTTCCAGGCACTGGAACTGAGGGCGCCGCCATGGCAGAAGACGGGACTGAGGAGGCGTTCGAACGACGAGAGCGGATGGTCTCGCGTGTCGACGTTTCCGGCGAGGGGGAGCGTTGGTAGGAGCGGGACCGGAGGTACGGCGATCGACGACGTGAGGAAGATGGCGACCAATGGCGACCCGGGCTAAGCTGGCGCCTGTGACCCGTATAAGGGGACGGCGACCTGCGAGAACGGAGAGGAGATTGAGACCGCTTGCGGGAATCAGTTCCGCGTCTTACAGCTCGAGGAAAGTCGGAGCTGGTACGTTCTTTCCCTTTTCTCGAGCGCCTTGCCCCGTACGAAGGTGACAAACGCGATCTGCTGCGCGATCGTAAAGTTCTAGGTCGCAAGTACCCTCCGTCGGAAGGGAACCGTCCGCTCTGGGGCCCCCGAGAACGCCCGCGAGAAACGGCCTCAGGGAGGTTTCGCAGGGGAGGGGGTGACCATTGATCTGTTTGCATGGGACTGCGAGGCGACGCAGGGGAGACGGGATCTGGTTGGACAGGGGCGGCCCACAAATGTACTGCCGCTGCAAAGGCTCGCTCAAAGTCAACTCTCGTGGCCCACTGCAGAGTAGCTAAAGGGCCTCCGGAAGTAGGTCCCACATAGGCTAAACGTAGGGCTTGCGCGCTGTCCTCTGAGGATGCTGAGATCCAGACCGTATGGCAGAAGTCGGTACTCGCTGTCGCCCGATCAATCGTCAGGGCGATGCTCAGGAGGTGAATATCCGGCCGATCCACCGCTAGGCTCAAGAGACCATCCTTTATCACTTCCCAAGTCGTCGACATCGGAAAGGCGGTGGAGCGCAGATAGGACGAAGCCGCAAGGACTGGAGTAGTCGGAGTGGTGCGGACAGGGGAAGCCCTTGGCGACGAACCAAAAGACAAAGCGAAATCTTCCATTTCCGCGTCGCCGCCTCCTTGAGCGTTTTGTCCACTCAATGGCGTATCGACGGGCACTCCTTCGCTCGAGGAGGGGACCAAAGTAATGACATCTAGGCTAGGACGGGGAGGTAGATCGGACGCGAGCGGTTCTGGGATCCGTACAGGGAGGTCGGACATCGCCGGGTACGCACTGTGATAAAGCCATCGGGATCCGACGACCTCACCTGCTAGCCCTTGGTAACGCGATCTAGGAGCTGGACGACCGTATTTACCTTCCCCGACTGTGCCGGACGGAGTGGGAGGCATGGTATCGTAATGAATCCTCCGTTGATTATGGCGGTCGTACGCGCTGTAGTCATACCCCTCTACTTCCGGGTTCTTCCTTCCAACCTCCGTGCAAACTTCCCAATCGTCTGTGATCCATCGACTCCACGAGCCGTTAGGTCTGTTGTTAAACAGCGCCGGCGGCTTAACCCACGGTTCCCGATCAGAATAAAGCTGGACACGCTCCAGAGGAGCGGCCTCGCAGTCAGGACTGATCTGGGGTCCCGAGGGTTCTTCGAGGGGCAATTCGAGGAGTGGGGAATTTCCACGGATCGGCGAGGGAGGCGGCGGTGAATCCGAGTACCCCACTAGCGGTCCCCTCCATCGTTGATTCGGAGGGAAGGAGGCGCGGTGGAACTCGGGTGTAGCCTGCGGAAGAAGTTGAGGGAAAAGAGGAGGGTGGTAAGAGGCCCGCGAACTAAGGTTCCTTAAGGCGACGTGGTCGTAGGGGTGACGCTCCTTCGACAATGCTTCAGCGTCGGTTCCTTCCCACCACTGACGGTGAGGGCGGGGGGGGTCGGGGTAAGGGTCGAAGTAGATCTCATCCTCATCTAAGAGATGGGCCACGAAGCATGGGATAGCTTGGCTGAGCAGCCATAGCGACTGGGTTGTCCATCTGCCATTTATCCATGCCCCAAAGTAGTCGTCGGACGCTGGAGGAACTCCCGTGCTTCGTACTCGAGCTATGGAGGCGTTCCACTCTTCCGTCGACAGCCTGTGTGTGAATTCGAGCCAAGCGGCTTTCTCCTTGAGGCCTCGCAATACCGAAGCGCCCTGGTCTACTGCGTCAGCCCAGGTCTTCGCTTGCACCAGGGATTCTACGTCAGACGGCTTGGGGTCGCGAGGGCGTAGGTCCCAGAACCTGATGTAGGCATTGCGTACTTCGTCACTGCGGGAGGCTATCTGCCGATCGAGGTCCGCCACACGAGCCCGTAGGCGGTCTAAATATTCCGGCCTGAAACAGCCCGTGTCCTGGTCTAGCGATATCCATTGTTTTGTCAGGAATTCGTACTCCGGCATCTCTTCGCGACGTTCGTAGCCTATCTTGGGACGTAAGCAGAGCGCCCTCCAGATACGTTCGCTCGCCATTTGGGGTGCTACCGTCCAATCAAAACGCCCTAACGACCCGTCGAATCGTCGTTGCCGGATGTTAGTAGACGGGATAGTAGAGTGACCGGGAGGAGCGACGCCCGGGAGGAAAGCGATGATGGTAGAGTTAGGAGACCACGCGAGGTATTGTTCCTTAAGAGTCCAGCCGTTGTATTGGGAGAAAGGGGGGATATCGAACTGTAACGAGTCGTCCACGTTAGGCGCCGCGTAGAAATCCGCGAGGCTAGATAGTCGGGGAGTGGGGAAACGGCGAGAGTCCATGTCCAAAGCGAATTATAGTGAAAGGTTTGAGAATTTTGATTAAAATGGTGTAGCCGAACGCGCCCCGGCAGGTAACGAAGTTACAGCCTTGAACGAGCTGGTATAAGGAGATAGCTATCTAAGGTAGGGGGTATCAGGCTCCGGCAAATACTCAGGGTACAGCCTTGAGCTAGGACATATGAAAAAAAAGAAACCCACCCCGGCTAATATTCGAGATACAGCCTTGGGCGAGTGCGAAAGTAGTAGAACAGTGACTGCCCCGGCAAGTATACGAGATACAGCCTTGAGCGCGTAGAACGGTGACTGCCCCGGCAAGTATACGAGATACAGCCTTGAGCGGTCGAGAAGATATAGAGTAGGAATGAAGAAGTTAAGATTGAAGCTCAGCCAGTAACAACTGGCCATAAGCACGGAATTATCCGGGTATTTATCACGTGAGACTCGCCATCGCGTGATACTCGCGCCTCAAGGCAGGCGCGTTTCTAAGGTCGTATTCGGATACCCAGCTATCCTCTGTAGGGTCGTATCCCTTCCAGCGGATAAGGTACATTCTCCGATTGGCTTTTCTTCGTGAATCAATTCGATGGCCTAATATGGCTTCGACTTCATATTCTTCCGTGGCTAGGAAGTCGCGAGTGGGAGGGAGCGTGGATCGCTCTCCAAATTTAGGGTCAGATGGCGTATAACGCCGTAGATGTTGTAGGTTGAATACGGGGTGCATGGGGTATGTGTCGGGTAGTCGTAACCGGTAGACCATAGGGTTAACCTTCTCAAGGACTTCAAAGGGGCCGATTGTGCGTTGTATAAGTTTACGACCGGTACCTTTGACGTCGACTAGCTCGAGAGAGTGAGGATTGACCAGAGCCCAGTCACCTAAGTCGAATTCGACTATGGGTCGTCGCCCTTTGTTGTAAGCACGGGCTTGACGTTCTTGGGCTCGGATAACGGAGTCGCGAGCATTTTTACGATGTAGTTCCATTTCTTCAACGAAAGTTTCTCCCTTTTGGCTGGGCAAGAAAGGACGTGAGACTGGATCGTTTTGTGGCGCCACAACTCCCGCGGTAGTTTGCGGTTTGTAACCCATGAGCAGGAAATTTGGTGAATAAGAGGTTGAGGAATGGACGGAGGAATTGTAGGCGTGAGCTAAGGCAGATAACCACTGAGCCCAGGACGAACGATCTGTGGCAACGTAAGCGCGCAGCATTTGTTCAATCATGGCATTCAGCACTTCCGTCTGTCCGTCCGTTTGAGGGTGATGAGCCGAAGACAGAGCCATAACGCTGCCATAACTTTCTACGACCGAGCGCCAGAAGGCCGTTGACCAACGGCGATCTCGGTCAGCGATTATGCGTTCGGGCAGTCCATACACATTGGCGACACGTTCGACAAAGATTTTAGCGAATCCTTCCTGCGAAAGTTCTTCGTGGGTCGGGATGAAGAGGGCGTACTTGGTCAGTTTGTCGATAATCGCTAGTATAGCGGTGTATTTCAAGTCCCCAGAAGGAGGGAGGCCAGTGATAAGGTCTAAGGAGACGGTGGCGAAGGGTCTAGCGGGAACGTGCGCAGGTCGCAGGCCACCCATCTGGCGACGGTGATCCGTTTTGATTTTTTGACAGATGTCGCATGACGCTGTGTACTCGTGAACATCGGCAAACATGCGGGGCCAGAAGAAGAGTTCCTTGAGCCTCGCCAGGAACCTTCGAGGTCCGGCGTGGGCACTTTCAAAAGGGGATTCATGTATCCACCGAAGAACATAGTTAACTTCTCCCTTTGGTACGCATAGTCTGGCGTTCCAGTCGGCGTCGATGAAATATAGGAGGCCGTTACTCCCTTTTTGGTATCGCGACGGCGTGAGGACCTTGTTCGGGTTCGGAACTTCTTCTGTGTAATTATTCTTAAATGCTGGATCGTCCTTGTAGGCCTGCGCGAATCTCTTGATCATTTCGGGATTCATGGAAATGAGCAAATGCGATTTCTTGGACCAATCGTCTTCTGGTTCTTCGACCGGCGGTTTCACTCCCGTCGGGTAAGTCCAAGGGTCATTATTTGGGAAAGGCAGATCGTCCGATTCTGTTGAGTCGGCTCCAGCAGGGACGCTAGGCGGGTTAGGTAGATCGTCCGATTCTGCCGACTCGGCTCCAGCGGGGACGCTAGATGGGTTAACTCGGCCGCCTGTAGCCTCGGAGGAAAGGTCCTCTCCTTGGCCCGGCGGTTCACGAGCGACTCGTTTGGTAGCGCTACGCGTTTGTATAGGATGGCTTTCCTTGTCAATGATATCTTCCCACCACCAAACTGTAAAGGCGGCTTTCTTGGCTGGAGCATGAGAACCTGCGTCTTCCGCTGATTGAGCGATGTTCTGAGCCTCCTCATCGGGAATGATTGGGAGAATGTCGTCTCTCAAAGGAGAGTTGTGCTGCGGAATCCTTGGTAGTCGGGATAAAGGATCGACGTTCGAATGAATCCGACCCGGGCGATGCACGATCTTTAGTCCTGGATACGCGGCATATACTGCCCCCCACGCAGCCAATCTCCTGTTGGTGTTTTCGTAGATACGGGCCCATTGCAATGCGGCATGATCCGTAATTAAGATAACGGTTTCGCCTTCAATGAATGGTTGAAACTTGACGAGGGCTTCCTTAGCGCCTAAGGCCTCTCGCTCCGTAGCACTGTAATTCCGTTCTGCTTGGTGAAGAGTTCGGCTCCAATAGCATATGACGCGTTCGACGCGTACAACTGTGTCGTCGAGGGTGAGACCCCAAGGGGTACGGGTAGTAAGTCCCTCGTCGACGTCCTTTGACAATACCGGCACGAGGCTGGGGACGTCCGCCCCCGCGTCCCAAGCCTTACAGAGGCGGTCGTACATTGGAGTCCCCTTCAAATCATTAACCGCTATGGCCTGTACTTGCTGAAGACTGGCGCCGAGCGCGAAGTCGGAAGCATCGGTATAGAGACGATAAGGCTGACCGCGTTCGGGATGCCCTAGCACCGGGGCACTAGAGAGAGCGTTCTTGACTTGGTCAAACGCTATCTCGTGCTCAGCGGTCCAAGTCCATCGGACGCCCTTGCGCAGCAGGGCGAAAAGCGGAGCGGCGATAAAGGAATAGAAAGGGACGTATGACGAGAAGTATACAACCATACCGAGGAATTTCTGTAAATCTGCCATGGATCGGGGCCTCGCTAGGTCAATGATAGCGCTAACCTTCTCCTGATGTGTAGAAAGGCCGAGGCGGGACACTTTCTGTCCTAAAAGCAGAATGGACGCGTAACCGACGAAACATTTCGGGGGGGATAGGGTGATGCCGGCAGCCGCAATAGCGCCTAGCACATTATCCAGATGAACCAAGTGATCATCCCAAGATTTTGAGAACACCACTATGTCGTCGATATACACCAAGGTAAACAGCCATAAGAACGGGGCTAAAACACCTTGCATAACACGTTGAAAGATGGATGGTCCGTTCCGCAAGCCGAAAGGCATACGTTTGAACTGGAAAAGCCCGAGATGGCAACGGAAAGCGGTGCATTCCTTCGCCGACTCGGCCATTTCCAACTGCGTGAATCCCGCAAGGGCATCAAAAGTCGAAAGGACTTGGGCTCCAGACAGCGCCTGGATGATTTCCGATTGTCGAGGAATAGGAAATTCATCCGGCACCGTCTGCGCGTTAAGTTTGCGGTAGTCAACCACTAAGCGCGGTTTGCCGTTACGATAAACGACTACCACTGGGAATCCCCAGGGACTCTTAGAAGGCTCTATGACTCCGGCTTCGAACCATGAGTTTACTTGTTTCTCGATGACTTCTCGCTTAGCTGGCGACGCGCCGTACATGGGCACGGATATGGGGGTGGTCCCGGGTTTCAATGGCACGTCTACCCGGGCGTCAACCTTTCCTAGTCTGCCGTCTAAACCGAACGCTGTGCGATGCTTACGCAATACCTCAGCTAGTTTCGGTTTAACATCCTCTGGAATATCAGGACCAAGGTTTACGAGTTCGGCGACGTCACCGGTCATCGGTTCGTCAGGTAGGGCGGTCGTTTTCGGACCCCAAGCGTCGTCCGAAGCTAATTGGTCTTCCGCAGACGGGGCGTCGGAGGGTTGGGCATTAGCGAGGTCTTGAGCTCTGAGCGTTCCCTCAACGACCGTTTTCAAGGCTTCGGCTGAGGCTGTGTATTTATCCCATTCCTCCGGAGTAGCAGGTTTATCTGCGAAGTCTTCAGGATTCTTAAGGTAGCCTACTATGTCGCCCTTCCGGATATACCACGGAGTCTTCGACGGGTTGGCAATGGGCAGATAAGGGAATCCCGCCGAAATCCACGTCGTTGGGGCTGCAAGCACCGCCATCCCAGGGTCGCCGATGATAACCTTTTCGACTAGCCACTCTTTCTTCTCCCCGAAAGGGGCGTCCACGGGTACGTTATGTACAGATTCCGCTGTGATGAGCACATCTTCAGACGCCACGACTGGAGGGTCGGTATGGCCAAAGTCTTTGGCTCGAGCTCGACCACGTCGCACCGCTTTAGAGCGTACGAAGGACTGAACCTTGAAAGCTTTCCGTATTTCGAACCCAAGATCCACTTGTTGCGCCGACGAGGCAGGTATAACAAGATCGGAATCTCCGACTATTACTTCGCAGTGACCAGTAACGTGCCGAGTGAGTCCGAGTTCGTAAGTGATCTGGAAGTCTTCGCCTAGGAGCAGCGGTACTTTCATATCGCGGACAATGTACGCTTCTAGTTCGAAGCTCACCATACGGTGGTCGGCTGATTCGGCGTACAGGGTGGTGGTGACATATCCCAAGACTTTCGCATGTCCGGTAAGATGGTAGAGTTTAATGCGCATGCCCTCCTTAGGAGCTGGTAATCCAGGGATAGACTTCCAGTATTCTTCGGACATTAAGGTAATATCAGCGCCTGAATCCAATCGGCCCTGAACGGGGGCCTGATCGACGGCGCCGATATGAGCTTTTATGTGTAAGGCTCGAGACCCTAACGAGCCATATCCCGCAGGGAGAGATCGCGCCTTCCTAGCGGCGACGATTTCTACGTATGGCGGAGGTGGAGGGGGTAAATCTGACGAGAGCATCGGTTCCTCAGTAGACATACTAAGGTCGGATTCTCGTGCTGATCGTTTGGCTAATTTCCTATTCGAAAACATAACTCGTCTTCGATAATTCCGGTTGGGGCCATAGAACTCGGAAGGGAAGGCGTCGGCTAAATGGACGTAAGCGACGTGTTCCTCGGTCGCAGCAGCATGATCCGGTTCACGTTCACTCTCAGAATAAGCGGAAGAAGAGACCTTGGATTCCACAAGCATAGCTACATACTCTCTATCATGTTGAGCTATGATATCGTCGGCTATGTCCACGGTTATCAAGTTGGCGGAGCGTAGAGAGTCCCATTTGCCGTAATGAGAACAGTCGCGAGCGAAGTGCATGGGGCTGGTACAGATGTAGCAAGACCCATTCGGACGTCTATCACTTGCCACTTTATCGTCCCTAGTGAAGGCATATCCGTTAATAGTCTTCCCTTCTGGCCACGGTTTCTTCTCAGAGGTTGGTTTGGACAGTTTGGAAGACCCATTACGACCGCGGAACTGCGCTGCATGGGCTTCGCGGTCTTCGTCAGAATCTTCCTCTGAAGGTAACTCATCGCTCGCCTGCTGCACTAAGTCAGCGGCGTGAGCGGATCTGCGACCGTTATTCCGATAATACGGTTGTGGATTCCGCATCTTCTCGGCAAGTTCCCAAGCACTGATAAGGGTGCTTCCCATACGCTTAGCAACAGCTTGAAGTTCGAAGATAGAGGGGGTGAGACGCTCATTGACAGTAGTATCCCATTCCGTGGGTTTGTTGCGCAGAATACGAGAAACGGCTAATGGTCCGTCCTCGTCTTCGGGGTACAGAAAGGAATGATGTTTGATGCGACGCTGGATATAGTCGATAGGATCCTCGCGGTCGCAGCCCTTCTGCCTGAATCTCATTTCTTCGAACTCAAAGGTTCTTTCCTTGATCCAATTTTCGTCGAGGAAATGCGCTCGGATGCCGAGTAGCATAACGTTCCAGTCTTGGGAGAGATAAGTTCGAACGTCGGATGGTAGAGTCTGCCACCAGCTGAGAGCGCGAAGAGTCCACTTGAATGGCGCGAGTTGCGCTAGTCCTTCGCGCATCTTCTGGCTAAGCGTCGCTAGATGTCCCATGGTCCCAAGGTAGTCAACCGCAGTGGTGCCCATGCCATCCCAGGAAGGCAGAACTGACAGATTCAGCTTATGGTTAAGCTGCCATTCCTCCGTGAAATTGGGATCATACGGGAACCGAGGGGTGTAACCCGGTCCTGGTCCGTCTCCGCCTCCGGGAGAACCACCGCCTGGGGCACCTCCACTCGGCGCGCCTCCACCTGGGGCACCACCGCTTGATCCGCCTCCTCCTGGGGCACCTCCGCCTGGTCCGCCTCCTCCTGGGGCGCCACCAGGTCCGTTACCCCCTGGCATGCCTCCGCCGTAGGGGTTGCCTCGGGGTCCATCGCCTCCTGGGTTACCACTAGGGTGGCCTCCACCGGGCAAACCATCTTGGTTTCCTTCTTCCCCGCGTCCAGCATTGCCAGGTATGGAATTGACATTGGCCCCAGCTTTATAGATGTAGCTAGTCCAGTTGCTGGGACGAGGGATCTTGACGGCGAACGACGGTGGAACATTCCGTAGAGTTTTTAACGAAGCAGGCGGCTGTATCTTCAATGGCCCCCCAGACTGGGATCCCGCGTCGGTAGCCGCTACAGTGGAGGCCTGTCGCTGGACGTGCGAAATGGCGCCGACACCCGGGAGAGAGGTGATAGCGTGACCTCTCCCGATACTTGAAATAGAGTCCGGGAGCTGGAAGCGAAGATTGCGTGCAGTCGATATGGACGGTAAGGTATCTCTGGCTTCCGCTGGTGAACCTGGGGCCGTCTCGTAATTGACATTGTTCGTGCGTCGTTCCCTGTGATGATACGGGTCCTGTAACCCGTTGAAGTGTTCTGGATCGATGAGGACGTCCGCGGCCAAAAGAAGGTCTTCTTGAGCTGAAGCTTCGGGATGGTCTTTGGGTAGCCTATAGTTTTGTCGGTAGGACAGTTTCCTTAGCTCTTCGTGAGGCGTAAGTACGCCAAACAGCGACCTGACCGAAGTTCGCGTAGAGTCATGCGAGCTGATCGAGTCCAAATCCTCCGGGCGTAGGTAGATTCTGTCCAAACTCTTGATGAAGTTTCGGATGTGAGTGGCAGCGATCGTTGCTCGTTTTTGTAGAAGGGCTACAGTAAGCAGGATGTCGTTGCGATGCCTATTCCACCCAAGGGACCGTAGAAACTTGAATCCTGGGTCGTAGCGGAAACGGTTGCGGACAGGGCCGAGAGCCAGGAATTCCGCAAGAGTGTCTAGCACTTGATGCGTAGCTAGCACGAGTTGCGTGATGTCCCCGAGAGGTGCTTCGTTCAGCGAGTACATGGGCTCGTCTCCATCGAGGTACTGAACTAGGTCTTTGGCGCTCAGCTTTAAGGTCAGGAAATCCTGTAAGCCTTCCTCCAAGGTGTTCCACAATAGATCGTTGTGAGGGGCGTTCCATCGGATGAGGATGTGGCGAACGAGAGTTGATTCAGCTTCGTCTCGACCTGGCAGACGACCGTCAACTCCCCCGAATCTAGTGATCGGATCGTAGTGCAGCTTGGGGTCGAACGTTGGATGGTAGCGGAAGTTCGAACACTCGATGGGTTCGTCTCTGATCTCAATGCTCGATAACGCAGGTATTCCCCCAAATATGAAAGGGTGAGAGTCTAGCGTGGCGGGCGCGCCTTCTTCCCGTGGAGTCGCGGAGGTTCCGTCAACAGGAGGAGGAGTAGCTTCCGTAAGGAAGCCTAAGGACGGGGCTGCTGACTCCGAACGGTCGTCTGTGAATCGCCCCTCGCGCCTTGAGCCTGGCGTCGGAGGGTACATCCTATGATGAGGAGGAGGATCCCGAACAGGTTTGTTGCTCGTGAACTTGGCTTCCAGTTCTAGCAAAGGACCGTCTAATGTTAGGGAGGGTCCCGGGGGGGATCCGCTCTCATGATCCGGTACAGTCTCGATGGTCGGTGAGCGATTGATTCGAACCGGGGAGGAAGCTCGCGCCTTGCCCTTGGAGACTCCAGGGGCCGGCGTCGAGCGGGGTACCACGTCGCCTGCTGCTGAGGAAGCAGCGGCTGACGCGGGAGTAGAACGGGTAGTGGGTCGTTTCCCAGTGGCAGAGGGGTTGGACGGAGTAGTAACACCCGTCCCTGCCGCATTGGACGCGACTCGCTGAGGAGGCATAACGGTTATGCAGAAGAAGATACGTCGGGGCGCGTAGTTGATAACCGTTGGACTTGAGGGCAGGTTGTCCAATAGTCGAGTATCGTGGTCGGTTGGGGAGTGCAACGAGGCCGCACAACGGATGATAAAAATTCACGTTGGGGAGCGTGGCGTGCTAACCGATGATCGACGATCGGAAACGTTAGGACTAAGCAGACTGAATTTTGAAGGGTTTTCGGAGGGGTTCGACCTTCCAAAGAGGTCGTCGGTAGTAGGACTGAGAGACTTCATCACGCTTGAGTGAAGTCCGCGGTGCCCCCACCATTGTGATACAGCTGGTCCGGATGGGCTTCTCGCGTGAGGAAGACTCGAGCTATTCGCTCCTCAATGCGCCTTACCTCGAGTGAGGTCGGCGCGGAGAGAGGGCGTAATAGCGAGGGGGTGGGACGGCGGCTCGAAGGAGCGCCTGTCCGAGATAGAACGGCCTTGTAACCCTAGGTAGGGGTGTTGTCATCCGACACCGGAGCTCTGTGAGCCTGAGCGAGGCGTGCTGTCACCCTGCACAGGGCCCGGTGGCCTCCGGGGTCGAGCCATCGCGTGTCTTGCTGTAGCGAGCGAGAACGCGAAGTGGAGATGATGATAATATTAATGAAGTCCCTAAAGGACGTGCTAGCGAGGTTACACAAGAGACAAGTAAATATGTACAAACAAAAGGGCTCTCGGCCCGGTCGTGCACGCGTTAGAGTAATCCCACGGGTCTGCTATCTAGGGTAGCACACCGTCGTCACACAAGTAGACCCGCTCGAGGAGTTCGAATTCCTGCAGGACGGGTTTTTCGACAGCTGGGATGCAGAGCATCCAGTTCAGCACAAACGTCGAGAGCGTACAGCTTCGGTAAGTGCTAACGTGTGCTTTGGTCTTCTTTTTGGGACTGAACCTGCACATTAAGGACAATCCGATGAAAGAGTGGCGGGAGGGTGATCGCGACACATTTTTGCAGGAGCTACTTCGTCTCGACGGACGTGGTGATTACTCTAGGCTCGGATGTCGCTGTCAGGGAGAATTGCCTGCAATATACCGCTGTTTCGACTGCTTGCATGGTGATCTTCTTTGTAAAGGGTGTGTTTTGGCTTGGCATACACGAACACCTTTGCATTTCATTGAGGTGCGTATTTTATGAATTTCATTATTGTTCTATAGTTGAAATCTCTTCAGGAATGGACCGGGTCTTTCTTCAGACGCCTCAAGCTGAAAGACCTTGGGCTCCGCATCCAATTGAACCATCCGCCTGGGGAGCGCTGCAGTAATCCCTTACGGGCTCCTGGTGACAAGTTCGTGATTGTCGACACGAACGGTGTCCATGAAGTTGGCTTGGACTTCTGCAATTGTGAGCGGGGCATGATGAATGCCACCCAGCTTCTTCGCGCCAGGCTGTATCCTGCGACCGGCACAAATCCCAGGTCGGCTGCTACGTTCAGGTGTCTTCGCCAGTTTCAGTTGCTGTCCTTCGAATCCAAATGTTCAGGTTATGAATATATTAGCAGTCTCTCCCGAGCGACAGACAACACCGGTCTGAAAGAAGATGCAGCCCCGGTACGTCCACTACTGTCATCGCTATTGATATACTTACTCAACGTAATACAGGATCGATACGATGAATTTATGCACATGGTACACCAGTGGCGAAACCTCAAGATGCTGAAGCGTTCCGGTCGAGGTCATGACCCAGCAGGAATTGCGGCGACAAAACCGGGAGAGTGTGCACTCCTGTGCCCTGCATGTCCTCAGCCCGGAATTAACCTTCCACCAAACTATGAGATTGCACCGGAGGACAAGCGGTGAGTACTCTTTTTTCTGGTCGGAATTGCGTTGCTTATCTCTCTTTCCAGCTTCCTTTACGCGCTGTTCCTCGGTATCGATGCCAATTTCCGCTTGAAACGGAAAAATGTCTCATCCGAGGAGCGTGATCCGAGCTTAGGTGACAGATGGGCTTTTTTTGTGAATGAGAAAGCATACAAATCCCATCTCGCCGCTCACTGGGATCAGAAACAGGAGGTGCGTAGCATTTCTGAGATATATAGTACAGATGCTGATCCTAAACGTTTGACAGAAGAGCGACTGTGTGGTACATGATGCAGTGAACAAGCCTGATAGAGAGGCACGCGGACTGGCTGCCTCCGGCTGTGGGACAATCGACTGTGCAAGACACGATCTGAAGCGTCCACTTGGCGTCGGAGACCTTCAATTTGGCGAGAGGTGAGTGTCCGTAGACTGATCCGACTCATTTCAGCATGCTGATATCAAGATCTAGGTACTTAAATATGGACTACCTTTTCTTCGGTACCATCCGTGATACCAAAGTATCGATGCTCGTAGTTTCTTACGATATCGCTTGTCAATGGAGCAAAAATCTACGGAGTCGCATGGACAGCTATCCTCATGAGATGCACATATCCGGGAGCGTTAAATACATGGTATACCTTGTCCCCAAGTTCCACCTTCCAGCTCATATTGAGGAATGCAACATCAAGCATTCATTTAACCTTACAAAGGGTGTCGGGAGGACTGACGGAGAGGCCCCAGAACGTGGGTGGGCTAATATTAATCCCATAGCTCAAAGTACAAAGGAGATGGGGCCAGGTTCTCGACGGGACACAATTGACGATCACTTTAACGATTGGAATTGGAAAAAAACAACTCAATTCGGTATGGCTTCGCTTGATACATTCGGCCGTGTTTATTTACTCCAAGTGACAGGCCAGCGGCTGCTCAAGAAGATCCAGCGCGCTGCTGAGGGAAGCACTGAGCACAAGAATATTCAGCGTGACTTTGAGGCATCCTTACCACCTGATGTCGTCGCTACTTGGAGGGAAAAGGTCGAGACATGGGAAGCAAATCCTGACGCACCTAACCCATATGCGCAGAAAATGAAAGGTATCGTGCATCTCAACATCGAAGCGTTCTATTGTTAACCAAGTGTTTGAAGTGGTATCGGAGCGTGAGGCACGGTTGAAACTCGCTGAGGGTGTCGCAGCGAAGGAGCAGGCAGGGGTTGAGGAGATGGAGAGTGGTTTGCATGCGACAGTGATGATTGCAAATGGATTAGTGATAGAAGAGGATCAGTCAGTGTTTTTGCGCACCGTATACTTATGCAGCGAGACTCACCGCTCCTTTTCTCACGCAGACGGAAGCTTGCTGCTGATACCAGTGACCTTGGGCAGCATCCAACAGCCAACCAGCTATCGAACCTCCTAGAGCGGTCAAATCAACTACGGCGGAAGATCGCCACTTGGATTGATGTTCAAACATTGTTTCTTCCAGAGGCGGCGCGGGAGAGGGCGAAATTGGTACAGCGGGTGGGGCCGGATGGTGTTGCACAGACTAAGGCTTACGAGATCGCGCTGTGGCTGCCTTCAAACCTCAAGGGAAACGGAGTGGTGGTTAGCGAGGAGCTTCAGGAGTATGAATGGAAGTTGCGGGAAGGACAGGCAAACGACGCACTTGAAGAAATTCGACATGTCCTACGTCTCCGATCACATCTCTTGAAGCACAAGGATCGGAACATTCGTGGTGTCAGGGCAAATACACGCTCAAATGTTGCGATTTCCAACGCACAGACTACTGCAAACAGAGCCGCTGCCAGGTATCGTATAGCACGAGAAGCATTGGTGATCTTGTCTCGCGGTCGGGAGGTGCCAGGTTGGGAGACATCCTTGCGTGTGTTGCGACCCGAAGACGTGCGTGGGCTTTCGGAGGGGTTGTTCGGCGATTCTTTTGGATCATCCTCAACGTCGTGGATTTGGTGGCATTATGGTATTGAGGAGGAGAACGGTACGGATCCGGGTATGAGCGAAGGTGCGTGTTGCATATGTACAAGGCGAGATGTGTTGCTGATGTCCGTGAATGACAGCTCTTTGCATTGAATGGTGTCGGGCCAGGGCCAGGGCGATGCGGTGGACTGAGGAGGTGGAGCTGTTGCAGGAGGAGATGCGGCGGGTTCAGGCTTTCCTTTTGTGGCGGCACGAGTGGTGGAAGGAGCGGGCATCTCGGATGATTGGCTACCTGGATCAGGCAAGGGCAGACGGTGCAGCTGCTTATGCACTTCGCCAGGCTTCTTTGTGCCTCTCCCTTCAGCAGCAGTTTCACAACGACTGGATGGAAGTCCCTCATGTACTACAATTTTGGGCAGACCTTCCATAGCGTACAAATAATCTAGATGCTGACCTGAAGTACATTGATAATAGATATATTGAAGTGCACAGTTATAAGTCGGTGATATATCACCTGTGGGTACCTTCTGAGTCAGTGATATATCATCCAGTACATTGATAACTGATGACATGCACAGTTATAAGTCAGTGATATATCACCTATGGTACCTTGTGAGTCGGTGATATATCATCTATGCTTCATTGTGAGTCGGTGATATATCATCCGCCTACACCTGTTCGTCGTAAGCCATGCGATATATCATTTGACTAGGTGATATATCATCCATCCATGTGATATATCATCTGTCGATAATCTGTTCTAGCTGGATGTTATATCACGTCCGTGAGAGGCCCAAATATAGCCAAGACAATTGCTAATTTCACAGTACCACGCGTGACAAGGGATGGCAGGGGGTAGAGATTGACAAGGGTTTGGAAACCCACGGGGGTCTGGGGTAAGGGTCGGTAAGGGTAGGGGTCCGGGTCAGGATATTCAGACCCTCGATAAACCCGCGCCCGTACCCTGGGTATGGCGGGTTTCTGATCAATGACGGGCGCCAATACCAAAGTTGGAGAACGATCGACAATTGGTAAATATATGACATCATTGTTTGAGGGGCTGATTTTGTTCGAGTGTTACCAAAATTGCCCCTCATCGTTGGGCACCTGAGATACACGTGGCCTAAGAAACCTTATTTTTTGGGACAACTGCCAATTCGCGTGCTCGCTAATCAATCCGATCATGTTACTATTATTAGAGTTCCTGTTCTCGATGCCTCGGCATCGAGACAATTTTCTATTCAGTGCGGAAGTACTTACTAAATCAACACACAAATTTACCTGCAATTTTTCAAAAAAAAATTACTTACAGAAGACTATAAAAGCTGTATGCCGAATACAGGAATAGGCACTCGTTTACCATACAACGTGCCTATCCCCTACAACTCTAACATCTACTCAACACCAAAACCAGTACCACATTCGATGTCCTCCCAGACTTCTACGACCCTTGGCCCTCGTCGCCGTAAACTGACTGAGCGGGCACTAGCCAGCGCCGAATTCGCGAAGTCGAAAAAGGCACCTGATGGCCAAGCCAAAAGTGAGTGACATACAACCATCTTAACTCCATAAAGCTTACCTGCGTGCCAGAGCGCCCAGCCGCTGAGCTGGAGGAGGTGGACGATCTTGATGATCATCCATTTCCCCGTGGTGGTACTCCCAAAAGTTCAGAAAATGTTATCGAGTCGGATGACGAAGGTCCCGATGTCGCCCTTGGCCCTCGGCAACGCAAACCGACTGAACGGGCACAAGCGAGTGCCAAATCCGGAAAGAAGAAATCTAACAGCCAGTCAAAAAGTGAGTCATATGCGGCATATAACTTCATGTGTCTTACTTGCACTCCAGAGCGTCCAGCTGTTGAGCTCAATGATGCCAACGAGCTTGATGGGCTTGATGACAATGATGGCCTTGGTGATATGCCGCCGCTGATGGACTTCGACTCCGATGACGATGATAGCGACACTGAGCTGAAGAACAGCCAGTCCGATGACGAGAGTGATGTGCACGAGGATAAAAAGGAAAGCCCGATGGCCGAACTTCGTGAGTCCTCTATCTCCGCTGGAGACTGAAGCAGCTAACAAACTATTTCTCAACTTAGAACGGCTGGCGTTGGAATGGCGCTCACCTATACTGTACTGATCCGACCTACTCTTCAGTCATACGTCACACGGACCTCTGAAGTGAAGAGATCTGGGGCTGGTCACACGTCATGGCAAATCTTGAAGAGCGTGACAAACCAAAAAGTCACCGCCAAAAAAAGCCTCTTTTTCGCGTTCTACGGGACCGTACGAATGCCTACATATAAAGATGTATCAAGAACTGACATCCCACCACTTCTCTGAGTATAGGACATTTTTTCTCTTCTGTCGATGTCCCCGTCCCTGGGCTGAGGTGGTGTCGACGGTCACACCTTCAATACACTCGACAAATACCATCTCAGCATCTGCAGACGAAATGAGACCTCCATCTTCTCCTGGAACGTAGTCAGGATCGTCGTCAGGATGAACATCAATGTCTTCATCCGTCGACGGCGTGTGCACCGCGGCTACAACCGTGGATAATGGAACCTCACTATCATCTCCAAATCCATCGATGCCATCCTCCTCGATATCTTCCTGTGCAGCTTCCTCGACACTGAGAAGAGGAACAATTTGCTGCGAGCGGCGTGGTTTTGTGAGTTCTGCAAAGAAGGCTGGATCAGACTCGGGGAGTGCCCGGAGTAGTGCTCGTGCTTGAGGACTCGTCAAACTGTCGTATGAGAGATTGAATGATCCGGCCTTACACAGTTCCCATGCCTAAGGGATCGCGGCGGTCAGTGATCGTACCCGTATACAGTCGACAATTCAAATAAATTCACCTTCTTGACAACTTCGGGTTTGTTCAAATCAAAGAACGCCTGCCATACCCAACCAACAGTCCTGTCACGAAGCACTCCTAATGTTGTGTCGATCTGAATATCCTCGACAGGAATTTTGTCCCGGAGTTGAACGAGAACCTCCTGAACAAGATCACTATGAGCTGATTGCTTCAAAGAGTGCTTGAAAATCCTCTGAAAGCCGACATCGCAGGGCTGAAAAAGGCTTAAGCCCGCTGGTACAAAGAGCACAATAATTGTGTCGTGGTTCTTGGTGATCCAGGTCAAGAATTCGTCCGATCGATGTACTGACCAGCAATCAATTAACCAGATTGAGCATTGCGCGTGGGGAAGCTTTAGGCGACATTTCACGGCTTCGAAATGGGGGGCAAGTGTTTTGTTAACAAAGTTGCGCATCGTGGCCTGGGTTGACCAGTGCGTCTTTGTCATGGAGGACTCGAACAAGAAACCTGCGTCCATGGACTCCTTCATACCATTTGAGCTCAGCTTCGGTAATGAACCCTTTGTTGAACCTTTGTGAATTGTTTGGAAGGGAAGGAGAATGCCGTCGTTGGTGAGTGTGACCATGACCGTGATTGCCCTCTTCTCATCTGATCCTAAGACTGATACTTGATTTGAGCCAGTCTTTGCGTATGTTAAGTTGCATCCCTGCGCCAGTGTCATCAGCGTCTGATCACTGTTGGCCACGAGCTCTGAAGGTACGTCCTCATGCTTAACCACATGCGCCGCTCGCAGAAAAGATTTCATCAGGATTTCTTCCGCATTGACAGGGATTTTCCGTCCAGCACGGGTCGCTCGCCGAAAGCTCCAACCCATGGATCGTTCGATGAACTTTGCCATGAAGCTTTCTGAGCAACGGAATAGGGTACCATCACGAGATGGCTCTTTGAAGATCTGTGGTACGTGGTGCTCGAGATGTGCGATGAGAAGCCCCCGAATCGTATTCAGGGTGAGAGCGACAGATGCATCTCGAAGGCCATGTAAGTACCTGAGTATTTCCGCTGTTGCTTCGGGATATTTGACCTGTTCAAACCGTTTTTTCAGCATAATCGAGACAGCCTGAGGATGGCAACATACCAAAACACCAACCCGTGTTGTCATCCCCCCCGGCTTGTTTCCTTTAACAACACGTTCGAGGGTCCGCTTCGACCATTTGGGACTGTCACCGCTACAGTCGATCCATGCACCAAGCGTCTGCGATGCCATTTTCTTGAAGAGAACAGGATCCGTCTTTTGTAGCTCCTTCGTGATTTCGGTGGCCCGCATCCCAGGTCCGACTCGCTTGGCAGTTCTCTCGATGATCGACCACAGAAGGGGCGTCATCCAATTCGTCAATATCGCCTCGCTATACCCCTTTTCTCGAGGTCTACCAACATTGCTTCTGGCCTGACGTAAGTCTTCTTCCAGACGTCGATTGGGTCGTGAAGCCTCCGCAATGTTGAGCGATGATGAGGATGGTTCGGAGATAAGGTGAAGCGGTTTAGCTTTGGCGATTTTCCCATCGCCGTCTCTCTTTCCTGATGCAATCTCCGCCTCTTTTTTCCGTGCTCTACATGCCTGCTGACGCACCACATCCTCCCTTTTTTTCCTTTTCTTTTCCCGCTCTTCCTGCGCTTCACGCTTCAGCTTATTCTTCTCCTTGTTATCCCTCCATTCTCCCGCAATCCGCATCCGATCTTCTGCCACCCTCTCGTCTGATGCGACACCGAAGTACTCCGAGACCTTCTTTTTTCGTGTATTCGCTGGGCTCAATGATCGAGATCGCTTTTCACTAAGTATGCTGTCGTTTCGTCCCGTTCCCGCATCAACTGTGTCCATAATCATGTCATGGGATATTGATGTTGAGGATTCCTTATCATGTTGGTGGATCTCCGGTGTGGGAACAAAAACTGGAGTGAAGAGGTATCCATTTTGGCCGTATGGTATCGGCTTGAATGTAGGGATGTGATCAATAGGTGCGTCGCTATCAAGTGGCCGCTAAGATATGGTTCAGCATGATTACGCAGGCTGCACATCCGACATGACTCACACAATCGAGATCTCGCTTTGCAACGTGCACAAACAGTGCTATCCGCTCCTGGACTGTGTTGCTCGGCTCGAGGAGAGGAATCCTTTGTGGAAGACAGAAGTGCCCGCTGGCATTTATAGCAAGGACAGAGCACGAATGGCCATCCAATTGTTTCGTGATGGGTAAGTCTTTGTGACGAAATTCCTGACGAACATGTTCACGAATCCACCACTCTAGCGCCTCGTGAATTTCGGTGTTCGATCCCCCAAGCGAGTCACCATACCAGATCACCAACTTCGCAATATCGATGGCTACCGAAACCCAGTGCGACTCCTCTGTGTTCATAACCCCACAAATACGTGTCCGAAGACCCTCTGCGAGCTCCTCGCCAACGGCCCAAAGATGACGTGTATCCCGCCGCTCTGCGTTGTACGTGATCCCGACCCGATCCCGGTACACCTCTAACACCTTCCTAAAGAACTCAAGGCTGACCACCTCACACTTCGGATCTATCCCTGAGCGGTGCAACTCGGACTGGAGAAGCTCGAGTTGTTGATTAAGGTGGACAGTAGCTAACCAATCGTTGGAGAGATATTGCGAGAGCCGAGTGATGGGTTCGGTGTCAAAAAAGCCATGTGTGTTCCCTGCCCACGGCAACTCGAGCAAAAGCGCCCGCGCCGTTTCACACACCCGCCGCTTCTCGGGTATACGATACGTGTTGAGGTGCTTGGTTAACCACAGGTCGGCGTGCGTCCATGGCTCTTTCACATACTGACGAAGGAGAGACACTTCTGACCAGTATGTGAGCACCCATAGCGGCAAGAATCCATGGCTTTCGGACAGATGTGCATGCAAGACCGAAAGGGCCTCCCCACAGGAGTGACTGCGGTCTGCGGTAAACCTGTTCTTCTATTTGCGGTAATACTGACCGCCCCGGGATTGTTAGAGTCTTCACCAGTTCGACAACATGAGGAAGTGCGATGTTTGGCACTTCCGACGACCAGTATCGCGCAGTTGTCAGCGCACCAGGCCTTGTCCGTGCCTGTGATGGGAAAGAGAATTGTAGAAACTCTGAAATGGAGCATGACGGGCCAGGCAATAGCACTTGACGGATTCCAGGAGGGATTGCGAACACGTCCATAGCAGTGTGCTGAACGCTCCAGTGGGCAAAGCGGTGCAGTTTTCGAGCCGTTCCTCAAACTCTTTTTTGTGACATGAATTGAATTGGCATACATATACAAGACTTAACTCTAGTTGAATTGGATTCATCTGAGTTTACGCCGCCCCCTCGCTTGTTACATAGCCGCAAATCGGTCCCTGTATGTTTGAAGAGATTTTCCCTTGGTCACACCTTGTCACAAGTTTTGAAGAGATGAAGAGATCATACAAATGGTCACACGTCACATTGACTGAAGAGTAGGTCGAATCAGTACAGTATATGCGTTTTTCAAGCCGACACCCTTGGTACTCAGTATCGACGGCCGTCCTGTGCATCAATTTGTCTGCAATGCCAAAAATTGCAAAGGGCGCGGTCGTGAAGCACGCACCGTCAACCGCTACCTCGACACAAAAGATGCTCGGTCCACTGGTAACCTCCGTAAGCATGCAAAGGCCTGCTGGGGTACCGAAGCTGTTACTGCCGCCGATGCGACGAAAGACGTCGATGCTGCTCGTGAAGTTATTCGGAAGGCAGGTGGAAGGGATGGTTCGATCACAGCTGCGTTCCAGCAAGTCGCGAAAACCGGCACTGTCACATACTCACATCGGCCACACACCGATGAGGAAACAAGGTAAGCTTATCATAGTTGAACGACGTCAGATACTTACTCACATAACCAGGGCGGAGATCTGTCGGTGGGTCTGTGAGGCGAAGCGACCGTTCAAGATCATTGCCGACCGTGCTCTCCTCTCTATCCTCAAAACTGGACGACCAGGTCGTCATATCCCCTCGCCAGCGACTATCTCCCGTGATGTCAAGCGAGTGTTCTTGCGTGTTCGCGAAAGGATTGCGCGGATGTTACAGGTCAGACATTAGTTAACTTGATCATAAGAAATAATACTTAAAGACACACCAAACAGGAGCATGACGGTGCTCTCAACTTCGCCACTGATGCGTGGACTTCCCCAAACCATAAAGCTTACGTCGCCGTCACCGTTCATATGGAACATGGAGGAAAACTGATCACAATGATCCTTGATATCGTTGAGGTCCCATGCTCGCATACTGGTTTCCAGCTTGCAGCGGCATTCGGACAAATCCTCGATGACTTTGGGATTGAACAAAAAGTAAGCAACTTGTAGACTTCAGCATTTTTCATGACTCACCAGCCTCTAGGTCCTGAGCATCACATGCGACAATGCTTCTAACAACGACAAGATGATAGAGGTCCTTGCTGAAGCTATTGACCACTGGCCCGGTGCCGCGAACCAAACACGCTGCTTCGCCCATATCCTGAACCTGGTATGTAAGAGCATCCTACGCCCGTTTGATCCTCCGAAAGCAAAAGCGAGGGAGGCGATGGATGAAGCTGCGCAAGAGATGGCAACACTTGCCGAGGACCTCGAGGACTTTACAGCGCGCGATCTCAACGGTGAGGACCAGGATGATTCTGTGACAGATGACAACAGTGAGGGATGGGTGGATGAAACCACATTGATGACCGAGGATGAGCTCACGGCCCTCAACGAATCAGTCAAACCTGTTCGCGTTCTGCTGGCAAAGGTGCGCAATTCGGATCTGAGTTCGAAACTTCTGACCAATCATCTCACAGGTACGAGCGACAGCGTTTGCAATCAAGAACTCATCGACTATCCTGCTGCCCAAATGGTTCACCATCCTCGAGGAACTCGGTCTCCCTAGCCGCATGATGCCACGAGATGTCTCTACCCGTTGGAACTCGACTTATGACATGTTGGTCTTTGCTGTGCAGTATCGTGCGGCAATCGACAAGATCACCGGTGATCGTCAAGCAAAGATTCGGAAGTATGAGCTCAGCGAGGAGGACTGGGTTCTTCTGAGACAGCTTCGAGATGTGTTAGAGGTGCGTTTAATTGTTTCCGATTCTTAGCTACTAATCTGAGATCTCATTGTTTCACAGATTCTGAAGGACGCAACGATTTTCTTCTCCCGAAGGACTCCCAACATCGCGACCGTCATACCAGCCATGGATCACATTGATCAATTCCTCGCTACTACTATTGTCAGTAAACGCTTCAATTCTGCTATAAAATCAGCATTGGCACTCGGCAAATCCACACTCAATCGGTACTACGACAGAACTGATCATTCTGAAATCTATCGCATTGCAATGAGTACGTCACTGTCCTTCAATGCCCTCATATACTGACACGCTCCCTCCAGTTCTGCATCCACGCCACAAGTTACAATACTTCAAGAATGCTGGGTGGGAGGAGGATTGGATTCGCGCTGCTGAGGATCTATTTCGGGAGGAGTTTGACCGGTCATATGCAGTACCAGAGCTGGAGAGCAACATCGAGATGGACGATGAGGTCTCAGTATCAACTCAGGTGTGTCTACTTCTTTATTTTATGATATTCTTTATTGATACCTCGGCCAGGCGAAGTCTATCAAGAAACAAAACATCTTCGATAACCTCCCCGCCCTGAGTGCTCCAAAGGCTTCCGACCTTCGCTCAGAGATTGATAGATACCTCAGCACTGATCCAGAGCACATTGAAGATGTCCTCGTTTGGTGGTTTAGCCGGCGTCATATCTACCCGCGACTCTCACGGATGGCACTCGATTATTTGTCTATCCCAGGTACGTTGCTCTATGTCCTTCACACGCTGGCTTGATTGATGAATGTGTTTCTTTAGCAACATCCCTCGACGTCGAACGTGTCTTCAGCCAGGGTCGAATCCTCCTGTCCCACCTTCGCAGTCGGCTGTCAGTTCAATCCACACGAGCTCAGTTGTGTGTCGGTGCTTGGAGTCAACTCGGTCTGGTCAAGGATGCTGACATCAAAATCGTCGCCAGTGGCCCTGAGGTGGAGGGTGATGAAGATGAGCTGCCATTGGACTGGGATTGTATTACAGGGTAAATGGTAGCCTCATATTCACTTGTCAGTACTGCTACCGATTCGTGTAAATCATAAGTTGGTATCGGGTCTGTTGTACACTCAGACCCGCGACCCGTACCCATACCCTCAGACCCGTCACTGACCCGTACCCTTACCCTCCACAAACCCATACCCTGGACACGGGTCGGGTTTTTGTGGGGGTAAGGGTACGGGTACAATTTGAGATACCCGGGGGTTACCCGTGTCAATCTCTAGCAGGGGGACAATTAATGGTATGAATTAGAAAGGAGGGTGGGAACGGGGGAGCTGTGGAAGCGGACGAGGGAATGGGCAGGAGGCATGGTGAGAGACCTAAATTTAGCCAGGCAATGGGTAATTTTACAGTACTACACGTGGCAAGGGACCTAAATATAGCCATGTCCCGAAAGAGACGATGGTCGGGATGACAGGGGACAATGGTATGAATTGGGAAGGAGGGCGGGAACAGGGCAGCCGTGGAAGCGGATGAGGGAATGGGAGAAGTCTGAGTCCGAAGCGGACCTGTAAAGTATAGCGGGCGAATAGCGGGCGGATGATATATCATTGGCATAATGATATATCATAAGAGCCCACAAGCTGTGGGCTTTGATACATCAGGGCCCTGCTACAGCCACGGGCTTTTGATATATCACGCTCCCAGATAATGGTGGGCATGTGGGGTCTCCTCAGCACGAGGGTTACGCGGCGGGGAAGCGCCGGGACTCGAAGCAACCACACTGCTATAGGACCGAGCAGGTGGAGCGTCGGAAATGGGCGCTTCGGAAAGCTCAGATGCGTCCATAACGGAGTGGGCCTCGTTGGAATTAACCTCGGCAAAGGATTCAGCGACGGGAGATATGCCCGTCTCCAACGTGTTACCATTGGAGGCGACGGCGGAAGGGCGGAGACGAAGATTATAACGGATAGAAGACATACTAACAGATAACAAAAAAATTCGTCGTTGAGTCGGGGGTCCTTGTTGATCAGACGAGGAGGGTTCCGGGTAGGCAACGACGATAAAGAGACAAGTAGTTTAGAGAATAGAGTGGGTTTTTGAGTTCAAAATATGTGGTGAAAGCGTGACGTGACGGTCAAAGTTTCAGCACACGAGGGGAAAAGGTAAGAGGACACTCGAAAGGAACTGGTGTAATGCCACTGTATTTCAAGTATCGCTGGTGTACTACGTGTCTGAAGGCTGTACTTATAGGTAACGTAGATGAATGATAAGTCAGCCTTGGGTAATCATGGATAACGAGAACTGGGGGGTAAATGTAGCTAAGGGAAGTTTACAGGAAAGAAGGTGAGACAGATGTATGATAGCTAGAACACTGGGAAGGAAGGACTGGAAGTGTTCTACAATGTAACGAGTTTGTAAATGATTCGAGGTACATGCTTGGGAGATCTGGAGCGGCGTGTAACGGTCACGGTCCCGCGACAGAAAACCACCTCTGTTTCCCATCACCACCTTCCCACGACCCCGCATTTGACGTATACCCGACTCCGAGCAACTTCTCCCCAGGCCCAAGTGCAAGGTGAGGATTGCTTGAAAGGTTCTTCCATAGGCTGTGAGGCTTGAACTCGAAGTAATCGGCTCGGAAAGACGCACTCCAGTCTCTCATCATGTTACAGTGGAACTTTTTAAACGTGGTAGGTAGTAACTCTCTTATGCTACAATTACAGCAGCTCATTAGCACTGCAGGCAAACGTGTTATCCGCTTTCTCGCATTGGACATACCCACAGACCGTTTCGCAAAATCCTGAAAGCCCCCTGCCACTCCGCCAGTCGTCTAATCCTTCCGCATGCCTAAATTATACCAAGTCGACCACTCTTGAACAGGTGGTTAGCTGCCTTGACACCTACACCGTTCCAAATGACTACTACGATAAAGCTTCTTATGAAGCAGCGCAACCAAGTGCTGCCCAGCGAGCTGCCTGGCGAAGCACAGTTTCCGCCCTTCTTGACGTGAACGGAAACTGCCTATCGATGGTTCTCCCGAGCGAGCTCGGTGATATCTATACCATTTCTCAATTTACCGAAACTTCTGGGACCTCGTACTGCATATTCTCAGAAGCACACGGAGACAAGCAGTATTCGAAAGGGTGGGGACTTTTCGTCGTTCCTGCTACGCACGCAGCTGTGTCGCGTCATATTCACCTCTCGGCTCCCCATCCGGGATTCGATTTCGGAACTCCCCAACAAGCGGCTGCGCTTTTCCAATCTACAGGCGCGAAAAGTCTCTTCATCGCAGGAAGGTCTAGGTTGTCATTCAAGGAACAGAGCGATTGCGTTGCGGGTGCTGCAGGCACCACATACTATCAAACGGATCCTGCCCATAATAAAGTAAGTAATAACGTATTTTTGAACGGTTTTCAGCTGATCACGAGCTTCAGCTTGAACCCTTCCACGACGCTACTCGAACGATTCACGAGTGGCAGATGGCCCATGGAGGATGCCCTGGGGCATCTTGTGCCTTCATACAGTTCCACGGCAAAGCGAATACGACTTGCAGTACGGACCAGATGTTCCTATCAACCGGGCTGGGTACGAACCAAACTCATTTCGTTCATACAGTCCTCTGACACATGCATCAACCGCAGGCACCGGCGCCGCCTCAAAGCGGTGGTACACGGACGATATCATGCAGCCCGTTAAGCAGCTCAGGACGCAACTACAACTGGCCTTCCCGTCGTGGAACATCTCGATGCCATCCGACAGTGCATGTATCCTTACTGCCACGAAGAATGTGGTAGGGCGTTTCCTCAACGGAATTGATGACGGACTCGTGTGCACGACTGCCGCCAATGCGTCCATGGCCACAGGCCTCTTCGTCCACATCGAACAAGGCGCAGCTGCGCTTTCGCCAGCGGCATACGATGCATGGACCGAGGCGTTAATCGGCGCCTTCAAAAAGGTGGAACCCGCGACAAAAGCATCGAGATTTCTTTAGCACGACATGTGTAGATGACTATGACGCGCGAAATAGGCACCTGGGTCGTGGATGAATCATGGTCGTCGTAAGGCTCAAGATGCGACTCGAATTTCAAGCGCCTTGGCGGCGAAGTCTTAGTTGCAAAATCTTTCTGCTACGAAATCCAAGACGAAGTCTACAACGTTCAGCAAATATCACACATGTAAGGGTGACTGGATTCCAAGGTTGAAGTTGTCCAAGAACATAATAAGAACTTGTATGGGCGGGCCATCCTCGAAGTTCGAAAGCCAAGATGTCACACACAACACTTGAGAACGTGGTGACGAGTCGAAAAGCCGAATCTCGCGACAAAAACTCCAGGCTGGGGTAATAAAAAATATCAGGTGGATCTAATCTAGGTTCTGCATTGACGAGCTACAACTTGGCGCACGACCTATCCTCGACCAAGTCTACGCTGGCAGCTGGAGTAATAGGGAACCACTTATTAAAAATATTCTGAGGATCGTACTGCTTCTTGATAGCTTGGAGTCTCGTGTATTGGTCTGCAAAAACCAACTCCGCCTTTCCCAGGACCGCATCCTTCTCCCCCATAACTCCTTCAGCGTCTAAGGAAAGGTACAAGGTCACTCACTAACCACATACACGAGCAAGCGCAATACAGACGTACCGTGATTGCTATAGCCCAGATCCAACTCAGGTTGTTCGGCGGTGACAATCCGTGCCAATCCACGCACTACACCCCTCGCGCGCTCAGTCATCTCTTCCAAATCTTCCTTCCAGAAGGCCGCTACAAGCACTGCTGGTGTCCGGTCACGTCGAAATGCGGTCTCATCGTTGTGGACGGAATTTATCTTCGCGAGGGGAAAATACTCGTAGGTGATGCTGGTCTTGAAATTGGAGTCTGAAGAGTTGACGACTCCTTCAAATGCTTTGGCGATCGGCGGATACTCCGGACTATATTGCGCCACGGCTTTGAAATAGACGCCCTGACCATGGTATACCGCGAAGTTCTGAACAGAGAGCGCGATTACAAATTGATATAGACCAGAGGAGAAAGTAGTCGCACCAATAACGTGTTGAGCTCTTCATACGGCATTTCTTTAGACGTATCTGCGTCGGGACCTGGATAATAATGTCAGCGAGGATCGCTCAATCATGTCAGCGAGGATCGCTCAACCATGACTATACGAACCAATATCGAGGAAAGATTTGAAGTTCGACCTTCCATCAGCCTCAGAACCGTTGAAAAATGGGAATACGAGAATCGTGGGCTAGAGTGAACATTGTAAGCAAGAAACAAAATAATCCTAGCATCGTCTAAGACGCAAGGGAACTCAAGAACAGACATACCTTGCCATCCCTGCCAGTTGTCAGAAGCTGCAGCATCGCCTCGTTTTCCTTAGCGGCGGCCCACCAAGCCTTTGTAACTTCTACCAATTTCTCCAGCCTTTGCGGCGAATAAGTAAGCATTCCAGCGTAGACAGTAGCCCTCTGCGGGTGCAGGTTAAATACGAATTCGGTAACCACGCCGAAATTGGAGCCTGCGCCTCTGATTCCGAAGAAGAGTTCGCTATTTTCTGTCTTGTTCGCGGTTAGAATTGACCCGTCAGCAGTAACCACTGTGGCCTGAAGTATGGAAGTTAGGCGGCCGAAAAAATCACGACAAAGGGTGGGACGGCGCACTTGAGCAAGATTATCTACCACCATTCCGTGCGCTGAGCTAAGCCAGCCGTACCCGCCTCCAAGAGTCAGCCTGTAGAATGAATGGTCTCTTCAATTCTGGAACCAACATGCAGACTGACAAGCGCACCCTCCAACTCCTGTCTATGACTTCCATGAGCATCTCAACCCTGAAGCCGCGAAAGAAAAACGTCGTACATGATTAATTGTCCCACCTACAGTAGCTAGACCATGTTGGATTGCCGCCTTATCCACGGTCTCCCACAAAGCGCCTCCGCCCACAAACGCTAGTCGCTTCTCTGGGTCGACTCTCGCAGAGTTGAGGTATCGCGAGAGGTCAATGACGAGGCCACCCTTACTCGAGGATGCGCCGGCTGGATTGTGTCCACCGCCCCGAATGGCGATTGGAAGCGCCGTCGCACGGGCATATTGAATCGCAAGCGCAACGTCATCGGCGTCTTTCACAAAGGCGACGACCTCGGCGGGCCTTTGAGCATTGACGGCCCAGCGTGCAATGGCTTGTAGGTAGTCGGAATCGCTGGGCGTAACTATGTCGCCTTTGAATCCGCTCTTGAAAGCTGCAAATTCGGGCATTGGTAACGGAGAGAAGATACGATGGGATGGATCGACTGGAGGGAGTAAGCTCAGTGTCCCCTTGTGGTACGTTTCTGCATCTAGCCTTTATGTGGATTGCAGTATACTGTAATCGAAGGTCGGAGGTCGAAAGTAAAAGATGATGCTTCCCCTGTTCTTGTCGCCTGTGAAGTCTGCGGGTATCCAAAGAGCGATTTTGCTGGTGATTAAATCCATTGTGTTGGAGTTTTATCGACATATTTTTAGCTCCTGGGCTGGGATTAACCAATAAGAGGACCATCAGGCTCCTTTCGCGGGATTTCGAGTACCAAAGCCGCCCTAAATATCACGCACACGCGGACGTATGATAACATTCAGCCAGCAGTGCTACTATTCAACCAGCAGAGATGGCATTGTGACGTGTACATCACAATTGAATAAGGACTCAAGAGCCCGAAGTCGCGGACTGGAGGGGCAGGTCTCTGCACCAACACGACAAGGCCTTGTTGAGTCAAGAGCCCAGGGGAGCTAACTAGGCTTGACGTGGCGGGTGGAGTCGTTATGCATGCGATCATGCGATTTCCACGGATGAACAGGGTGCTATCGGAGGTCGTGGATTTAAGAATGTTCGAAGCCCGGAACGTGCTTTGGGATGTGCATGGGCTGGGGGCGCTAGGAGGCGCAAAGACTAAAAAATCGGTGGTAGTTGGGTGAAGAAGCTTGAAGAAGCGGTACTATCGGACTTTCAATTATCTGGCAAGCTCGTCACCGCGGCCCACGATGTGCGGGTACTTTCAGATAATCAACTTCAAGGGACAGGAGACAGTTGAAACGATAGCATCGGAAAAGGTCAGTGTACAGTGAAAAATATGCTACATTGTATTCAGGCTGGTGTAATAGGGAACCATTTGTTGAAGACGTTCTGAGGATCATACCGCTTCTTTATTCCTTGGAGCCGAGGGTAATTCTCTGCGAACACCAGTCTCGCTTTATCTGGCACTGTTTCTTTCTCTCCCGTAACCGCCTCATGATCTACAAGATGAGCGATCAGTTGCTGAAGGCACCTCTTAACTGTATTACGCACCATAATTGCTATACCCAAGACCTTCTGTCTCCGTCATCTCGGGGTGAGCCCCTGTCACGATCCGCGCGAGTTCATGCACAACGCCTCTGGCACGCTCGGTATAACCCTTCAAATCCTCCTTCCACACACAAGACAGCAGCACGCCTGGTGTGGGGTCACGACGGAAGGCAGTCAGATCTTTGGGCATCGAGCTGATCTTCGCAAGGGGAAAGTACTCGTATATTATGCTTGCCTTGAAGTCGGGGGTAGACAAGCTGATGGCTTTCTCAATTGCTTTGGCAGCTGACGGGTAGTCCGGCTTTTTCTGCGCCACTCCTTTCATGTACACACCTTGGCCGTGATATGTAAAGAAATTCTATCGCCGTGGATGTCAAGAAGATGCACTTGAAGGTGTGAATAACTAGGTATACAAATGGCTCACCTGTAAGCCATTGAGTTCTTCGTATGGTACTTCTTTGGTTTGATCTACGACGGGGCCTACCTGATAGCGTCAGTGTTGATTTCACGAACAAACATCGTTCGCGTACCAAGATCGAGGAACGCCTTGAAGTTTGCCCTCCCTTCGGCCTCTGATCCGTTGAAAAACACAATCATGACGAGAGCTGGCTGGGGAAAAACACAGTATAGTCAAGACATAGGTCCTCAGCGGAAGGCGAAACATACATTTCCATCCGGCCCTGGCCCCAATACCTGTATCATCGCTTCCTTCTGCCCAGCATTCTCCCACCAAGTGCCTGTCACTTCAATCAACTTCTCTAGTACCGAGGGTGGGAAAGCCAACATCCCGGCATAGACTGTGGGTCGCTGACGGTGAAGCCTATAGACGAACTCAGTGACCACGCCGAAATTGGAGCCGCCGCCTCTTATCCCAAAGAAAAGATCGCTATGCACATAGTCATTGGCGGTCAAGATCGATCCGTCAGCGGTGACCACGGTCGCCTAAAAGTAGTCTAGATTGAATATGTGTAATTAAGTTGAGGCTGCGTACTTGAACAAGATTATCGACGACCATGCCATGTTGCGAGGAAAGCCAGCCGTAACCGCCTCCAAGAGTAAGTCTAACATGAACATCATTATGTTAGACATAGGGATTACGCGTCGAAAAAAGGAACCGACCCTCCGACCCCTGTCTATGGTCTTAGTGAGCATGTTGTGTTAAAACTCTGATCGGCAAACGACATACATGGTTGACCGTGCCCGCCACGGTTGCCAATCCATGCTGGATGGCGGCCTGGTCCACTGCTGCCCATAGCGCGCCGCCTCCCACATATGCCAACCGTGCCATTGGGTCGATCGTTGCAGCATCGATGTATCGCGACAGATCGATTACGAGGCCACCCTCACTCGAGGATGCACCTGCTGGACTATGACCACCACCGCAGATGGCGATCGGTAATGCCTGGGCTCGTGCATATTGGATCGCGATCACAACATCCGCAGCATCCTTCACGAAAGCGACGACCGCGGCGCGTCGCTTAGCGTTCACAGCCCAGCGCGTGATGGCCTGCGGGTAGTCAGTGTCGGTGGGTACGACTAGGTCGCCCTTGAATTGAGCTTTGAAGGTCGAGAAGTCCGTCATTGTGAGATTTATGAGGGATACCGTCTGCAGCTCACGGGATGTAAACCCGGGGGATGGGGAATCTGATGGTGTCCGGTTTTTGGCCAGGCTTTTATGCAGCTGCCAATGAGGTTTTTGGTGTTTCCAGACTCTTTCCCCAATAAAGTCTCCTAGACTCGTGATCGTTTCCGGCATCCTCTACGCAGTCATCTACTAGCGCGACGCCGGCCGATACGGGGATACACGGTCACTTATTGATATCGACACTTCTTCAGATGAGCAACATGGTAGATTGAAGCAGTTCCTATCGGACATATGTCATTGAATCATCCCGAGACTAGGCCTTTATAAGCGACAAATGGTGCATACGAAATGGCCTCACTTTACCACTTGAACTTAGCGTCTGTGAGGTAGCCCGATGGGCCAGGCCGCAGGCGAGGTGACCCCGGAAATCGATTATATTTCAAGGCAGAAATAGGTGGCCGCATGACGTGACAGGAAGCCACAGGGCCGTATGAGATGATCCATGCCATGGGACGTCTACGTGGGACAGACCACGAGCTCTTGCCCACAGTGCCACTGCCAGCAGAAATCAAATCTTCAACGAGACGTCGATCCAAATTGAATTAAAAGTCCGTGTCCATTGCAAGTTCTTAGCTTGCTTTCAAAATTCTTGTGGCATTCGCTTACCTTTCCGATATTTTTTAATTCGTGCCGTCTCTACAGATCTAGAGTATATAGGTGCGCAGTTTACATTCTGATTATACCGCATCCGTTCGCCTCTAGCTCACCAAGGTCAAATGTTACTTTATCTTATCTTATCTTGATCATCGCGATCACAGCTGCAGGAGCGATTTTATTATTTTTTGAAACCTCTCACATGTATTCTTCATGCCTCCCGCAATGGTCCATCGCTTACTCACTGCTCAAGATTAATGGGGTGTCAATAGGCATACCGCGTTACAATTGTTGCCGTACTGCAGTGGTCCTTCTTTCCGCTCAAATCCTGGAGTTCAAGACTCACTGATGCGTGGCATCAGGTTTTCTGCGTCACGATTGAATGAATTTCCTTCGTGACGTAGTTTTGGCTTTTCTGCAAGAGAAATTCGGCAGGGATACTCCAGTGCTCCGTATGCTTAGTTGACATCTACATCCTCGACGACGAAGATTCTGGGGGTCTTGTTTTATTCTGATGATCTACACATTGTATTGTCCTTGGTATCTAGTACAGCGAGATTCCGCATCACGCCGGAGTTATGGGGAACCACTTGTTGAAAACATTCTCGGGGTCATAGCGTTTCTTGATAGCTTGGAGCTTGGGGTAGTTCTCTGCGAACACTGCCTTCGCTTTGTCTGGGACCGCCTCCTTCTCTCCCGTTACGGCTTCCGCGTCTGGGTGAACACAGTCAGGAAACATGCGTACGTGCGTCACCTGTAAGCGTCTTACCATAATTTCCATATCCCATGCTCTGTGTTTCGCTCACACCCGATTGTCCGCCAGTGACAATTTGGGCGAGCTCGTGCGCTATGGCTCTGCCACGCTCTGTGTTCTCCACTGTATTCTCCTTCCATAGGTTGAGAACTAGTACGCTTGGGGTAGGGTCTCTACGGAACGCGGTCGTGCCTTGCGGGACCGAGCTGATCTTTCCGAGAGGGAAGTACTCAAAGGCAAGGTTGACCTTGAAATCCGGAGTCGAGGTACTGATGACCTTCTCATACGCTTTGGCGGTAGACTGGTAGTCTGGTTTGCGATGCGCAAGGCCCTTCTGGTACACTCCTTGGCCATGGAAGCAGCCGGCGTTCTTAACAAGGGTATTGTGGTCTGTAACGATTGGGAAACGAACGAGGTTGCAAACCTACTCACCTGCAATGTATTTAGTTCCTCAAAGGGTATTTCCTTGGTCAGGTCCGCCACGGGACCTGTATAGCACCTTAAGAGTTCGCCAACCCGTCGCATAAATGATAACACGAACCAACGTCGAAAAAGGCCTTGAACACAGCCCTGCCTTCGGCCTCCGTACCATTGTAGAACAGGCTATGTACGATGATTGGCTGAGGTACGGGATGGCGCTACAGTTAGAAGTATAGGTAACGAGGCAAAAAAGCCCTACGTTTTCGTCTGGACCGACGGCCAGCATCTGCAGCATCCCCTGCTTCTCCCCAACATTCGCCCACCACTTCGCTGTGACTTCCACTAACTTCTCTAACGCTGCTGGCGGGAAAATAAGCATCCCTGCGTAGACCGTGGCCCGTTGTGGGTGCAACTTGAGCACAAATTCTGTTACCACTCCGAAGTTAGAGCCGCCGCCTCGTATTCCGAAGAAAAGATCGCTGTTTTCGGTCTCGCTAGCCGTCAAGATTGAGCCGTTAGCAGTGACCACTGTAGCCTAAGCAGTTGTAGATCTCTCAGTGACGTGTCTGAGACGGGAATATGGAGGGTTCATACTTGGACGAGGTTGTCGATGACAAGACCATGTTCCGAACTAAGCCATCCATAACCCCCTCCAAGAGTAAGTCTGATCAAAAGTGGTTAGATTGGCAGTATTCCACGTTCCAAGATGCCAGAGACGTACCCTCCAACGCCAGTCTAAGCCAACCATGAAAATAAGCAGAAGCCATGATGATTAGTGGTGAATGGAAAAGGACATACATGGTTAACCGTGCCAGCCACCGTTGCCAGCCCGTGTTTAATCGCCTCCTTATTGATGTTTTCGGAGAACCCGAGGAACGAGGGTGATCCGAAAAGAGGGTCTACGTGCTGAGTAAGCGTCGGTGGCGGGCACCCGCTTTGCTGCCCGCCACCTCAGGAAAGCTCACTCATTCACGCGAAATCGTACACTACGATTACTTTTTGCATATCTATATCTATCTACTTGCTTTAAAAACATTCTCTGGCCATGCCCGTCATCAGGAACGACCCCAACGAGGCGATATGCCCCGACTTTGCGTCAGAAGATTACCAGGATGCGCGAGAAGCTCTCATCCGAGACGGGATCGACGACGCGACGGCGACCGTGATGTTGACCCAGACCTGGAACGCTAGCAACAGGGTCGAAAGGACGATCTGGGCTCGTCAGGTGGAGGCAGAGGAGACAGCGGCTGCGGAGGCGGAACGGCAGATGCAGGCAACACAGGCACGCCAAGAGGAGGCGAGGAGTCACGAGGATGAGACCTCGCGCGCTGAGGAGCGCAAGAAGCACAGGACGAAGTACATCGAGATCCCCGAGGTTCCTCCGCCCAGCACCCCGCCCGAGATCTTATCGGCATACGCGACCACTCGGCTCCAAAAGGGGAATTATGTCGAGCTCTGGTACTTTACCAACGACGGCCTCGACCACGCGCTGAAGAACTCCGCGACCCTGGACGAGAGTGCCATGGTGCAGACCTTCGACAAGGAGGGCCGTGCGACTTGGGTCTCAGCCGCAGCATCGAGGGAGGCGCGCTCTGCCGTGGACGACAGGAACTTGACGTGGGAGGAGGTTCAGATCGCGGTTCCGCGATTCCTCGACGCGATCCACGCCGCAGGTTGGACACGACAGAGGCAGGTCATGATGACCAACCTCTTCACCAGGTTACAGATGCACCCGTTGCGGTCCACGAAGGACCCCCTCGACAGGCGGGGGCTCCTCCGCTACTTATCGGAACAGCGCCGATTATGGCATTCAGCAATCGACACGCCGGGAGGCGCGTGGGACATCGGTACCCTCAGCGAGATGCTGATTCGCGCAGCGGTTGACGCAGTAACGAAGGAAGATAGGGCCAGGAGGGATGCGGAGAGGACATACCTCGTGCGTAGTCTTGTTCATCTTTTATTTCAGAATGCTCACAGACAGTTTTCCCCTTCCCCTCTATATACCTCCCTTTTCGTCCCATCACCACTGCAAATGCGACATCCGTATCTTCATGCGGCATCACCTGCGACACCTGCATCTTCATGCGGCTTATACTCTACGCATCTTCATGCGGCCGTATCTTTATGCGGTTTATACTCTACGCATCTTCATGCGGCCGTATCTTTATGCGGTTTATACTCTACGCATCTTCATGCGGCCGTATCTTTATGCGGTGTCCTGGCCTCTCACATCTTCATGTGCCCGTATCTTCATGCGGTTGGCCCTCGTTGCATCTTCATGCGGTCCCATCTTCATGTGGCTTGACGAACCCCCTCCCTGTCGCATCTTCATGCATGCGTATCCTATGCGTAACGGGCACAGTTTGAGAAACAGATGGCAGAACTCGCCACCGCACAGGCTGGACGTGAGCAGCGAGGCCGGGCACGTCGTTCCAGGTCACCACAGCGGAGCTTTTCAGGCTCGCGCCGTCGCCGCTCCATCACTCCTCCACACCGCCGGGATGAGAGCAGTGGACGCCGGGGCGAAGGCCGGGGGGCGGTCGCGAGGAGCAGGGCCGTTCCTTTCCATCGCGAGAGGGGGGTTTTCGTCGAGGCGCAGGAAAAAGGACGCTGGCAGCCTGCGCCGTCTGCCTCGGTCGTCACCCGCATCCAATCATCAGGTGCGAGGCCCAACGCACCTGGGACGACCGCTTCGACGCCCTCGCCTGCCGCATCAACAGGGTGCTCACCATGCGAGACGGCCGCCCAGTATGCCAGGACTGGCAACGGGAAGAGGGCTGCTCCGCCTCTCACCACGACGCCAAGCACTTCTGCTCGGGCTGTGGCTCCAACTCTCATGGAGCTCAAGATTGCCATCGAGCTCAGAGGGCGTAGAGCGAGGTGCCCCTACCCGCCGGATGTCTGGCATTCCCAGTTATCGGGTGCCGGCCTCCTCGAAAAGTATCCCCACCTCCCCAGAGGCTTTAGTTTCGGTTTTAAATTTAATTTCCCTTCCATCCTCGCCACCCAGTCCCCACCTAATAGCACCACAGTCGTCGAGTTCGCCAGCGAATTTCGCACCATTGTGGACGCCGAAATCTCAAAAGGAAGGTACATTGGTCCGTTCTCTCGCAGGCAGCTCGAGGAGACCATCGGGCCCTTTCAAACTTCCCCCTTCTCCATCATACCTAAACCTAACAAGCCAGGGAAATTTCGGATCATTCAAAATCTCTCCTTTCCACATTCTCCTTCCTCCGCCTTCCCAAACCTCTCTATCAACTCTTTCACCAACTCGAACGATTTCCCATGTACCTGGGGGACTTTCTCAGTCATATGCCTGCTCATCTCCAGGCTCCCACCTGGATCACAGGCAGCGGTTCGGGACGTGGCGGAGGCGTACCGCACCATTCCCCTCCACCCGTCGCAGTGGCCGGCGGCGGTTGCGCGGGTGGGGGACGACGAATTCTGCGTCGACACAAGCCTCTGCTTTGGGGCGTCCCCCTCTTCAGGTGGTTATGGATGTCCGGCAGACGCTGGCCTCGACATCATGCGGTATCGAGGGATGGGTCCCCTCTCCAAATGGGTTGACGACCACCTTTTCCTCCGCATCCCTCGCCGACACCTCCCCGCCTACAACGAGCTCCGGCGCCAATGGCATGCCGACATTGTCATGCGGGGTGAACACCATTCAGGGGGTCGCCTTTGGTATGGTGGTGGCACATTTGATGATGGCTCTCTTGAGGAGTTCGACGAGGACTGCAGATTCCCCCTCCAGGACCTCTCCGCTGCGTCTCCCCGCTCCTCCCTCGACGCCCAGTTCACCTACAGTATGGAGGATGTCGACCGCACCTCCGACCTCCTGGGGATCCCCTGGGAGAAGTCTAAGGACAAACCGTTCGCGTCAGTCAACACGTTCATCGGCCTGTCGTGGGATCTCGAGGCGCTCTCGGTTTCCTTGGGAGAAGGGAAGGTGGAGAAATACTTGGCGGCAATTGAGGAGTGGCGTGCACGCCCCACTCACGACCTCCGGGATGTTCAGAAGCTCTACGGCAAGCTCCTTCATGCCTCACTGGTCTACCCTGCAGGACGAGCGTACCTCACCAGCCTGGAGACCATGCTCCGAGGGGGTGGTGACCGTCCTTTCGTTCCGCACCACCCACCTCGAGGACTATCACCGGACCTTGACTGGTGGTCGGCTACACTCCGATCAGCTCGGTGGCGCCCCATCCCTCGGCCGGTCCTCCTCTCCGATGTTGGCGCCTTTTCCGACGCCAGTTCTGGAATCGGTGTCGCCATCGTCATTGGGGGGTTCTGGCGTGCATGGCGCTTGGTGCCAGGTTGGCAGACCCTCGACGGGAAGCGCGATATACAGTGGGCGGAAGCCATCGGATTCGAGCTCCTCATCCACGCCCTCGTTGCCACCAGCGACCCAGAGGACCACCACAGAGTCTATGGGGATAACCAAGGAGTGGTTGAGGGATGGTGGAACGGGCGGAGCCGCAACTCGGCCGTCAACAGTGTATTTCGTCGCCTCCACGGCTTCCTCGAGGGCGAGAGCAGAACTGGGAAGTTTCATTCAGCCTATGTCCCAAGCGCCTACAACCCAGCAGATGCCCCCTCCCGAGGCAAGTTCCTTCCCCAGCACCTTCTCCTCCCACCGCTGGGACTACCAGAGGGGCTTGACCGCTTCCTCGTCGATGCAACCAGGCCATACACTCCCACAGAGCTTCGGCTTTTGCGAGAGGGTAGGTACCCACCAGCCGCAGCCCGGGTCATCAACACCTCCCTCCGGGACGCTCGCGCGCGTGAACACTTCAACAATGAGAGGTTCAGGGAGGAGCGGTCCATCGACGACGTCGATTGGAGTGCTTAACGGTGTACCAAGGTTTGGTGCGGCTCTACCGTCACCGCTGACGGTGGGACGACCCCGACCTTACAAGGCTGATTTGGCGCCTCTACCATCCTCTCTCCGACCTCACTGCCTCGCGAAGGATCGTCTCCTACTGTGGACACCCGTCGTCGCGCGTCAGCTCAACGCCAATCATGCCATGACCGAGGAGGACCTGGCGCGGGTCCTCAACGTCATCTCTGCATCGTGGTCACATGGCACGAGGGAGACATATGGCTCGGGTTTGCTTGTGTACCATGTATTCTGCGATACGCGCGGTGTACCTGACTCAGAGCGGTGCCCAGCACATTCAAACCTGGTGTTATCTTTTCTGGCTGCGTGTGCGGGGTCGTACTCGGGGACAGCTTTGGCCAACAATCTGTACGGAGTACAGGCATGGCACACCCTTCACGGTGCGCCCTGGACCATGACTCCTACCGAAGTCCAGGCGGCATTGGATGGTGCGAAGAGGCTGGCACCACCAGGATCGAGGCGCGCGAAAAGGGAGCCATTCACACTGGATCTCATGACGAGACTGTGTTCACGCCTCGACCCCAGCGACCCCATTGACGCTTCCATTGGTGCGTGCTTCAAGTGCGCTTTCTTCACGACAGCGCGCTTGGGCGAGTTTGTGCTTGGGAACCTCGATGCCTTCGACCCGGCCATCCACATTAAGCGGAGCGACGTGCGTAGCGGACAGGATCGACAAGGCAATCAGGTCACTATCCTCTTCGTTCCCCGCACAAAGGTATCCCCTGAAGGGGAAGAACTCTACTTCGCACGACAGGAAGGACCATGCGACCCGGAGGAAGCACTAGCTCACCACCTTCGTGTTAACGACCTCGACGACAGAACTCATCTTTTCGCCTATCGCCACGGCAAATCGCAGCGGCCGCTGACTCGCACCACCTTCACGAGGCGTCTCAACGCCATTGCCAAGCAGCTTGGGATGGAAATCCTGCGCTTCCACGGCATAAGGATTGGGTCAGTCCTAGAGTATCTTCTTCGGGGAGTACCCCTCGCAGTTGTCAAGGTCATGGGTCGATGGAGCAGTGATGCCTTTGAGGTGTACCTCCGGAAACATGCCGTCGTTCTGGCACCATACCTCCAGGACACCCCGGTATTTGAGGAGTTCACACGGTTGACCCTACCCCGGGTACGATAATGTATGTTCCGCTCCTTTTGGTCTGTGGGGGTCCGCGCTTCGCTCGACGCGTCGCGGCGCTCCTCAAACGTTTTGGGAATCGCAGCTCACTGCGGACCGTTTCTCCACAGATTCAGGTCGATGTTTCGAGCTAAAGGACCTTCGGTCCTTTCCCCAAAACACAGCAACAAGTTACAAATTCGCAATAGATATATTGTTTGTACTGTTACTGGTCTCATCTAACATGATACGTCGCCCCCGCGCGATCTCTTACACATAGACTACGACCTCCCAGAGCGCACCACCCCCGACATACGCAACGCGCTTTTCGGAATCAATTTTCGCGTCGTTGATATGACGTGACAGATCGATCACCAGTCCTCCTTCGCTCGATGAGGCTGCAGCCGGATTGTGTCCGCCACCACGGATGGCAATCGACAAGGAATTGGCTCTGGCATACTGGATCGCGAGCACGACGTCGTCTGCATCTTTCACGAAGGCTACGATGTGAGCGCGACGCTCTGCATTGGCTGCCCAACGTGCAATGGCCTTTGTGTAATCGGCATCGCCGGCTTGGACGAGATCGCCTTTGAATTGGGTTTTGAACGCTGTGAAGTCAGTCATTGGATGAAGATCTTGATAAGTCGGCGCTCGAGGTGCTGACTTGTACGTCAAGGGATGTGTGAACGATGCACGGGCTTCATGCCCTTTATAAGTCCTTCCGAATCCACTATCACACTTATACCCAGGCGCATGAAGGCGTGATCGATGGATAAGAAGTCCGTCTCCTCCCAAGGCCGACAGGCTTCTAATGTCGAATCTCGATGAATCACGTATGCCTTCCCCGTCGGAAATCATGATTAGGATCGTCTCCTACTATTGCTACTTACTGTTACAAATACCTTCGCCGTCGGATTTCATCGTCAGGATCGCCTCGCTGGATCATTAAGATGCTCCTCGGCATACATACGTCACGATCCGCTCCCACCTTACCACAACGGCTTAGGCGAAAGCGGCATGTCTGCACTGAATAAGAGGAGCTCCAAGCCTCGATCCTTGAATCACGAACGCTATGTTGATAAGCGCATGCATTCGCATCAGCAGGAATTCCCAGAATCCATCGATTTCCAGATATCTCGAACCTGAACACTGCGTAGCTGGGAGAGCCTGGTGGGGTAAGTTGGTGTAATCCGATATTCCAAGATGGCAAGAGAAGCCCTGAGCTGCCCTTCCGGATATAGCCAGTGAATCGACATAAATGACCCTGACGAATAGTGCAAGTTGGACCTACGACCAAGAACACATGACTAGTACTTGATTGATCCTATCGTGATCTAGAGGTTCGAGTAGTTGCCCATCGAGGCTAATTGCAGAAACACTGGTGTGGTCGAAAAAAAGCCATACTGAAACGTGCAGTTGAGCACCTTTCAAAGCGAGGATATGAAGCTGCGTCGATCCCAAGAGAGCACGAATAACACAGTGGGAAAGCCAGCGATGTAGAGGTACTGGAAGCCGAAGGGGAAGACATTCAGGGGAAGAAGGAATGCTCGGCGCGGTAGATCAGGTGAAGAAGGCCGGAGAGGACCTGATGAAGGTGTTTGTTTTCGGTCGGAAAAGGAATAGGGAGCGGATTATGAGCAAGAGGCCGTAGTTAAGAACGTCGAATGTTGATTTTCGAGTACCACTGCTCAAAGAGCGTATATATTCTGAGGACCGGCAATCAAGTTATGACCGCGACGCTACGCGCTCTAGGAGATCCGTATAGAGACTAGCTTGAACAAGAAAATCTGGATGCAAGAAATCGGCATAGCGGTCCCTTGGTACGAAGGCCCATCGGAACTCAATCGAGGTACACCATAACACACAACGGCAGTGAAGCCATGTCACTGGTGGCTATGAGTTCGAAATGCAAGATCGTTCCTAGCGTCGGGAGCGATGGCGGCTGTGGCGGATTGCACTGTCAGTCGCAAGATGATGCCATAGAATGGAATCGGATAATGATCTGGACTCTTCGATTACCGAGTGAAGATTTCACAAACGGCAACATACTCGGTTTTGCTGGTTAATCTCCCGGAGACCTGAAAACCACGACCTGCGGGTTATGCGACGTCCAAGACACGTCAGGGACCCTCGAATTGCGTGCTTCCCATCATGGATGCGCTTTTGAAGCGTTGACAGCATCTGTCGAGTGGTGCAACTAAAGGAACAAAGAAATCGCCAATAAGCGCTACATGGATGTGGACATTCGGTGATCATGAAATAGGTTTGCGATGGAGAATGGTCGTGCATGATGGTGAAGTTCAAGGTTATCTCGTGAGAATTTTCAACTCAGATAAAAGGAAATACTCGACCGCTTGCACCTGCACTTGACTTCGTCACTGATACGCTGCTCCCTCCCCTCGAGCGCGTATGTACATCTTTTGAAAAGATGACACCCTCAGCACGGGATGTCGAGTGGAGTTGATCAGGAGCATCTCTCATTTTCGGTTCCCGATATATATCAACGTGCCTCATGTCCGAACTTGCCGCACTTCGTCCGCACTTCTTTCAGCCTGCTGACGCCCACACAGCCAACTGTGCGTCTCTGGCGCTCAAAAATTCCTCCGTAACCTATACCCTGACACCCATCTCGACCACACCACCGACACGACCATGGATTCAGCATCGCACGCAGCGGCCAGCAGCAGCGATGGTTTGGGACTGACGTTCAACCGTCTCATGGGGCTTTCGTTTGTGGCGTCCATGGCGTCGAACCCATATATCTGGGATAGCGTCCGCTTGCTCGTTCTGGGCTCGCTCATCGAGACCGGACGCAGACTATGCCAGTGGCTCATGGAGCGGTTCAAGTTTCGTGAGTCATGTCACGCCCCAGTTATTCAGGTTCATTCTCTGAGCTCATTTTTGACATCTTTAGAGTACTGCATTACGGCACAGTTCACCGAAGGAGACCCGTCGTATGAGTGGATTGTTTTGTTTTTGGTACGTAGCTAGTTCAATTCAGTGTCCTTGTCACTGAATTAGGCAACACCCACTCGTTTCACAGACCCAGGAGAATGTGTGGCGTCGTTCGCGCGACTTCCGCGTCAACGAGAAGAATTCCAAGCGTAAGTGGGGTCTCAAACTCGGGCCCGAGGTCGATGGCAACGCGGATTATGTCCCGACGTACAAAATGCCGCAGCTGTTTCGCTGGAAGGGATATTGGGTAGAGATTAAAAGGAGTCAAGACCGACAGGCGACGGAGCACCAAGGAGGATACGCGCCTGCTACTATATTCCTTTCGTGCGTGACCTTATATTGCTCTGTCTCCGAAGTTTCCTGACACTTCATTATCTCTGAATAGGATCTATACGCTCAACATGAACATCCTGTACAACTTCGTTGAAGCAACGCGCGTCCGCTACAAGGAAGTGAGCAGGCCCAACGTGACAGTTCACATGGCTGATATGGTAGGTGCCGGCCACCTCGTCCATATGATTCTCCGCTCACGACGGGGACAGCCGACGTATGGACCTGGCTTCGTCTGGAGTAATGTCAAGCATAAGGCTCGTCGCCCTCTTAGCTCCATCATTTTAATGGAAGGCGTCGTGGATTCCCTGGTCAAAGATGCTCAAGAGTTCATTGATACGGAGGAGTGGTATATCGAGGCCGGGATACCTCATAGGCGTGGGTACCTTTTGTACGGCCCTCCTGGCACCGGAAAAAGTGAGTTTTATTGCTAGTCGATCAACTTCTTCCCCTCATAATGTCTTTCATTCATCAGCCTCCACAATCTACGCTCTCGTAAGAAGACATCCCGATTACACCGCAATAACGCCTAACATGTATTATCCTCAGGCTGGTGAACTGGGCCTCGAAATATACGCCTTGTCCCTCTCCTCCGGGTTGTACGTACATTCATCTACTTTAATTCTCTCCCTCCAGTCAACTAACTCAAACTCAACAGTGTGGATGACTCCTTCCTGCAAAAAGCCGCCTCCTCTATTCCGAAGAACTCGATCCTTCTCATCGAAGACATCGACTGCGCTTTCCCCTCCCGCGAAGACGAGGAAGACCAACCCATTCCGGCGCCGTACGGCTTTGTTGCTGGATCATATCCCCCAGGCGCAGGACGCAAGTCCGCCGTGACGCTCTCGGGTCTCCTTAACGTTATTGATGGTGTTGGTAGCGAGGAGGGAAAGCTTTTCTTCGCCACGGTACGTGATCTTATTTCCCTCGTGCTGGGCCTCGACTCATGATGATTCTTTCGTAGACCAATTACATTGATAGACTTGACCCCGCCCTCCTCCGCCCAGGACGCATCGACATGAAGATCCAATACAAATTCGCGACCAAAGCTCAAGCATTGGCTCTCTTCCTGCGCTTTTTCGCCCGTGCCCCTACCTCCACTACTACTGATACCAGCATCTCCTCCTCCACCTCCTCCACCTCAAATCCTCGTCCCGAGAAACAAGACACCAACGTCACATCCACATCCACACCCACCTCATCCATCCCCGACCTCGCTGCCCAATTCACCGCCCACATACCCGAACACGAGTTTTCCACCGCCGAACTCCAAGGCTTCCTCCTCTCCTGCAAGCGCGACCCCATACGCGCAGTAACCACCGCCGCCGAGTGGGTCGCACACGAGCTCGGGGAGCGCGGGGCCAAGCACGCTAGAGAGGAGGAGCGCAAGATGAAGGCACGGGAGAAGAGGGAGGAGAGGGAGAGGAGGCAGATGGAGGGCGCTGTGGCTAAGTTTGGTGGGATGGTTGGAGGGATGGTTACAGGTGGTGGGGGTGGCGGGGGAATGGTGAGAGGCGGAATGGTGACGGGTGGTGCGGATGGGTTGGGGCCTGGTCCGGCGGGGATTGATATAACGCGGACGCCACCGACGCCGTCGCCTGCGTATGAGGAGAATAGGGAGGTGGTGGGGACGTCGATTTCGCCTTTGGCGATTCCAGCGAGTGAGTTGGGGAATGTGGATGAGGTTGAGGCGCAAGTGATGTCTGTGGCGTGAATTGACTGCGTGATTTTAGGTGCTGGGGCGTAACGTTTTGGACTAGTCGGTGTACTTGGAAGTTGGTTTGCTACGAGTTTGATGTGTTTGTAGTATTGCTAGGGATATCGTGTACGTTAGACTCATGCCTCTAATAGCATTTGATAAGATACATATATTAGAGCTGAAGAGAATTTGGTATACGCATTAGTACTGCAAAAGGTGTTTGTATTAAGATGCGGAAATGAGACATGCGCAAAGTCATGATAAACGGATGCTGTCTAAAGGCGTGGGATATAAAAACAGTTGTCTGGGGATGTGCACAAGCATCGAAAGCGTGGAAAACATACACGACGTAGGCATCAAGAGAGGGGAAGGAAGGATACAGGACTGGGGCCAAGAATTATACAACATTTACATCCACAAGACAGGAGAATGAGGGGGGTTAGGACTTGGGGAAGCATCGAAGATCAAGAACCGGATACTGTACAAAACATTGACATCAAGCAGAGCGAGTGATGGAGGAATCCGAAGTAAATGGAAAAAAGGTATCGAAAGCCAGGTTAAGGCGCAAGAAGTGTGCATCAACCATGGAAGATTGATTCGTGGCTAGATTGTGGCGGGCAAGGATATCTTTTCCCAGAAAATTATCGGAAGCCACCTGCGAGCCAGCCATTCACAGCGTAGAACCCAGTCACTTTGTTGGGCTCTTTCTTGGCTAGCTTGCTTCCCCAGGTGTTCTTCATTGGGCCAAGGCGTGGGTCAAGCTGCGCACCGGCCGCTGTCAAAAGGCTCGCCTCTGCCTCTGCCACTTCGCGATTGTAGGCCTGTATCGTGTCGTATATGAACCCAAATGCGTGAAAGAAGGAAGGATCTCTACGACACTCACCGTGAAGACGCTAGGAATCCTATTCTTGACGAGGAAGGACACCGTTTGTCTCCAAGACTGGATGTCAAATTCCGAAAGCTCAGAGTTGAAGGCGACAGCGAGATCGGGTGTGGTAAACTTGGTTCCCAAGGATTTCGCGAATTCATGGTAAGTTCTAACAGGAATATCGAAGGAAAATGAGTTTTACACAGATATTGGGTGATGATTAGACGTACTCAATGGACAGCCGGTGGATTCGCTTGCGTCCCCGGCGGGTACAGTTCCTGAAGGAGGAGGTTGTGAATGAGAAGTCCCGAAAAAAAACTGGAAAAAATGATTGGAGGAATAGCATACCGGCAAGTCGACATGTCTATGTCTATGTTCCATACGCTTGGGTCTATAATATTTTCGAGTTCTGGACCGCATAGGACGACCTATTGGGTTGAGGATTAGCCACCATTCTCGGCTGCCGCGATTTTCAAACTAGACTACCTTCAGCTTTTTTACTTCCGGTAAGCGGTGAAGAATCTCTTCAAAAACATTAGCCTTCTGGAATTCGGGATCGTAGGCTCCAAGTATCTATTGAGACGCCTTGAGTACCGGAATCCAGAAACGAAAAGACAAAAAAGCGGAATCACATGAACAGTCAATGTTTCCTTGCGGGTCCATGCATCATCCGGATTCAAAATCTCCAAAGCGTTGAGGATAGTCATTGGCATAGATAATGCATCCGACGCCGCCTGCAAGAACGGTGCTACCGCCTTGCCAAGAAGACGGAATTCTAGTGTAAGCCAACTTGAGTACTCAGCCTCCCAGTTCGTGGCTCCCAAAGGCATCCAACGCGGCAAGACGCGCGCAGGAGCCCATCGGGACAAGGTCTGCGCTTCCGTCTGCGTGGTAGCGAACCCTTCATCCAGACGAAGCTCTTGGTTCATTTGGCACTGAGTAAGCCCGTCGTGCCCGTCTTCGCAGGGCTCGCCCGCATGCTTGTGCTGGACGGCGTCGCAGTGGCGTGTGCAGCAGTAGAAGGCCAGTTTACACGCCTGGCAGGCCTTGAGCGTAGGCGGGGCCGAACCAGATCCTTTCGCTGCAGCTTCCGTTCGCATATCTCGATCCGTACGCCCGCTACGAGGGTGATCAGTATTGGTATGTGACCATGTGTAAAGAGAGACAGATCATCGTACCATCCCATGCACCGTGGCTCCCAACCTATAAGGTTCTGCTCCGATATGGTGAGGCTCCGCTCGAGAGCCAGTACCATGTACCGGGCCTGATTTTTTACCAGCATGTCGATGATCGCATTTAGTTTAGACAAATCACTGAATGGTTCATCCGATAGCACCCCGCTGACAGCGGCCTTGATGAAGCGATCGTTCTCTACGGCTTGAAAGGCGTTACACAAATCTTTATGCCCGTTTTTCCAGTCTGCCTGTGATCGCTTTCTTTTAGCAACTAACACGACTTCATTCAGGCGCATCAACGAACCTTTTGACAATCTAAAATCACCTCACCCTATTAACTTCACTATAATATGAACGAGGAAAGGGGGGATACGTACCAGCGCCGCAGTATCGCACGCGTTGGCATCTTCCACACTTTGAAAGCGTCGCCTTTTTAGTTTTACTTTTGAAACAGGTGTAGCATACTCGTCCAAGGATAGCTGTCATGGGCGGGTCACGGAGTTGGCGGGAATTCATCGCGTGATCAGTCAATGGGATCGAATGTGAAGCGATAGCTGAGCCACTCTAAGAGAGCGATTTACGTCGAAAGGACAGACTTCAAGTTCAACACTAAGATACCACCGTAAGAAGATTTTTTTTGTCACTAGAGGGGTGGTCGTGGTGGTTTGAAGGAAAGTCGCTACGTTGCGAGCAAAATGTTTTGAACTCAGATCAGTTGATCGGATCAGCGACTCCTGTAGATTGTTGAAGACCAAGTCAAGACTCGATGCGATCACCACCGCAGAACACTGATTATGGTCGAGTTTCAAAACTATTACTACCGACTTCGAGGCATTATGTAGCGACTCGCGAGGTCACCTCAGGAAAACTTCGACGTAACGTACATATCCCTACGGCCTCCCAAACAATCCCACCACGATCAAACACCAGCGCTCCCGCCCTATCTTCTGGATTGCAGCCATTCCGTAAGTCTCCTTTACCCTGCTGTCCTCCCCAGAAGGAAGGAGCTACTTACCGTCTTAAGATCATCGGAATCCACCTGAAAGCCAGCCGTTCACAGCGTAAAACCCCGTAACTTTATTCGGCTCCTTCTTGGCCGACGTACTTCCCCAGACGTTCTTTCCTGGCCCGAGCGCGGGGACAAGTTTCGCGCCGGCCGCTTTCAGGATCTGCGCCTCCGCTTGTGCCTCTTCGCTATTGTAAGCCTGTGGAGCCACATATGATCTCAGCGTTCACCAGAGAACAACGTAGGAGGCAGAGGTCACTTACGGTGAAGACACTAGGGATGTGGTTCTTGACGAGGAATGATATGGTTTCTTTCCACGAAGGGACATCCATCTCCGCCGAGCCGGAGTTGAAAGCGACAGCGAGGTCGGGTTTGGTGAACCTGCTTCCTAAAGACTTTGCGAGATCGTGATAATTTCTTGAGACAGAGCAAAAGGAGATGAATACATGCTGGTACGGACACGATGTTGGACGTACTGAGTGAACAGTTGGTGGGTGCGCTTGCGTCGTTGGGTGGTACAGTTGCTGAAGTCGGGGAGGGCTGAATGAGGCATCTCGGCACATTATTTAGGGGATTACGTACGGGCAGGTCTCCATGTCGATCTCTTTGTTTCTTTCTCTTGGGCTGGATAGTTTGACGAGTTCTGGACCGCATAAGACGAGCTATTCACGGGATTAGCCAGGAGGTCTCTAGCTGTGAGAATTTTTTTCCAAAATTTGCAGACCTTCAGGTTCTTAACCTCCGGTAGTCGGTGGAGAATCTCCTCGAAGATTTGAGCGTTCATAACTTCAACTTCATAGGCCCCAAGGAGCTGTTTAAACGTCGTCAGAACGGCTATCAGGAAGGAAAACAGGAAAGGGAAGGCACATGGATCGTCAGAGTCTCCTTACGAGTCCATGCGTCATCCTTATTTAGGGTTTCCAGAGCGTGAAGGATAGTCATCGGCATGGACAACCCGTCCGAAGCCGCCCGCACAAACGGCCCGACCGCCTCCCTGGAGATACCAAATTCCTTGATAAGCCCACTAGAGAATTCAGACTCCCAGTTGGCCTCTTTCAATGAATGCCAAGACGGCTTCACGCGCTCAGGTGCCCATTTGAACTGGCCACTGTTCGCTCCAAGCATGACGTTGCCGAACGCGACATCGAGACGGATCTCCTGGTTGATGTGACATTGGGTTAACCCATCGTGGCCGTCTTGACATGGCTCTCCAGCGTGTTTGTGCTGAACGGCGTCCCAGTGGGGTGTGGAGCAGTAGAAGGCCATCTTACAAGCATGGCAGGCTTTCAGCGTATTGTCTTTACCCTCCATGCGCATAATCCGGTCGGTACGCGCGCTATGACGGAGATTAGGTGTGTATAGGAGAATGGAAATGAGACATTTTACCATCCCATACACCGCGGTTCCCAGCCTATCAGGTTGCGTTCCGGGATGGTGAGGCTTCGATTGAGCACCCTTGCTACATACCGGAGCTGATTGTTTGCCATGGTGTCGATAATTGTATCGAGATCGTACAAATCGCTCGCAGGTGCGTCAGATAGGGAGAATAGGAGGAACGTCTTCATGGTCGGGTCGTTCTCTAAGCTGTGTAAGGCCTTGCATATGCCTTTGTGATCCTTCCAGTTTGCCTATGCTTGCCTTGTTCAGCAACTTACACCAACCTGGATATCCCAACAAACCTGTTGACAATCTCGAGAAGAATCCGACGTTGGTGAAGTTCGTAATGCTAGAAGTAGATCAATGCGTACCAGCCCCGCAGTATTGCACACTTCGACATTTGGTACATTTTCGGAGCGTTGCGCCTTCACCTTCGGTTTTGAAACACGCGTAACACGCTTGACCAAGGTTAGCAGTTATCGGTGGTATGCGTTGCGCTTTGCTGAGATCCATGGTTTGATGAGCCGAAGGGTTCGAATGTAAAGCGACAGCGACTCTAGTGAAGTACGATATCAAAAGGTTGCAATGCAGAAGTGACCGCGATTAACTATGATTTTCCTTCAAGTTGTTTCACTAGAGCCCAAGAGGTGGTGGTACCGAAGAAAGTCACGACCCCGGCTGCGGCATCCCTTATATCATTATGTTGATCCGATCGCCTCCCGAATTCAACACACGAAAATAACACGAGAAACTTGCCTCCCTCTTGCCTCACTGAGCACTCCTACCTTGGTTCCATCCAAATCCCTTCGACATTGTGACATATTTCACATCTAGATCATGTCGAGAGCGACGCTCTGCCGCTTCTCTTTCGAGGTTTTTGACAAGTTTGGCCACGTGCATCTGTACTGTTGAGCAGGCGTGCGGCGAGGGACAAATTGCTGGGGGAGCGAGCTCACCAGCGGCCAGCTGATGTATCTGATGAACGTGAAGGTGCTTGTACGGGTGTGTACTGGCTTACGTCCAATATTGTCGATTAGTATAGGACTAAGCGTCTGGATTCGTCGAACTCGAGCGGAATTCTCGGCGCGCTTTTGGAGGAAAACGATGACGAGGCATGGTTGCCTGCACCCGAATATACCATCCCCAGTGAATATACCGAATGGAGACCGGCAGAGTTGGAATCTACTCAGCTGTACGTAGCGCCAACTTTGCTTGGACTCACACTTCTTACTGAAGGTTTTTTAGATTATGGAGTCAACATCGATGCGACTCCTTCATAGGATGTTCAGACAGTGATCCCACCCCCGACGGAGCCACTGCCAGGTCCCCGCTCCACTTCGCCATCGCCAACAACCAGACCGCCGCCATTGCCGCCGTTCTCCGTGCGCAACAGGACCTCGATCCCACTGCCATTCACAAAACGAGTTTTCTACGACGCGCGACCCTTCTTCTCCCCACCTCCAAAATACCACTCCGCCTACCTGTTGTTATCTGGGAATACACACACCGTGTCCGTTCATGCCAGGGTGTCCCATTTTTCCCACAGAACAAGCTAATCTCGGAACTCGGGCGGACTTTTCGATGAGAAACGTCTAAATGATATTGGATCGACCCGCACCTATTTTCAAACGGTAGAAGATGGGGAGATGAGGTGTTGAAGGGATTCGAGGTGGAGGAGGATACACGACAAATCCGGAAGCCAGAGTCCAGATAGTTGGCCACTTTCCGCCCTGAACTTTAATCCTTAAAGGGGATTGCCGAAACCCGAAAGAATGGTTTGATGACATAAGGCGCCCAGAATGGTATGCAGGCGGGCGGGGAGGGCGCGTCGTCTTCATGCATCTACTGCTAATCTCTCGTGTTTTAATAACAGCAGCGTATATTGTACCGTAAATAATGATATCAGTTAGCTATGTGAATGACATGCGCTTGCCCACCCACCCCTGCCCGCCCTGCCCTAACCGCCCCCGCCTCCCTGTTTGCTCACGCGTAATTTCGAGGCCCAGCCCGCCACTGAGTTCTCCGTGCATGCCAGAGTGCATCTCCCGCTGTTCTGCACGCCTGCAAGGCCCTGAACGCACCATGACGGCTCCGCCTTTACGGGTCTGCCCTGTAATTTCTGCAGCCCCCCTCTGTAGCTCATCTGTTCTGTTCCATCACGCGCTGGGGACTCGGCGAGCTCGCCAGCGGCGCGTGCTCTTGGTCTGCGTTCGGCAGGCGGCCCGAGGCGTGCGGGAGCGGCTCTTGCCGCCAAAACGGTCGGGTTGTGTCCTGAAATCGTCATTTGCCGGCTCCCATGCCTGTTCAAGGGGGCAAGGGTGTCGTGGTGTGTGTTTGGGCATGAACATTAAGTCAGAAGAGAAAGAGGAGACATCAACATGATCTATACAAGAAAAAGAAAAAGAGCGGGGTACCCAAGCGGGAGATGGATGGGCGAAGCAGGGAGGGACGGAGACGCGACCTGGTAGAAGCGGCGCGCTCCAAATTAGGTTCAAGGCGCGCCCAGAATCTGAGATCTGACAGCTCACGTGCTGCGGCAATTCCGGCATTCCGGATTAAGAATTAAAGTTCAGGGCGGAAAGTCAAGAACGGAGGACAACTGATCGGCTGGGAGGAACGTTCGCGGACCAGTCCGCGAACATGTCCGCCGAACTGGCCCAGGCCACCTGACTCAGCGGGTCCATGCACTGTTTGGCAACAGCGGGTAACCAAGCACACTATTGTTTACTCACGGTGGTCTTCACCATCGACAACGACGACGACCGCCCAAGCTAGACAATAACGAATGTTCCCTGTACTTAACACCACTCAATGAATGCATTCTTCACCCACGTATGCCGTCTGATCTTTCTCTCGGGGCACTTGCTGCCATCCTTAGCAGACATCCTCTGCTTGCAACCGCACTTGATGTGTCCACGCTAACCAAATTCCTTCACATCATATCTCTTCTAAGGCCTTTTTTGCTCACCCTCCAAGCATCCAATAACGTCGGACCTCCGGAACGATTACCGGTCAACGTCCATGATTTTCTGACAGTTTCCATGGAATTTAGTGATGATCTCACCAAAGTTGCTTGGGAAGCGTTGCGGGATCTAGCATGGGAGGTTTCCCTAGAGATAGAGGATGTGAGGCATATGGGAAGGCAGTACCTTCAGCTCTTCATTGACCATGGGCAGTCCCGTGGCATTGGTACGACAATCTATTCAACTCTATTGCTTCTACATCTAATGAGGTAATAGCCTTCTACAGTATATGTCCACCCACTCGTATCTGCCTTGACCCGAGGTGTATCCAGAAAATACGGGGTGATAGTGGTCAGACACGGCCGCGAGATCTTGTCGAGGCACTCACTATCTCCGTGACAGTCTTCACACAGGACTTCGGCCCCATTCCTGGTCAGTCAACATCGATGTATTGCCGTCGTGGGTACCTTTTCTCTCACCTTTCAACTTCTTCTGATAGTTAACAGAGTGCAATACCCGTTATTACGCCAATTATTACGTTCACGATGGTGCGTCAACAAGAACATATTACAGAGGCCCATTCGACTTCATCCACATCGGTCAACATGTTTTCATGGCATCACGGACATGTGAACTATTCACAACAATGATGGTGAATGCCTGGTATGTCCTGGTATTGATAAATATCACTGTCGAATCTCATGTGAATATCGTCAGGACTTCAGCAACAAATTGTGCCAAAATATATAATGACGGACTCGGAACTCATAGCTTCTCACCGTCACTCCCTGCAGCATATTCCAAAAGCCTCATACTCACCGCTGAGGATGTTTGGAATTCATTATTTCTGTACTGGCTGCTTCTCGACTCGGAGGAACAGGGGACGACACTTTCACAAGGCACCTTCACAAGCTCGACGGCTCGAGCCAGCTCTGCGAACACGGAACCTTCGGACATCAGGAACGGGACAGGAGGCATGGAACCATGCGTGCGACTTGTGCGTTTGGATTAACGAGATACCAGACGGCCGAAGTAAGTGCCGTCACATCCAATCTTTTATGCCGCTCATTTCTTTGAATTAGCATGTCTTCGTTCTGTTGTAGTTGACGGCATCAATATGGGTTGCCCGTGTTGTGACGTGCATGATTGCATGATCCCACTTGCCTTTCAAAGTGATAGGTTCTGTCCTGAGCACGATCAGATGGCAGATAGGTGTGTCGTCACGTCATGCACCACCCAGGCAGAAGAGGGCTTTCAGACCTGTCCTGTCCCGGAACATCGTAAGCTCGAAGACTACAAGAATGAACACAATAAGGCTATGTTTCAATTGAAGCATCGCCTTGCTCGCTTGAAGGTGTCACAACCTGACCTTATGATTTCTGAGGGCGATGTGTCGGGTCCTCACGCAGATGAAGATCTTCTCATCGATTCTGATGGGGTCTGTAACGACAAACCCGAGACAGGAAATCGGACCCTGCGCGCGCGATTTGGACGGAGGCGTACCCACAACGAAGAGCTATGCGTCGCATCGTGCGGTGTTATTCTTGGGCGCGCGACATTCTATGGTTCCGAGGCTCCAAACGGCGTCCGGGTGAGTAGTGATTCACCGACTTTATGATATTTTGTTGACCAAAGATGTAGACTTTTTTAATGCGACTATTCCCGACGAAAGCCTCCCTCCCACGTGTCATCTGGCATGACAACAACTGCCGTATTCGAGCCATGCTTCAGGCTGACGAAGACTCCAGACTTCGTACATACTTTGACAACTGTGCCCTTCCCGTCGACGTGTTTCATTTCAAGTCTAAACACAAGGAGTCCGACATTGATTGTGGGAAATTTTGCAACCCTTACATCTGGCCTGACCTACGCAAGGAGGATGGAAACTGGCGTTTTAACTCATCCGCCGCAGAGCAGGCCAATGCATGGTTTGGCGGGTATCAGTCTATCGTCAGGGAAATGCAGGTGGATCGTTACAATTTCTTTTTAGATGAGATGATAAAACGGCGAAATAGACAGACTATAAAAGAGCTAAAGAGGAAGTGGAGGGCACCATACCAGATCCCTCGTCATGTACTCCTTATACCCGATGTAGATTAATGACATATATAACCTTCTATATACAATTTGAGACTAGCTATCAAGTCCCTATAAAAAGTGTCCTTAATCTGAATCGAGCGTCAAATCAATCACTTCCTTCTCCGGTCGATAGGGCTCCCAAAGAGGAGCATGACATGGTTCCTGCTTTATAGTGACAATCCGAGGGATTACGGCACTATTAGTGTTCCCCACGCTATACGATGACGGAAGTGAGAAGCTAATTAGATAACAAACAAAGCGAAAGACTCACCCAGCTTGTGTACACGCTGTATCGACCTTGCGTAAATTAGTCTTGGATTTTGCAGCCTGTTCCCTCGCCAATTGGTCAACGATGTCGCTATTTTCATCGGGATGCATCAAGGCCCCAAAATGCCGACTATGATGTAAGGTGTGAATCGCCTTCTCATGCTCGACCCCAAGATCTTCCTCAATGAGCAGGACAGCAGTTTCGGGAAGGAGATACTCAAATATGATCTCGTTCCACGACAACGGAGTGAGAGATGAAATGTTGATTTCATGCTCTGGGAAAATGGCTTGGAGCGTAAGAATGATGATTTGATACCCTTCTTCGCCGTAACTGCGAAGTAAGTTAGCATTGATGAATTAGTTCTAGATAAAGAAGACTCACTATCCTGCACTCTGTGCCATGAAGTGTTCCATGTTCTTCCCTTTCCCCTTCGACCGAGAAGCGTCACGAGCATGTTCAAAAAATTCACTTTCGAAAGGGTCCATCATCATTTCCTCTAAGACATCCCGAAGCGCAACGACACGGGAACTGAGATTAGCGAAGTCAATGGTGATTGGCCATCCATTCCGCTTCGCCTCGGGCAGGTATGTCTTCTCCAATCGATGGCGTGTGCAATAAGATATGTAGACCTGGAAAGACTTCGCCGAACGAGCTTTAGGGTTGTCTTCGGTCGGCTCAGGCCATGTCTGGCTGTCCAAGTCGTTTCGCATGGCAATGAGCTTCGCTGAGAGGGGAGATGGCATAGGCTGGTCACAGAATTCACAAAGAGCAGTGTCGATGCCACTAGAATCTGGGTAGGAGGTATCACCAGAACTAGTGACAGTAGTGACGAGGAGAGGCGGAGGGCGGGATGGACACGGAGGACTGAGTGAACGGCTCCAAGGTGATGAAGACCGGGTTGAAGGTCGCAGGGATGCATTCAGCGGCTTGGGCTGGGGCAATGGTGAAGACTGTGGTGAAGATGGAGAAGGCGATGGTGAACGCGAAGGGGAGGGAGATATATCAGACATGTCAGCAGCTTTAAGGAGCTGGCGGAATAAAGCTTGCGAGGAATGGCCTCGCTCGATGAAGCGATCCCGCAACTCCTTATCAATCAGCGGCCATTCCCTTCGATACTTGTAAAAAGTGGTCCTAGGAAACTTTTCGAACCCCGGAAATGTCTGGCGAAACGCGTCAGGCATTGTAGCGCCACGAGCCTGGAGTCTAGCAATGTCCTTGAGGCCAGTAGAGATTTCACGGACATAGTAGTCCAAGGGCCAAACCTTGGCTCGAGTACGTGCACCCCGAATACTCTGCGGTTGGAAGGACGATGAGGTGGCTATCGAAGGTGATTGCAAACGTGAGCCTCGAACGCGAGGCTGGTCGGACGAATCATGACGAATAGAAGTGGATACTGAGGGCGATCGAGCACGGGGTAACTGAGTCTTGGAGAACGGTGATTGAAGGTGTCCCCTCGCATCTGGAGTGGGCCGCATAGCGACGACGGAGCTGATCTCTGGATGCCTGGCTGCCTTCTTCAATGGGGAGACCGACTCATCTCCACCTCGCTTTCCGGTACGCCAGCGCTTGGGTTGTAGCGCCAGCTCCTCTGTCAGGCCTGGACAATCTGTGAGTTCCTCAAGAAGAGAAGGCCGAATGCGGAGGAGAATATGTTGTCCCCGGTCAACGTCAATTACATCCTTGACCTTGATTATCATCCATTCACCCTGCCAGATGTCGATCCGGCTATCTGCTGTGAGCTTGAGATCATCAATGAGGTCTGACGATGCAGAAAGTCGAAGTTGAGGATATGTCTCAACCTCGTGCGTGAGGCGTAATGGCTTCATCCCATTCTGCATAAGGAGTAAGTGCCGAGTACGAAGGAATGAGAGATGAGCACGTACCGTGTGCCAGACTATTAACAAACAAGTTCGTTTCTTCTGAGCCTCCATCTCCTGCTGTTGATCCTTGAGCGTCTTTGTCACCCGCCTTTCCTGAACAGCAGCGTCGTAGGCTGCTCCCCAATTAGGATTGAGGGGCTGCGCTAATCCTGACCGGCGAGGTATACGCTCTCGACTGTTAGCAGGTTGCAACGAGCTCGAGGCCGGTGAAGTAGGCCTGGGTTGCGACTGGGCAGGCCTGGGAGGTATTGCTGGACCACGTGCATGCGGTGGATTGGAGGGAGCGGGCCAAGATGGTTGAGACGGAGGAGCAAGTGGAAACGGTCGAATAGGATTAATGGCAATGGGTTCGATCATCCGCGTACGAGGTTGAGAAGCAGCAGGAGCAGGGGTCTGAGAAGCGACGGCAGTAGAAGACTAACATAAGGTCAGCGAAGAAAACAGGTATTAATGGTTCCACACACCTGTACGGCTGCCTGACCATGAGCATTACATCGCGCCCTTCCTTCCCCACCGTCACCGGCCGCTGTGGCCGCCTTTTGGCAACAGGACTTGCACTTGTATTCGATGCAGGTCTTATTGCCTTGGGTACGTACGCCTGTCCTTGTAAAACAGTCTTGCACTGTGCAATAGATTTGTCCAGTTTGTGTCGTGGGAGGCGCATCGGCGGGCGGTGGAGCAAGTCGGAGTTGGTACGGAAGAAGGTTGTTGGGATGGTTAGGGCTTATGATACGGAGGAGAAGTGCTTCAGCATCCTCAAAAATATAAGGCTCGGTATGGAACTTGGTCCAGTGGCAAGCCGTGCACTATGAGTGGAGATCAGTATGTCAGTATCACCAGGCAGAGTGTGTACTCACAGATTGACATATAGATCCTCGTAAGTGGCGCTTCTGTGGATCACCTGCACCATGATACACCCTGAGGGGGCCTAATGGCTGGCTACAGGACGCAACGGAACAGAGAAACTGACTGATGACAACAGGATTGTTTTCACCCATGTGAAGCTTATGCACACGACAGACCAAGGAAAAAGCGGTTTATATGCAGTGAGACGGCCAAAGATGTACGCGCCAAAGCGCCCTGCGGAGGACATGGTCCTTGACAGCTTGGGCGCAAGCTTTGACGCCGTTGGCGCTGGTGTCGACGTGCTCAGACCCGCCGACACATGGCGTGGGAATGTGTACGTATGTTATGTTTATCAGGTGACATGTTCGCGAACATTGTGCGTGAACTGGCCACCCAGCCGATCAGACTTCCTGCAAGAACGAGTCCAGATCATGAGTCCAACATCATCGTTTGATCGACCTCTGAAATAAACACATATAAATCATAATGGTGCTGAAACGTGGGCCTGACCGTCGCCGTTGGTTCTCGAGTCTCCCGGGCAACGCATTCCGGACGACTGAACCCAGCCTCCAGCACGCGACGGGAACACAGACTTCGGTGTTTTTCTCTGTCTTGGTAGCCATATGCTCAGTCAAGAATCATCTGAGCCAAAACCCGAGGGAAGAAGGCAGAAGGCCTTCTGAAGCACAAGGTCTTGATAGGATCTTTCAGTAGCTCGCTGTTTGACGACCACCACGGGGCACCGTAGCATGTGCAGTGATGATGCAAGCCTTTGTTCTTGGTTCTCGATGGAAACCCTTAAAGGACACTTTTTTCTGGGTCTGCCCACAACTCTGACTTCCAAGTAGACTTCGCGATGAAAGGTAAGCACGAAGCCATATAAAGTTCACTTCGAGGGGTTAACGGGGATTGACAGTGAAGTGGGGTATATACCTTTTGGGTACAGCCTTCATTGGCTTGTATGACGCAATTTCGGCCGGTACGTTTACCTTGGTAACCTAGTATTGATGAAAGAGTCTTACAAGGTCGAGTTCAGTTGCACAGGTCACTGTCTCCACCCTCCAGGTTGAGAACAAAGTTACGCCCGTAGGAATCGACGTCAAACCTCGCTTCTCCTGGATTGTGAACTCGGCACAGCGGGGAACCGTTCAAACCTCATACCAGATCCTTGTATCTAAATCCCAAGCCGGGAGCAGCGACGTCTGGAACAGCGGGGTCGTAGCATCCAAGAAACCATACCTCATCGAATACGCTGGACCGGCACTCACGTCGGACACGCGTTATTTTTGGAGCGTCAATATCGTGACCACAGCTGGGTCAGGTGCCGCATCGTCTGAATTCACTACTGGTTTCCTCTCGGCCGCCGACTGGAATCCCAGCGTGTGGATCGGTAAGCCGGCCTCGGGTCTAGTGATTCCTGACGCGCTCAGTTCAAGTTTCCGTTCCGCGTCATGGATCTGGACGTCCGAAACAACTCCTCCCAATGCACCACCCGGAGATCGCGCCTTCCGCAAAACGTTCACGTCACCCAGTGGGAAGACAGCTACGTCTGCTCTGATACTTATGACTGTCGACGATCAGTTCACCCTCTACGTCAATGGAAACTTGGTTGGGGCGTCCCCGACCTCCGCCAACATCTGGAAGACATCGCAGAGATTCAGCATTTCCCTCAACGCCGGATCCAATCTCTTCGCAGTCCGCGCTACCAACCTCGGTGACGTCAGCAACGGAGGCCCCGGCCCGGCCGGTCTTCTCGCCTCTATCCAGATCACTTTCTCTGACGGCTCAACGACTATCATATCGTCAGATTCCTCCTGGCGTTCCATCACGGCCATTCCAGCGAATTTCCAGTCACCCTCCGTCGACGACTCATCCTGGGCCGCGGCGTCTGTCCTGGGGAAGTACGGTATGGCACCTTGGAACTCTGACGTCGCGTTACCTACGGGAGACGTTACCGCGACAATCACCTTTGTCGATTCCACGTGGATCTGGTCCGCTGAAACGGCGGCACCTGCGCCCTCAGCTCCCGCCGGAGCCCGCGCCTTCCGCAAGACTTTCCCGACTCCGAGTGGGAAGACGTTGAAATCTGCTTTTGTCATCCTGACCGCTGACGACGGGTTCACGTTCTACGTCAACGGTGCTGTGGTTGGATCGTCGCCTGACCAACTGGACGTGTGGAAATCCGCACAACGCTTTACAGTTCCCCTATCCGGATCGTCGACCCTGTTCGCCGTCAAAGCGACCAATCTTCCCGCCGTCCCAAATGGAGGCCCGTCCCCCGCCGGCCTCCTGGTAGCTATCCAGGTCGTTTACACAGATGGTTCCTCCATTGTTGTACTTTCCGACACCACATGGAAAGTCAACAAAGACGTTCCGGCAGGCTTCGAGCTTCCGACGACTGACGATTCGTCGTGGAGCGCCGCGACCAGCTTCGGCAAGTACGGTGCCAGCCCCTGGAATAACCAAGTCTCCGTATCTGACGCCCTGGGCGAGCACCCCGCGCCCCTCCTCCGCAAGGAATTCTCCATTGCCAAGACCATTTCCTTCGCACGTCTCTACTACGCCGTCGGCGGCTACGCAAGCATCACCCTAAATGGCGCCCCCGCCTCCGACCTCGTCCTCACCCCCGGCTTCACCAACTACGACACCCAAGTGCAATACGTCGTCCTCGACGTGGCATCGAAGCTGAAAGTCGGGACCAACGCAATAGGCGCGGAGTTGGGGAGGAGCCATTACGGGGTGACACAGGGGAATGTGTGGAATTGGAACGGTGCGCCGTGGCATGCGGAGCCTAATTTGAGGACGGTGTTGTCGATTGGGTATACAGACGGGACTACGGGTAGGGTCGTGACGGATGGGAGCTGGCAGGTCGTTGAGGGCCCGACACGCTTGGATGATGTGTTTGGGGGGGAGAACTATGATGGTACGTCCGTTGCCTTGTCGTGCACCATGCTGTGACGTTGCTTATTCTTATCTGTAGCAAGCTACCTGAAACCTGGATTCGACACCCCCGGCTTCTCGACTGCGGGTTGGACCAATGCGCAAGTTGTCACGGGCCCGAAAGGTGTTCTACTCCGCCAGCGCCAGCCCCCTACCCGGGTTGTCCAGAGCTTGACTCCAGTCTCGATCACACAGCCTGTGCAGGGAACTTACGTTGTGGCCTTCGAGCGGGTTGTTGCAGGTTGGGCGAAGATTACCGTTACGGGACCGGCGAAGACGCTCATCACTGTCCATTTTGGTGAGAAACTGAAGGCCGATGGGACGGTTGTATTTGAAGATAACAGCCATTATTACGCGAACAACTTCCAGACAGGTACGTTCGCGTTCGAATCGCAGCCTTCTTCGAATTCCATTTACTGATGAGATTTTGAACAGATCGATTCTGGCTCGCAGGAACAGGAAAGCCTGAGGTGTTCGAGCCCAAGTTCAGTTACAAAGGTTACCAGTATGTGCAACTGCAAGGGTGGCCCGGGGCGGCGCCCACAGCAGCCAATATCGTCGGCCAAGTTGTACATGATGATCTCCCTTCACGTGGCGGCTTTGATTCATCGAGCGACATCCTAAACAAGATGCACAAGGCTGTTGTGTTCACTATGCTCAACAATCTCCACAGTATCCCTGAGGACTGCCCGACGTTTGAGAAGAATGGTTGGTCGGGCGATGCGATGTTAGGCACTGTGCGCACCATTCTTCACCTCAAACAGAAGTTTCACTCACTTGGATGTACGTCTACAGGAGATGTTCTTGACCAATCTTGGGGCTGAAGACCTGTTGGCTAAGTACGTCCGTGACCTAGCGGAAAGTAGACCGAACGGATCCGGACCTCCTGCTGTGATTGCGCCTGACAGTGGCTGGGGCCAGAATAACCAAGCTCCGCCATGGCAGTAAGTCGATCACATCGAAGCTTTGGTGGATGTATACTCATCCGTGTTTCTCAAGTTCTGCGTTCATTTTCATTCCTTACTGGCTCTACCAATATCGTGGCGACAGGCGAGTACTCGAGGAAAACTACGACGCCATGAAGAACTACGTCGGCTTCGAGCTTGGACGATCGCCCAACAACATTGCGTCGACTGGTTTGGGTGACTGGGTTAGCCCCGAGACGGACCCTTCAGGTGGAAACGCCCCTGAAGACAATCGCGTGTCCGCCACCGCATACCTGTAAGTGCCCAAGCGACGTCAACCTGCCTATACACTTGAGCTCTAATGGACGACTCCAGGTATAAGATGTTAACGACCATGAACCAAGTCGCCGTCGTCCTTGGGAAAACCGCGGACGCGACCACATTCGCCTCTCAAGCTGCTAACGTGAAAGCTGCATTCAATAACGCGTTCTTCAAATCGTCAGGGTTCTACGCTGGTGTGGGTGATTCGGGGTATCGACAGACACACAACCTACTCGCGCTTGCATTCGACCTTGCGCCCAACGCCACGGCGGCCCAAAGCGCGGCAGACAGCATATCAAATGATGTGGTGACTCGCGGAAACCATCTCAACACTGGCGCTCTGGGAACCAAATACATCCTTCCCATCTTGACGCAGTACCACCATATAGACACCGCTTTCGCCGTTGCGCAGCAGACGACGAAACCCAGTTGGGGCTTCTGGATCACTAATGGTGCTACCACCATGGTATGTATGACAATGGTCTTTTTGATTAATACCGTGATTAATCTTGACTTTTTAGTGGGAACATTGGGCTTTGGAAGCGCGCTCTCATGATCATGTAGGAGTCTTCTCAAGTTGATGGGGATCATCCAAGTACTGATAGCTTGCTCAATAGTTGTTCTTGGGAACATTCGACGATTGGATCTTTAAACATCTGGCTGGTATCCAGCTTTCTTCCATAGCCTTCGAGACCGCCAGCATCGCCCCTCTCTTCACCGCTCAGCTCGCTTCAGCGCGTGCTTGGACCGTTACACCCTTCGGAAACCTTACCGTCGATTGGGCGAACAACGCTGGGAATATCAGGATCGATGTCGGTATTCCCGTTAGCGTTAATGCCACAGTGACTATCCCGGCCGCGAGCGCACAGCAGGTCCTCGAGGGTGGTAAACAGCTGTCTGCGCAAGGAATCGCTGTTCTTGGGACCGACGGCAGCGGTGTTCGGGTGTCTGTAGCATCCGGGAAGTATTCGTTTACTGTATCGAAATAGGATTTCATTCAAATTTGTACCTTTCTTTGAACTTTTTTTGGCACTCATAACGCCACGACCAAGAATTGAAGTATATTCCAGACTACGAACGGTGACCCCAAGCAACAGAAGTAAAGGTATCAATACAAGGAAAACGAGCTCTTGATGGTGAACATGAATAGCTCTGTCAATTTCCTCCAGTCCACCTGAACAGCAAGGGAGCATCAGTACCAGTCGACAATTCGATAGAGAGTCAAAGCGCACGTACACGGCAGGTCCTGGAATCGGGTAGGTCTAGTTTCAAAATGAGTCACTGCATTCAGGAAAGACGGCTCAGAAATACTCACGCCAGTATCTGCAAGCGAAGATATGAGTATAAGGAACGAACCGAGAAGGGAAATGACGAACTTGTATAGACATCATATACAATTCCTGAAAACATCGTTTTCAGTGAGTGACAAGGTTCTAGTTATGAATGTCAACTTGAATACGTACCAGGAGTGCTCGCTGTATAGGCGCCAGGGAAGGATACAAAAGATGTGGGAAGTGCTGTACCGGATCCGGTAACTGAAACCTGGATGCAGCTGGGGTAAATCTGGACACCAGGGTACGAGTAGGCTGATATTCTAGTTAGTAAACACATCCAAAGCATCGGACGTACATCCTCGTACCAGAGTGCAAGGCAATGCTAGTGATGAAATAGCTTGAGATTGCTTGTCCAACTAAGCCGAAAGATACTCACCTTTCGTGCCTAATGATGTATTGACCTGCCTTGAGCTTGGGGGGGATCGTGAAGGTATAAATAGAGTTGGTTGCGTAGAGGCCATCCGTAGCAGCCCATTTCCCGGCAGAGTCTTTTCCAGAATGGGCAACCTTGAACCAAACAGCACTAAAAGGATAAACAGCTCTCAGAACCACCTTCGCGTCATATCTCGACGCGATACGTACGAGTTTCCTGGATTCCACTTCGTGATGTCTGACGGGGCGCGCGCCATGTAGGTAACCATCGGGCCTTTGTGGCTGTCTGGCCAGGCCGTCCAGTTTAGTTTGACCTGGGAGCCGGCCGCGACAGTTCCAATGATGGGAGCTGGAGCAGATCCAGACACGCCTCCTGCCGACCATCCATTACATTGAACGCTGCACCGAACGTCAACGGAGGTACAAGATACGACGAATATGTGACCCACTCGATCAACGAGAGATCCTCTACGGGTCCTTTAGAAATAAGACAGCCACATTCAACCAGTGATTTGAGCTAGGTGTATGACGGGGTATATACCATTTCCTGGGATCTTGCGAACAATCCTCTGGGGTGGGGGGTTGTAGTAGCTGTCGAATTCAGTAATTAGATAATTACTGAGAGTAAGGAAGGAATGTACGCACGGATCGGAATATGGAAGATAACCTGTATACTTAGCTGACCCGAGAGTAATTTCTTGGACGTATCCATGAGCGTTAACGGAACTGGCGAATCCGAAAAGGGTAATGGCAAGGGCAAGTGCGTTCTTGAACATAGTGGGCAGTTCTATCTCTGCGTCCTTACCGACCTCATGCTTAAATACCCAGAAAAATATGATTTTGACAGACCTTAGAGTATTACGGGCTGCAACCGGCCCGCATGAGGACAGGAAATTGCATCTGGGGCGGGGAAATGGGTCACGCAGCGCGGTTCTGTGCGGCATCGGTTTAATCAAGTGATATCAGCTCATTGCAGGAAAGGGTGACAGACGCAGAAGTGCCGCATAAGAAGAGGCGGGTACAACAAACTCAAGAGACTTGGCATCTTCTCCAAGTCAAAAAGTCAATGCGGGGAAGTGGCATGATCCATCCAAACAGGCACTGACTTCTTAACTTCGGATAATGTTTGGGGGAAAGACGACAGAATTACACGAAGCTTCGAGGTTGAGACAGTCCTAAAAGTGGGAATGATGCCGCTACGCAAGGTAGGAAGAGCGAGCTGAATGCAAGAGACTTAAACGCGTGTCATAGGCCAACCGTCGATCCTGTGCAGCCAGACTTGACAGACTCGCCACAGAAGGTGATTGATACAGTGGGATCAGTATTACCGAAGTTCCACCTCACGGGAAAGATCCAAATTCCTTCTATCGTGAGCCAAGGATGAACGAGAGGGTCCGTCTCGCCGTAGGTATAAGGCTGGCGGCCTATTGACGTCATGCCCAGAACATGCTCCCCCAGGAGGATTGGAAATTGGGCATATCGCGGTGGAGCCATATATGTACTCAGCACATCACATAGCATGCTTGATGCTGATCCTACTGGAACAACACCTGCGCGTCGTAAACGATGACTAGAGGCACCGGTGCGCCCCTCCCAACTTGGCGGAATAGGCAATGTCCAAGGGGAGATGTCAAGGGCGATGAGGTCTGGAGCGCAGCAGAGAAGGTGTTCGAGCTCTTTGAAACAATGCTCTTCGATGTTGCCTCATTGAGATCAAAATGTCGAAGACGAATGAGTATAAGGCGCTTCCAAAATGGTGGAGGAGGAGGAAGTTTTGTCAGTGACCGACCACAGTCGAATGACTACAAAGGCGCTTTTGCCAAATTGGGCATCCCGCCAGTCTCCGGGATCCCCGACATCACGACTTCCACGCCTATTGCTCCTGCCCACGATAACAGTGCACCACCAGACGATAACGCCAAGTAATGACATCAGCTTCAGTTTCTCGTTAGAATCGTATATGTTACCGTATACCAAAATATCGTAAAGTACTCATACAACTATGCTTCGACATGCTTTAGCAATAGTACAACTCCATCGTACATCCCATCCAAAATAAACATTCACTATAAGCACAGAAAGATATGTCGTTCACACACAGAAAGATATGTCGTTCACACATCCAAACTCCCGCTCCCACTTGCCCTTCCCCCCGCCTTACCCTTAGCATCTGCATTCGGCTCCCCAACGTGATCCGAATCATGCACCTCGATTTCCGCAACCCCAAACTCGATATGTGGAAGCTCCGGCTCGTCAAGGATGGCGGGTACCGGCGTCAGTGAAGAGGATGCAGCGGTGGATGTGGAGGGACCAGGGGCGGGGGACGGTGTTTTTGATCTCGAGTCCGAGCCTTCACTCGGCGGGTGCGGCATTGCAATGAGCACTGCAACTCTGACTTTCTTCGCTGGAGGCGCAGGTGCGGCTTCCGCACCCGCCGCGTCTGATGGTAACGTGGGCAGATTGGCAGCGGATCCTGTGGCCGATCGGGGGGTCATGGGATATTGAGTGGTCGACGCACGGCCTGGGCGGAGGAAACGGATGGCACGACGGGTCAATGTCAGTGGGGGTGGTATCTGCATGGTCGCGCCATTGGTCGCGGTCGTTGACCCATTTGGCTGAGTCGTGGTAGGTGGTGGGTTGACATAGGTCGCAGAAAAAGGTCGTATTGAATCCCAGTCCCATTCCGTCTGGGATTCACGATGCTGGTTGGTGTACGTCTGCTCCTTCTCCGAACCCCCGATGTACGACTCCCACAGAACCGGCTTCTGGCTCAGGTCGACCCTCCCCCCACGACCCCCAAGACCGAACGCCCCGTACCCGCCGGATGATGGAGGGACCCAGGTACCGTTGCGGATGGCCTCCTCGACCATGCGGCGATGCCGACGTCGGAGGAGGAGGGAACGCAGGATGATGGCAGCGCTTACGGAAAGTAGGAGCACCAGGGTCGCTAGGAACGTGTATACTGCGGAGCTTCGTCAAAGCTAAACCTAGATCGCAATTCATATGTATGGACGTACGATAAAGAGACGCAGACGAGGCGATGCCTCCACCTCCGCCACCATTTGGATTACCCCCTCCGGAATTTGGATTGGCGTTGCCTCCCCCTCCCGCAATAGTAGTAGTAGGAACTGTGGGGTCGCTGAAAGTACTAGAAAAAGGAAAACTAGCGGTCGGACTTCCTGTGCTAATGGATGTGAAGGTGCTGGATGCTGATCCAGTCCTCGAGGTGGACCCAGACGTTGAATTGGCGGAGGTCGTCATTGGTGTAGGAATCGAAAGGGAACTCAGTTATTAAGCACTGGGGGCTTCGGACTGCGGTGGGTGGGTGATTTCCAGCTATCTAAGCTGTGCAGAATGATGTGTATGATGCCGTCGTTTGGCGTGGGTCGGTCTGCACCGAAATGGCAAGTTGTCTTGGGAACAACTCCCTGGAATCGGACCAGACAATAGGGGGGACAAATTGGAGGACACTGCCCTTGGTCGTTGTGGGTGGCGACCAACACGGCTCGTCGTCGTTGTTGTCGTCCAGGTCGGTCCAAAGACTTCCAAAACCGCAGCAAGGCGGCAAGCACCCTGGGAGGTCACGTGCTCTCTCATTGTCTCCTCGACCACATCAACGACGAACGTCAACTTGAAGCTTCAAGGCAGTTAAATGGCAGCGCCAACAATTTGCTGTCAATGTGAAGCGCCTGAGGTGGTTCTCCAGGTATACTCAACGACATAATGGCGAGTTTCCCTGGTCCAGATGTTCGTATACAATATACTGAAAAATAATCCCAGGGCAGAGCTTCAACCAGCTAGAGTCGGATTTAGACGCGCACAATGATTATTTAGCTTTAGCAGCTCTTCCAGTTGCACACTTTTGCTCCCGGGTGGGTAGGTAACGCTATTCTTCATCCTCGTGGCCCAATAGGGCGAATCTGAAGTTCCCGATCAATTTGTAACCATTCTAGGGGCTGAAGGGAAGGCTGGAAAGTGATCACTACCGAGCTTTGACAGAGCCTCGTATGGCTTTCGATGCGCAATATAACCAATGTTCACATTTTGCATTGACGGCTGACCACTTCATGAATCGCCGACTACGTTGCTGGATCGAATCAAAGTGATGTTCTACCTCCCCTTTGGACTTGGACTGTCTATTTTGACGCCCCACAGCATCCTATTGGCCGGCCCCCTTGGCCTTGCGCAATTCACCGAACTCGGAAATATGGCAAGAGGTTCGCGAGATGAGATATAGGACGTAGCCTATTCATAGTCTTGAAGACGCAACCTGTCAGTCGTGATTGCGTCTGTACTTCTTGTCGCCCGACAACTCGGTGCCTTTCGCCTACTATATGGCCGCCTATATGTACTCCCACCGCAACAATGGCGCGTAAGTACTCTTGATCTTCGGCGAAATTCATGATCTGCGGATGCCTGCTCCACCTGATCCCGAACAATAACCACGCGCATTTGCTATGCGAGGTCTTGCCTGCTACGCGTTTCCTCACGTCACCCAGCTTCTTCGACGTATATCCGCACCTTTTCCGGCGTCCTCACAGTCGTTGAGGGCCTTCAATGCATCCAAGCATCGTTCTCTATGATGTTGGGGCACGGCGAAACTCGTCGTTCGGCGAAGCTTGCTCCATGCCTGCCCATATAAGATGGATGACAGATTCTTGGCTATCCAGCATCCAAGAGCCTCACTTTGACCAACCATGAAGCTTGCAAGCATCGTCGGACTCGCAGTCCTCGCACACAGTGCATCGGCTCACTGTGAGTCTACATGCATCACTACGCTGCCATCGACTCGCGATAGCTTAGCATCAATCAATAGATATCTGGTACAACCTGATCGCGGGCAGCACGACATCGACCGCAGCCGTTCGCAAGCCCGTCAGCAACTCTCCCGTCACGAGTGTTACTAGCAACGACGTCAGATGTAACGTGAACCCGACACCGGCGACGGCGACCGTTACGGTAGCCGCAGGTAGCACCATCGGCTTCCAACTTGATAACACAATCTACCATCAAGGACCCGCTGCCATTTACCTTGGCAAAGCGCCAAGCACAGCTGCAAGCTGGGATGGAAGCGGCGCCAACTGGTTCAAGGTAATAACTGCCCACTTCAAAACCCAGACGATGGTTTGACCCTCGCCTTGCAGATCGCTGAGTGGGGTGCTACTTTCAACCCTTTCACCTTCACCGACTTGAACGCCGCCCAACTCACTACCACTATTCCTGCCAGCACACCTGCCGGAGAGGTGGCTCATTCTTTGAGTGTTTATGAATCTGAGGCTGACTTCTCTTCGCCACAGTACCTGGTCCGCATCGAACAGGTTGGCCTTCACGTGGCCGGAGCGCCCCAATGGTACATCTCCTGCGCCCAGATCAAGATCACTGGTGGGGGATCCGGGAACCCAGCCAAAGTATCCATCCCTGGATACGTCTCCGCAACTGGTGCGCCTCTTTCAAACTACCAGCTCGTCTTTGCTCTGACGCGACTTTTAAGATCCTGGTCTTACCGTCAATATCTACAACCCTGTTCCGACTTCTTACAAGGTATGTCACGAGCTAAATACCTTGTGCTACGAGGCTCACTGAAGGATGTGAACTTATCAGGTCCCTGGTCCCGCGGTCTGGAGGGGATAGATAGTCATCGCATGTGTTGGAGTCTCGTGCTAGTGAACGCGATCATATTTTCAAGGTCATCATTGCGCGTGACTTCAGAGATGTACCTCGGAAAATCAACCCTGTCATGCCACACTTTGCGTTCTTCCGAAGATATGATGTCTGCAGCAACGATAGGTTCACCAGCCAACGTTCAGTCAAGTCATGCTCCTCGATCGGCCTAAGTTGTGCATCGTATTTTTATCCCTAAACCGGATTCTCTCACAGGATCATCTGCCCAACTGTTAACGGGGCCGTGGCCTCGACCGCAGATATGCCTCCAGGTATAAAAAGGAAGTGTAGAAGTCGCATTTTTGCACCCTTAAGTCTCTAACAACATGAAACTTGCCACTCAGATCCTTGGCCTCTCCCTTCTGGCACACTGCGCATCCGCTCACTGTAGGTTCTTTACCCTGATCGAATTCCTTCCATAGCTAATCTCGCCTAGATATATGGTACAGTTTGACCGCAGGAGGTACCACATCGACAACTGCCATTCGCCAGCCCGTCAACAATAGCCCCGTACAAAGTGTCACGTCGAACGATATTAGATGCAACACCAGCCCCGGAGCCGCGACCTCGACCGTCTCTGTCGCCGCAGGCAGCAGCATCACCTTCACACTTGATAATAGTATCTATCATCTAGGTCCCTCCGCTATCTATCTCGGAAAGGCCCCAAGTACAGCTGCAAGCTGGGACGGGAGTGGCGCCAACTGGTTCAAGGTAAGCACCATGGCCCCCCTGCTATCAGCGGTACTCATTATCAGCTGTTTGGGAACGTCTAGATCGCTGAGTGGGGCGCCACCTTCAGCCCAAGCTTTACGTTTACAACCCTCAACCTCAGTCAGCTCTCAACGACCATTCCGGCCAGTACGCCTGCTGGAGAGGTTCGCATGGGAGCACTTGGATTTACTCTAGCTCAGTATTTTCTTTCGCACAGTACCTCCTTCGCATTGAACAGATCGGGCTTCACGTTGCTGGTGCGCCCCAATGGTACGTCTCCTGCGCCCAGATCAAGGTCACTGGAGGGGGATCCGGTAATCCAGCCAAAGTTTCCCTGCCTGGATATGTGTCTGCGTCGGGTGCGTTAATTTCTGCATCAGAAGTTGCGAACTCTTATTGAACGCTTCATCTAGACCCCGGCCTCACAGTCAATATCTACTACCCAGTTCCGACGTCCTACAAGGTGATCTTGCTGAGAGTAGCATGTCGATGCGAGACTTACGATCTATCCAGGTTCCAGGTCCTGCAGTTTGGCGTGGATAAAGCTTCTCGTGGTCTTGATTCACTTCCTACGACGCAAGGAATGTTGAGGTTCATTTTCGTAGTGTGCTGTTTTAGGTCTGCTGTGTACCTCAAGTTCGACACTCATGATATCGTTTCCAATGTTTCTGGATTGTCTTCGAGCTACAGAAAACTGAATACCAGATTCTCACCACTTAGACTGCTGAGGGGGTCATTGAAATCTGAAAAATTGAGGTATCATTGAACCTAAGTACGTACAGTCGAATCGTTTCAAAAGTTCCTTCGACTACTCTATCCTCGCCAGACGGCGGGTCCTGGAACCTGAAAGAATGATGAACTCCGAGAAAAATCCAAATAACTAAGTCATTTACCTTGTAAGAAGTCGGGACTGGGTAGTAGATGTTGACAGTGAGGCCAGGGTCTGCGCCAAAAGTATCATCGGTCACACATCATTCAGAGACACGTAGACCGCTCACCGCTGGCCGAGACGTATCCAGGGATAGAAACCTTGGAAGGATTTCCCGATCCGCCACCAGTGATCTTGATCTGGGCGCAGGAAATGTACCACTGAGGGGCACCAGCGACGTGGAGACCGACTTGCTCAATTCGGACAAGGTACTATAAGCGACATAGCATGTAAACGAAGTCCTGGGCAGTATGCGTTTTCTGTACGCACCTCTCCCGCGGGAGTGCTGGACGGAATCGTAGCAGTCAGCTGGCTTTGGCCCTCCGCGGTGAATTTGAAAGGGTTGAAATTTGCGCCCCACTCCGCGATCTAATAGTATACTGTCAGAATAATCGTCCTGATAAGTTCAAGAGGTTGTTGGGCACCTTGAACCAGTTAGCACCGCTTCCATCCCAGCTCGCGACAGATCCGGGAGCCTTTCCAAGGTAGATCGCAGCTGGACCCGAGTGGTAGAGAGTGTTGTCAAGCTTGAAGCCGATGGAGCTTCCCGAAGTCACAGAGAGGGTCTGGGATGCCGCTCCAGGATTGGTATTGCATCGAACGTCGTTGGACGTTACGCTGGTAACCGGGGAGTTGTTCACGGGCTGGCGAACCGCCGCGGTAGAAGTAGTACCTCCAGCGATTAGGATTGTCCAGATATCTATCGATGAATCATGAGCACGAGGATAAAACGAGTGAACTGAGATACCGACAATGAGCAGATGCGCCCTGGGCAGCGGCAGCGAGGCTGAGAATGCTAGCAAACTTCATTGTAGGAATAAGAGTAGCCGGGGTTGAGATGAAGAGACATTTTTGCCTCGCTTTTATAGTAGAAAAGCGGATGAGGATCGTGAATTTGTCGATCCGAGAGCAAGAGCTGTCCATCCATGGCGAACATCGGCAGAACAATACCAAGCGTACCAAGTATTTCTCGATACCAGTACGGGGATAGTTACGGAGAGCCAAGACAGAAGAAGAATATCATCGCTAGAAACCAGGGGGAAAATGACAGTCCTGTCAAGCCAGGGTTGGCGTGTTATCCCGCTCAAAAACTCGGGAGTATGTGTACATTACGGATTGCAATAAAACTTTCAAACTGACAGCCTGGCATATAAAACCTATAAAACAAAAATTCAAGCAGTATCACGTTAAACAGAACGTCCAATCTTCAGAATACGCGTACGAGCGACGCCTGGATATCCCGCGTGAAGCAATACAGTACGGGAGCATGATTACGTTTCACGTTCCGAGAACAAGCAAAGGAGCAGGCCAACGGAGAGTATTTTCCCCGAGATTCAATGTGTAACCACGCGGTGAACGAGCTCAAGAAGCAAAAAGCGGCGAAATAGACGATGACTGACTTGATGATGATAGGACACGTGAATAGCAGTCGCTTTGTGTTATACCGAGTATTTACCCAAATCATGGATTCGAGGTGTACTGTTATTCGCCAAAGAGCCCACAAGTACCAGCGCCGCGATATCGGAATTTGACAGTCAAAGAGATATACTGTGTAAGCGCTTGTACATGAAGCGGTGTTGGTATGCTGGGCAGACTTCTTTAGTGCATAACAATTGAGGGGTTCGAGCAATTGACGATGAACCTGAGCGTCTGAGTGGTGTCAAAAGACGAGTCGAAGCCGGTGAACTCCGGAAGTCGTCCGAACGGCGGGATATTGCCCAATAGTTGCAAATATTGAAGCCAACGAGCAGTATTGAGTTTTCAGGCTTGAGGTCAGCGGAAAATCACTGTAAGGCTGCCGCAGTGACTTCAGACTTGGCTGTTCTACGAAAGAACTAGAGTAGAGACCTACGAGAGTCATAGTAGATGCGGGTCGTCATTGGTCAATGTCCGCACAAGAATTATATAGCATCGAAGCAGAACATTTATAAGAATGGACCAATGTATGATATATTAAAAAAGCATATTAAATAGACTTCCGGAAGGTGTGGAGTCAATACGTTCGAACCTAGCCACGCCAGACCACAGGTCCGGGGTTAGTATACGAAGTAGGTGTCGGGGGGTAAATGTTGACGTTAACGCTAGCGTCTGTGGATGCGTGAGATCAGCTTCGGGAAACATGAGTCTGGTATATCGCGCTTACCGCCGTCCTCAATATAACCGGGAATAGAGACCTTCGAGGGGTTGCCAGAACCGCCGTTGACGATTTTTATTTGAGCGCACGACATGAACGCCTCAACGGGGATGACGTGCAGTCCGATTTGTTCAGCGCGAACCAAGTACTGAGAGGGCAGTTGAGCAGAGATACCAGTCAGATTGAAAAGAAGACATACCTCGCCAGAAGGCGTGTCCTTGGGAATGGTAGTAGTCAGCTCGGTCATACCCAAGTTCTTGAAGCCAAAAGGGTGTAAGGTCGCTCCCCACTCAGCGATCTACAAAAGAAACACGATAAATCAGAAGCCACGATGAAAGGGGAAAAGAGTTGAGTACCTTGAACCAGTTAGCGCCGCTGCCGTCCCATGTCGCAGCAGTGCGGGGAGCCTTGCCGAGGTAAATAGCGGCGGGGCCCTGGTGGTAGATCTTGCTGTCGATTTTGAAACCAATAGTGCTGCCGGCAACAACAGTGACGGTCTCGGTCGCATGACCGGGGTTGACGTTGCACCGCATGTCCGTCGAGCTGACGGGCTTGACGGGCGAGTTGTCGTTGGGCTGGCGAACTGCCTTGGTGGAGGTCTTGTCGCCTGCGATCAGGGTATTGAAGATGTCTTTGAAGTCAAGTTAATAAGAGTGGGTGTGAATGGTAGCGGAGGCGAACTCACAATGGGCAGAGGCCGTTTGGGCGATGGCCGCTAGGGCGAGGAGGGAAAGTCCAAATTTCATAATGAATGGAGTGAGCAAATGGAACGAAGGTGGGGTGTCTTGTAACTGGGGAGAATCAGACGAAGTTACTGGACTTGAAGGTGGAAGCTTCGAGGTTTCTTATACCTCGGGAACCAATACAATGTCCAAATAAGCTAAATAAAGTAAATTTTTTAGGGTGAGGACGCGCATCCGTCCTCAGAGGAAACAAGAAGGTTGAGCCACACCGATGTGGACAAAAATGGCGGAGGGCGGGGCGCTCGATCACAAGTCGAAAAAGATCGAGATCGGGGATCTAGTCAGCTGAGCGAATTTTGCCATCACACAGGACGCAAGATAGCAGCATGCCTTGAATAGGTCTTTAGTGGTAACAAAAAATAACTGCATCGAACGCCAGCTGATCCAAGTCAAGCGGTGGTGCCATTGCCAAGGTTTAAGGGTGGGCGTGTGGGTAAACATATCACTGCACATTTGAAATGCTGGTCCTCAAGTGAGTGACGTCGGGCATCGAGGGTTTGGCTTAGACGTGTATGGCAGGAGGCGGAGGATGTTGTAAAAAGGCTCCCATTAGGACAGATAAGAGCAGAGATAACCATGGGCGAAACGTTCAACTGAGATGCCACGCCAAACCATACAGAGAGAGTCCACAGCGTCTGGGAGAGGAAAGCAGCCTTGCAAAAGGGCGGGTGGTGCGTAACGCGTTTTTCGGCTCTCACCGTCGTCCAAAAGAGCATTAGGCTTGGCGCCGCGGCGATCGAGGGCAGTGTCAGAAGTTGAGGAGCTTGGTCAACAACTACAATTACAAGTGTGCCGAGAATGCCGGTTTGCCGCCGCAATATTTAGCCCTTCGAAAAAATGGTAAAGGGGCCCCTAATGTGAAATTATTTGTTATTCTCTTTCTTCCGCAGTAGGGAAACTAGGGTGTTACTCAAAAAGATAGAAAAGTTGTAGTGCTAAGAACGCTCGGCGCCGTCACCACGAGGTTGTATTTTGGTTGTATCAAAAATAGACAGGACAGGACGAAAATAGGACCCGTCTTCGGGTAGGGAACACAAGGCTAAAATGGCTCGGTATTATTCAATTCTATAATGAGAAGACCTCACGGGCTATTGTTCTTGCAATGAAAAGAATATTGGCGTGATCTACTAGTACTAGTTTCAACAGTTTACAGCTCGGTGACCTCTATTGTAATTGTGCTCGGTGACTACACAGGTCAGAGGTCCGCCCTGAACGGTCTCGCGTAAGAACTTAAGTTGACAGTTGGACAAAACGAAGGGACACGCACTTTAGGACATATCTATACCTGGCAAGGCCTTTCTCGAAATTCCTCACCGCCTGACCACAATCTTTCACTGAGCGATTACCAAATACGATGAGTATAAAATGAATGAAGAGACACAAGGACAGAAAGACGCACTGGAGACCACTTCGACCCAGGGCTTCACACCCTTCTTTGACGCGAGATCGAGCATTTCGATGGCTTCTTTTTTGCTTCCTCTGTCCAGAGATAAAATCAGTGCGCTGCACCCACAAGCGATGGACGTGACGCACATGTGGCTTCCGCCGATATATGCACCATTGGGTGCCAATTCTATGCAAGGAGTCGAGCGATGACATAGAATGCTGGATGATGAACTTACGACTAGATTTGAGGGGCGGAAGGTCTTCGTCGGGGAGGGAGACCATCATAAGCCGACCATGAGCTGCAAGAGTCTGAATAAGTTCGGCGAGGGGAATTCCGCGAGACACAGTAGCAGTGCACTGGCGATCTCAATGAGTTGAAATATGATATCTGGAGGGATGAGCAAACAATGATCAGATCTATCTTTCCCTCCCATTGTTTCGCGAAGCCTGGCGTCCCAGTCGTAACGAAGTCAGTGGCTCCTAGTTCACGAGCGTCTTTCTAAAGAAATGATGTCAGGACATCGGGGGGTGGTGATTACCAACGGATTACCTCCTTGTTGGCTGAGCGAGATAAGACGACGACCTTATCCGCTCCAAGAGCGCGTGCGAATTGGATGGCAAGGTGACTTCGCGTGCCTCAGAATTCGAGAAAGCTCAACAGCTAGTTTTGGAGGTGCTCACCCTAAGCCTCCGACTCCCATGACACCGACAACTGCACCTGGTCTACGATATGATGTTGAGCTTGATGGTACGATCTATCGAGTGAAAAGTTACCCAGCCCCGTTGCGAACTAATGGAGAATATACAGTCAAGCCCGCACACATCATCGGGGCGATTTGTTCCAAAGGCATATCTTTAGGAAGGGGAAAAACGAAGCGTTCATGTGCTCTGATAGCGGTTGAATAGCCACCCTGAGCGACGTCACCCTATGGAAGATGTTGGAACAAGTTGCGCAAAAGCTTCAAGGGACTCATACATTTGGATACTTGGCGTTATACGTGTCGACACGGCCAGTTATACAACTGGCAGTCGAGGATAAGACTCGAAAACCCAGAGAGGGTGGAGAAAGACGTACTATTGCTCGTTATCGGTGTTGCACGGCTTGCACTTAAAGCATGAACAGACTTGAGCTCTAGAAGGTAGTTGATTTAGCACAGCAGATTTTCGGCATTCAGAGAGAGTCCACGTACCCAACGCCAGCACGGTCCCCGACCTTGAATTCTGTAACTTTGGGTCCTACTCGGACTACGTGCCCGACAATCTCGTGACCAGGAATGAGAGGCTTTTAGATTGTTAGCTTATCCATAGACCTGACCCCACAAACGGCTCATACCAAGATCGGTTGACCCCACCCGCCTGTGATGGTATGGATCTACGGAGGAATGAACCTGCGTTAGCCACGCCCTCCTGGAAACTCTGGAGGGAAACACACGCACATCAGAACCGCAAATGCCACAGTAAGCAATTTTGACGTCGATGTCGTAGTCATCGGCCTTCTTGGGTTTGAAATTGATCACTTCAAACTTATCATGTTGCTTTATGTCGTGAACGCTGCACAGCTGGTGTCAGAAGATCAAAAAGCAGAGAGAAACGATACTGACGCGTATCCTTTCCATTCGATCTCGGTTTGCGTGGACATGGCCTCCAATGTAGTTCGATCCTGAAGTTGAGTTCAGGAGGGAAGATGTGGGAATTCCCAATACAATCATGCATGGCTCCCCATTTATATAGAAGATATGTTCTTTGCAGAGAAGGCAATGATACAGTGGTGACGTCGCGGATTTCTTGTTCGCAGGTTAAAGGTAACTGGAAAGAGACGCTGACACGTCAAAGTAATAGACCAAGTTCGGTTGATCGCTGATCTTGGCCCGGCTATTAGCCCGGGAAAACAACAACGCTACCACCACAAACGCTTTCCATACAACAGGTATGGTGTCCACACTACATGCTCGAGGAAGGATTTCCAGGAACTTCACCAAACGTCACGCAGATTCTATCTGGTTCCATGACCGATCATCTTTTGGTTGGGAAATCGGAGCCAGATTTGGATGTCATCTGATTTTAGGGCCCCAAGTCTGTTCTTGTAATCCGAGTGTCGATGGTTATAGACCTGGATTATAGACCCCCCTTTTAATGATCGCACCAGGGAATATTCACACTGGCAGGGTAACTTTATATCAGTGATAACCCTATCAACAGCTCTACTGCGCATATATGTTAAATATGATGATGGTAATGAGACAATGCATAGATTCATGACCTCTTCGGACATGAAGAAGACGTCGAAACCGAAAGATGTTTTACAAAGTCATGTTCAGAAAGTCGTTTGGTGGAGGCTGATTCTAAATCTAGTCTCAGATTGGAGGCGTAGCGTGTACGTGAGGGATATCACCTTCGAATCACTGGTGCTAGAGCGTGTAGCATTTGACCCACTTGTCGCGGAGTCCTGGGTTCGAAGGTTGAGGACAACGCCTTTCTGGGGCTGAAGATTGATCAATATACGAAGGTATCAATTTACAGGTAGACAATTTACCGTATTGTCCGTCTAGGTAGTTATAAGGTCGTTGGTCAGCAAGATATATGGACAATGAAAAAAGAATCCTACCTTTCGTGATTCTTCCTCGAAGTTGATATCTGACATATGGACACTGTTTACCGATGTACCAGTGCGCAGTGATTGTCGACTATTTAAAGTTGCAAGAAGACTGTTGGCGTATACTATGAGGTGGCTGTAAGACGCCAGCGTCGAAGTTACGTCAGGGACACGTACGTTTTCCGATGACAAAATCTATCGCCAGGAACCAAAGACTGTGTGGGGAGAGAGCGAACTGGGAACGATGAATGATGGCAGACTAGCTACACATAGAACAGCACATACAACGATAACTTCTGCAACTGCAAGGAATCTAGAAATACCGCGTCAATTAACTTGGGAAGGTAAAAAGGAAGCAGTAGCCACGAGGTAAACACGCAGCGGTTGATAGCGTAAACCATCAGGGTGTTAACCAGTGTGTTTGTCCTGAAAGTTTCATGTTTAAGAAGCCTAGAAGGATCGTGACGTAGACAAACACCTTCGGAAACCTGTCCGACTCCCGTAGAGCAAGATGCACAGCGCTGCAGCAATAAAAATATCTGCCAAGACGGCGAATAAAGCGAATGGCATGGCGGCGAATAGCTGAGAAGTAGCGTGAACGTCGATTCACGAAATGGACGGCAGGTCGATGGACCAAACTTACCGTGAATTCAGGAAGCTTGTCGAATCGCTTCTTAATGAAACTATAGGTTGGAAACGTGAGTGCAAGGTTTCGAGCTCTTCGACCAAGAATCTACTTACAGGAACACGACAGTTTCTGAACGAAGGCATCGTAAGATATCATGCTATAGACTTCCATTGATATCACACACCTACGCCAAAGCAAAAATGTGCAAGGACGAGTAGGCTCTACGGTATCATGTCAGATGTCCATCAATACGGTAAAGGGGAGGTGAATTACAATGATCGGGGTCAGCCACCATCTGACTCTCCGGCTGCTCACTTCAGAAGTAGTTCATCAGTCGTCGATAAGACCAACATAGAATAATGAAATACACGTACATCGGTAGATTCGGATGGTAAAAAAGCTGACAGAACCTGTGAGCGATCCCAGACTCGTATATCAGTAAAAATGCATACATATGCACTAAAAATGCAATGGTGACCTGACGCAACGTTAATTTGTTGTACTTACACCACGGAGGATTATCAATATGCTTACATTCATCGCGACTGATGTCTGGAGAGAATTTAGCACTGAAAGGGGGGTATCATAAACACCGACGTACAAAGAGCGACCTGGAGAAGCCGAAGGTAAACATTCATGTCAGTCCTTCAAGAAGTACGATCCTTACCAGTGGCCTATGGCTAGGGCGGATGGGTTCGCATAGTTTGATACCTAGAACGAGAACGTCAGAAAAAACCAATCATGACTGGAAGTATTCGAGGAACGAACGAGATAATAGTACATGCATATTGAGACTAGAGAGAATTCGTTTAAGCATCGGTGAATTGGCATGCGTCAAGCCTAGCATACCTAAGGCCATGTGTGCTGTGTCGAGGGCCCTATGCAAGGCGGGGCGTAAATATATGGGACAGGAAGAACAGTCGTATAAATCATTTACCAGATAACTGCCACCTGTACATACCGTGTTGTGAATGACGAGCGGACAGTCGCTTATGTTTAAGACCACATACCAGTAGTTTGTTCTCTATCCGGTCATTAGGGTAGTACACATAGAAGAAATATGTCTATCCCAATGTCGGTCATGATCGGTCGTCGGATGTCGCGGAGCGGAAAGAATATTCCTACCTGCAGGTTTGTTATTCCGTACAACCTATGGACCGAAGGGTCAGATCAGGTACAGGCTTCCTGAATCATCTTGTTTGCGCACATGGCCGTGAAAAGCACCCCGATAAACGATGCGCCTGCGGATCGGATCGATCAGATAATGCATCGTTGGAGATACGAGTGTCCTACCAAACGTGTCATCGATCACGATCTTTGGGTGGATCGTAGCCATTGTCGGCTGCTACTCGTTTGTGAGGAGTAGGAGTGGATGGTGGGTGGGTGGCAGCGGAATCAGCACGAGGATATGAGACATGAGGTTTATAAGTGGTGCTTCTGCGGTCGTCGAGTATTCAGAAGCTTTAAATCTATATCCAACGACTGATTGACATTTAGCAATTTGAAAGCACCGGGAAGCGCATGGCATAGTATCAAAGTGTAGACTCATCACAGATGGAGAGCAGATGGGAAATTATGCGCACGTCGTAGGCTGTGAATTAGGTCTTGTGCACGCCAAAATGGCCCGGGTGACACTTAGCGGATCGGTAAAGATTTTCGCGATCACCTCGAGGTATCAAAGGCACAAGTCAAGCCAGGCACATGAACGAAGGGCACACAAGACTGACAGTTCTCTTCTAGGAAAGTCCAACGTCTAGAAATCTTCAGCTGGAGCTGGATTAAGGTGGCAGAGACATCGGAGAAATCGGTGATAACCTAATGTCAAGTGTCACCGGCGTTCTCCAGGACTTCGATAGCCCAGGGTTCATTTGAGGAGCGGAGGCAAACGACATTAATATATACACTCAGCATAAGGTAGCGCAGAGAGAACGATGGGGCGAGGAATAAGCATGTTCAAGTTCAGGGTCATCTGGACAGGAACTGGAATTCGGCTCATACTCAAATCATTGTCACTTGTTCATGACCTTGTTTTAAGCATGAGAAATATGTCGAATGGATCCGCGGGGCCGAATGGTGTTTGCTCGCCTTGACGGACGTACTTGCGTAATGATGGTGAGTTCTGTCATATCAGTCAAAGTCGAACAGCCCGACAGGCGTGCGTGCCCCGTGTTCCTCATTCTGTTCCATGACCTGCTCCACCGCAGAGCGTAAAAGAAAAATACTGCAGAGAAAATCCTGTAGCACGCGACATCGTGGAGTGATAATTTACACCTACTCTTCCATGTTCTCCAGTTTGGGGAGGAAGGGCCGCGGTCTTTAGCTACGGTCTTTTAAGTTCTTCTCCGCTCATTGACCACTGGATAAATCGTTCTTCACCAGGATGTCACTCTGGCGCATTAATCAAAAGGTCCGTGGGCTGTCGGAGGCCGGAGGGGATGCGTCAGCGGTTCTATCAGATCTACGGAGTTTGCATCAACAGGCTTAGCGTTGACGGATCTAAGTACCGTACTCAGGCTGAAGTTTTCAATGAAGAGACTTGGCCATGCTGGAAGCTTGCGATGGAAGATGGTAGAGCAATAAAACTGGGTGAGGATTCGGAGGTGAGGGAAGGAGGATGCGCTATTCAAGTGGTATATCGAGTTCAGAGTTGGAGGGTGCTTACGTGGTGACGTATGCTCAGTATGGGCCGAAGCAACCGTCAAACAAGTGCCAACTCGCTCCCGGCCCGGCAATCAGCCGTATACTGACAGTCACGGCACGCCCTTCCCAGTTACATAATACATTGTCCTCTTACATAACTCCACCACCGTTCCGAAAGTTGAGGACGTCCGGGTATCAGAAATTCCCACGAGTCCATCCAATCCATCCAGTCCATCCAGTCCCGGCAGTCCTGAATTAGTCGGTTTTCACTTCCTATGGCAGATATCAGCATAAAGGATATATCACGGCTTAGCGAGATTCATCCCCGCCTTACGCTTCACCAAGTGATGCAGTTTGTGACCTTGGCGCGTTCCTTGAAAGACGACATTCTTCTTACTCAACCCGCCGTTATTCCCGCAAGTGACCCGCCCGAGATTTTACCCCCATCAGTGAAGACTTTCCTAGAAGACAGCTGTAAGATTTCAGAGGAGTGCGTGGAAGATTGCTGGGAGGTCCTACGATCAACCATCTGGCACGGCGTGGGGGTGAACAGAGAACAAGACTTTGTTGAGCATGGCCATCCTCGCGGCTTGAGTTTGTCGTGTGTGTCTTTTCAAGATTTATATCTAACATACTCTTCATGAAGCTTCTCGCACACTGTATCCCCCTTGTCAGACATGCTCAAATTTTGACTGTTCACGCAACAAGAAAGGGCAGCTTTTGAAGAAAGCAGAACAGCGACAGGCAGTCCTGTACACCCTCGGTGAAGGAGCACTTCCTGTTTACACCGTCCATCTGTATTGTGAATGTAAGGTCTATTGCGTGTGATGTTCCAACTCCTCAAACTGTATGATGTGACTTATAGCTTGTAACGTCAATTACCACCATAACTACTCTGTTAAGAAGGACAAGAGAACATACTATGATGGGATCCCAGAAATCATACAGGTTGGCGAGCACCAGTTCATGGAGCAGAAGCTCGTACAGCTATACATGACCATGATGCTTGTCTCGTGGTGAGGACCCATTCATATTTGCCCACCAATTAACTGATCACCTTCCAGGACATCCGCAACCAACTGTGCTCGCATGTATAACCTAACACTTTCGAATACAGTGCCACCTGATGACTGGGCATTTGGGTTTACTGTGACAACGGAACATGTCTGGGACGCGTTCGTGATTCTCTCACTGATGGAAGACTTCGAACGCCGCTCGAAGACCCTCGTCATTCCACATACAGGTGCTCAGAAGGACTGCTTTACCAATGCTCTGCAAGAACGTAACATCCGTTTCCGGCTGTACAGCCAACCAGAAGTGCGTCACCATTGTCGAAGATGTACGCGCATGTACGGGGATCGAAGAGTCTGGGTTGTCGTAATTGACGGTGTCACCGTCGGCTGTCCTTGTTGTGCCGTACATAACTGTCATGGTCCTCTCAAAAACAATCGACACCGATTCTGTCCCACGCACACCTCACTCAATAACATATGCGCAATCGTTGGCGGTTCTTCATCATCAGAGCCTAGCGTCTCCGTAACTGGCTCCCATTTGACTGCGCGAGGACGGGGAGCAGACATCACAAAAGACTTCGCAGAGACACGGGGGGCACGTGCTATGAAAGGCTTCGTCGCCACTGTACGACGTGCCGAAAGCTCATCGTGTTCGTCATCGGAGGAAAGCTCAATGACAACTGTCTTCCGAGTTCGAGCGGCAGGCTTCATTGCTATGTGTTTCTTCTCCTTGTAGGCTGCACGAACATGGGCCCGTTCTTGTGCGAGATGGTGCCGCATGTGGAAGCCGCTGTTCTTTTTCGAGCTGTTGGCAAGAAGGGTATCGAAATCTACACAGTCGCTAACATTAAGGCCCTTAACAAAGATACAGTCACCAGGCTCCTTTAATGTCACCACATGGCCTAGCTTCGCCTTTGTTCACGTACAGATCACAGGGTTATAGAGGTGGAAGTATTGGGGAACATCATCGGCGGATGAGAGGTCGAGGTCTGCGAGTGATTCGGGCGTGAACACGAAGTGTGGGTACTTGAAGCCACCCTGAAACTCGAACACGGTGGGGGCCTTGTTGGGATGTGAGCCGGCAATCCGAAGCCCGCAGGTCTATCCTCTGTACAGTATATAGGACGAGCTCCGCATGATCGGGGTAATTCTTTCTTTCCTCTTACCTCGTCTGACTCCCACATTCTCGTACTCTCTCCCTGGGACTATCAGTCCCTCCGGCCCAGTCAGTACACGATATATATATTCCTAAAAGGTTATGGGCCCCGGCCTTTAGCTAAAAGCTGCAGAATATCACTTCTAACAAACCCTATCATCTGAAACACAACTGCGACAAATGTCTATCAGCAAACTCGACGTTCGTACAGGATCATCTGGCATCACCAAGCTACCTGAACCGTTGAACGACAACAACTGGATTGCATGGAGGACTAGGATCCTTCGCATATTCGAAGTTTGTTGCGTTACAGACTATGTTCAAGGTCGTATTGCTAAGCCAGAGGATCTGACGGACCATGATAGTCATGAAGCTTGGAAGTTCAACGACAATCTTGCTCAAACTCTCATACTGAATAACATAAACGATAGCCAAATTGTTCATGCCGGGAGTGCAAAGACGTCGAATGAGATGTGGAAAAGCTTGGAATCAGTTCACGAGGCTCAGGGTTATCATGTTGCCGTAGCCATCCAACGAAATCTCTTTAAGAAGGGAGCAGAGGAAGGCGACGACATAACCGAGCACTTGAATGATCTCAAGAAGCTTTGGGAGCGCCTGAACGTGATGAACGACGACACCTTCCGTGTCAGCGACGATCAATTCAAATCCATTATCGCTTCCTCCCTTCCACAGTCCTGGGATAGATTCACAGATCCTTATATTGGCAAAAAGAAGGCCGGCGATGTAGATGGCGAATCGAAGAAGAGTGCCAGCTCGCAAGCTTTCATTGGTGTCATTGTTGAAGAATACCGACGTCACAAAGATCGCGGGGGGCTAGCAGAGGATACCAATCAGGTCATCGAGACTCCGAAGAAACGAAAACTTGCCAGCCGCATCTCCGAAAAGTCATCGGACAGGTCATGCAAGAATTGCGGTCGTGATAATCACATTACCGACAAATGCTACTACCTCGGAAAGGAACGTTGCACCATCTGTAAACGTTTCGGTCACAACGCTGATAACTGCTACGCGCGTGACCGCACTTCTAATCCTCGTGCGTCGGCTGGCAATGCCCCTACACCGAAAAAGGCTAAACTTACTGGCCACACTCACCAGGCGACAGCTCGTGATCCCCAAGACGACGAGGAGTCTGGCGGGGAGATGTCGTTTAACATAGATACATATGATCCAAATTGTCATGATGGAATCGATGAGCGTCTTATCTATTACGACTGGTTCGGCGATTCAGCAACTACTTCTCACGTCACGAATCAACGTGATGCGTTCATAACGTATACTCCTCTTCAACAATCAGTGGTCCAAGGCGTTGGCGACATAACTGCTCGCGCGGAGGGACGAGGTACAATTGAATTGGAATCCGAAGTCGACGGACACAAATATGTCCTCAAATTACAAAATGTCCTCCACATCCCTACCAATCGAAATAACCTCCTTTCCCTTGGCCGTTGGGACGCAAATGGCGGGCGATACTTAGGGGGCAACGGGAGACTGTCCTTGCTTACCAAAGACGGTCGCACTATTGCGAAAGGTACAAAGGTTAACAATAACCTATATCGCATGACATTACAAGTTAGAAAACCTAGCGAAGGTCCTCACAACATTCGGCTCTCCACTCAGGTTAATAACGCCGAACACGCCGCACAAACCTGGGAAACTTGGCATCGACGATTCGGACATGTCGGTTACAGCGGTTTAAAGCGGATGCTTGACGGACATTTGGTTGACGGCTTCAACGTGGATGAACGAACCCCCAAACCCGACTGTAAGGCTTGTACAGAGTCAAAACAATCTGTCAATCCTTTTCCACCAACTGCTAAACACCGCGCTACAACACCAGGTGAAATCACTCACATTGATCTCTGGGGTAAATGTCAAACCACTTCGATCCACGGAAACCAGTATTACTTGAGCTTTGTCGACGATTACGCACGCCACATCCTGGTTAAATTCTTGAAGTTAAAAACTGAGGCTGTTCAGAAGGTCAAAGACTACCTCATGTTCCTCAAAGCCCAGGGCAAACTTCCTCGCGCTATTCGCATCGATAACGGTTCCGAATTCGTTACTAAGGAACTCAAACACTGGTGTCAGGCTCAAGGCATCGAGATTCAAACAACTGCACCTTACTCACCTTCGCAGAATGGTGTAGCCGAACGCGTCAATCGCACTCTACTGGAATTAGCACGTGCTATGATCAACGCCAATGGTCTACCTGCTTTCTTATGGGAGCTTGCCGTTACCCATGCTGCTTATCTTCGAAATCGAACCCATACAAAGGCTCTGAAGAACTTGACCCCTTTAGAGGCTTGGTCTCAACTTCGACCGAATATATCACACTTACGGGAATTCGGTTCCTCCGTATGGATATTGAACCAAGGTCAACACGAACAGTCTAAACTCCTACCTAAATCCAAACAACACCTATTCGTGGGTTTCGACGACGGCTCTAAATCTGTTAAATACTACAACGCCCAAACGAGGAAGATTCTTACCTCGAGAAATTATCGTTTCCTCACCCTTTCCACCCATCAGCTACCTGCAGAAGAGTCCATCATCGAGATATCACCCGATGTATCGCCTCAGGGGAAGATTGATGCTAGTGTGCCGCAATCGAGCACAGACATAAACATTGACGACCGTAATTCGAAAAAACGAAAACGTGATACGTCAGTGAACGATGAACCTGAGGGAGCAAACATACCTAGGACGTTACGGCCGGGGACCAGAGTCGATTATCGCCGCCTAAACGATACATTCCCAAATGACGACAAAGAAGTTACAAAAAGTGCCGTACTCAGCTCCCCAGAACTCGTCTATGCTGCATTCAGTGAAAGTCCTATAGGCGCTGGCGAACCAAAGACACTTCAAGACGCACAGAGGTCTCCTGACTGGGGTGAATGGGAAAAGGCCATTCAAACCGAGCTACAAACACTCAGTGACATGGGCACTTGGGAGCTTATTGACCAGCCGGAGGATGCAGTCCCAATACGAAACAAATGGGTACTCACTAAGAAATATAACAAACTCGGTGAACTCGTCAAGTACAAGGCGAGATTGGTCGCAAAAGGTTGTGCGCAAAGACCCGGTCATGACTATAACGACACTTTCTCTCCTGTTGTCCGTCTGGAAACCATTCGAGCAATACTTGCATTAGCACCTGCTAAAGGGTTCAAAATCCAGCAGATGGATGTCAAGGGCGCTTACTTGAATGGAATTCTGAAGGAACGAGTCATAATGAGGCAACCAGATGGGTACGACGACGGTACTGCCAGAGTTTGTCGGCTCATAAAAACCATATACGGCTTGAAGCAGTCTGGTAGAGAGTGGAACAAAGCATTTGATAGCGAACTGAAGGAACAGGGGTTCGAGCCTTTGTGGAGTGATCCGTGTGCTTATATCAGACGAAACGGTGACAATCTCGACATCATCACAGTATGGGTCGATGACTTGCTTATCTTCACCGTTTCCGATGCACGAATGATCCCCCTTAAGCGCGAACTCCATTCAATGTTTGAGCTCACAGATCTTGGAGAGCCAGCCAAAATTGTCGGCATTGAGATCACGCAAACCCCGGATTCTATCACCATTTCGCAACAAAAATACATCGAATCTATTCTACGAAATGAAGGGATGGAAAACTGTAACCCGGTCACCACTCCTCTCGATCCGAACCTCAAACTCGAACCGAATCCGGACGGGATCAATGGCAGCAAAAGCAATTCATACGCTTCTTTAATTGGATCTCTTCAATACCTCGCGACTGCTACTCGGCCTGACATCGCATATGCCGTCAACAGACTAGGTGCATACAATGCAAATCCTAGCATGGCTCATTACAGTGCCGCAAAACGATTGCTGAGATATCTCGCCGGAACAAAACACTATGGGATAACTTACGACGCAACATCTCATCAATTTCAAGGTACAAACCTTGCGTATGGTTATTCCGATGCCGCATATGCAAACGCCGACGACCTCAAATCCATCTCTGGATATGTTTTCATCTCTAATGGAGGAGCCGTTACCTGGGCATCGAAGAAACAAGCCACTATCGCTCTCTCCTCTACCGAAGCAGAATATGTCGCACTCTCCGAAGCTTCGAGAGAGGCCATGTGGTTGCGATCCCTGTATGAAGAGCTCGGTTTCGAACAAATAGAGCCGACCCTCGTTTTAGGAGACAACGACGGATCCATTGCCATGGCTAAGAACCCCCAATTTCACAAGCGGTCGAAACATATCAATATTCGCTGGCATTGGGTACGTGAGCGAGTACAAGAGCAATCCGTTTACATCAAAGACTGCCGTGATCCACAGCAAACGGCGGATATCTTTACCAAGGCCTTACCACGACCGAAACACGGTCGACATGTCGCTGAGCTAGGAATCAGCTCCTCGGCTTGAGGGGAAGTGTTGAGACGAGGACGAGCAATCCGAGGGCTTCGGCTTGAGGGGAAGTGTTGGGATGTGAGCCGGCAATCCGAAGCCCGCAGGTCTATCCTCTGTACAGTATATAGGACGAGCTCCGCATGATCGGGGTAATTCTTTCTTTCCTCTTACCTCGTCTGACTCCCACATTCTCGTACTCTCTCCCTGGGACTATCAGTCCCTCCGGCCCAGTCAGTACACGATATATATATTCCTAAAAGGCCTCGCCACTCTGTAGGGTCCTGTCAACGCAGTTCAAAGATAAGGAAGACAGAACGTACCTTTGCCCATCCATAACCAATCACATGATCCTTCGCACGCTGAATATTGGCCAGACGCTCAGCATCGGCAGCCCTCCTGTGTTCTTCGATAACCTGTTCCTGGGCGTATTGTTGAGTGAACACCGGAGGCATCTGTGAGGCGTAGCGAGGATGAGCGAACGCATCGCGTGAGCCGGATGTAGTGGCTGTCTGGACCAATGTTGGTGGCGCAGCTTGACCAGGTGGAGGCGGTGACAGAGAGCGAGACGGTGACCGACTTGTCGAAGCTATAGCCCTTGTGTTACGGTTGTCGGTGGTGCTTGTTGCTACGTGGCCTTTCGCAGAACAGCCACCAGCTGCGATGCAGTGGCCCCTGCACATGACTCGTCTGCATTCAGCAGCAACGCGAATCAACGCACACTCGGGCTTCGAACAGCCAGGCCGGGACAGAGCGGACGACGCAGCGTTCAGAACGGCGGAAACGGGGAGTGTTGTGTTTACTGAGGGATTTGGGGATGAAACGGGGGTTGCCTTGGGTGAACACCACCGGAAAAAGCTGCACGTCGTCCCATCGGATTTCTTGTTCGAGCAGCTGGCGTAGAGGCGCCCAGCATTGCCGTTGGTGTCTGAGTTGCAGATGAGCTTTTGGACATCATCTCGCCCACAGTCTGCGCAAGTGAGCGTGGAGCCGCCGTTCGAACGCTGCGACATGGGAAGATCTTGAGGATGACAATTCTCCTGTAATAAATGAGATAAACGGGATCCATAGCTAGGCGAGGTTAGTCCAGAAGAATAATTCATCGTGTAAGGACTCACTCTGTTAGCATTTGTCTTTAATGGGAGCAAAGCGGGGCGTCATACCGCGCAGACCAGCTGCAGTGACGAGGCCAGGGTAGCTGCTAGATCAAGTTGGAATAAGTACTGTACTTGGTCCTTGGTTACTTGAATCCACTCACCCAGAGAAGCAAAAAAAGGATACATACTGTTGCAATGTTGAATGGATAGAAGACGGCGGGAAGAGGTCGCGCTGTAGGGGGGAAGACGAATAGCAACGGTTGAGCAACGGACACTTCGAAGCTGGTCAGAAAGTCTGGGAATTGGAAATTCCGGCATATTTGACATCTGCCGGACTCATTTTGCCGTTTGCCGGACCGGCAGCCAAATCGAGCAGCACGCGCTTGCACGCGTCAGTTGTCGCGGTCACGTTGGGCGGTCCTCCATCCCTCCCTCGTCCGACTGCCTTCATTGCGCAACCACTTTCACTTGTACTCCCCGTGCCTTCTAGGATGACTCGCTCCCCTAAATCTATAGTCTCATCTTCCGATCAATCCCAAGGCTGCTAGCGGCACCCACTGTACCGGCCAACATCGTGACTTATGATTATGTGTATGTAGGTACTCGCGGTCCCAAGAGTATACACTATCACCTTTCCAAAAGCTTGGTACGAGAGCAATCCGCAGTTGTGTGACATCAAATGGGGGATATAATGTCAATGAGCCTACTAGAAAAGCAACAGTATCAAAGAAGTGGCTGACATACTAACTTTAAGGCCCCGCTTCCAGCCATATACACAGAAAGCCTGCTCATGCTGCTGATTTGTCTCATTACTATTCCCCATACCCCATGTATTATGCCTATACTGCATCCAATGGAATTAACATCTTCCTTAGGGATTCCGATGAATTCTGCAGGAGGATCTGTCACTGATGGTGACAAGATTGCTGGGGCTGTCTTTGTGAACATTGGCAAAGGATGATGACATTCTTCAATACAGAGGCTAGTCTTACAAATGTAAGTACGTAGTCGAGTTATAGAAAGAGGGTGTACAGTGTCGTCGTCGCTCGAGAGTCGAGTGGTTCGCGCATATCATTGTTAAGGCGTGTAGCTGTTGACAGGTGTTAGCATCAGTGGCCAACTCCGGCGGCTCTCATCGCCGGAGTGATCGCCGGACTACAAATGCCGGAATTTCCATTTCCCAGATGTCCTCAAGCTGGTTGAACAACGTTGCGGTTAGGTAAGATTTGATAAGCAACCTGGGTCCAGGATTGGCTGGACGGATTGGATGGACTACATGGACCGGTGGGAATTTCCGAAACCCAGATTTTCTGCGAAAGTTTATCTCCTCGACAGAGATAGCCACTGGCCGGCGATACGTTCTACGGATCGATATGGATATTGACCAGAATCGACTTCGGACTTGCTGCACGTAGTCGACTAGAGCGTACCAAAGGACTCAAGTCAGCACAGCTTGGAGGGTGTCAGTGGCGCTTGACACGAGGTGGGAATTTGATCATAGAGAAGGACGGGATTGTAGGTCTCCCATGTCGCATAACAATCTCCCAGTGGCTGGTCAGATGCCCCCTCTAAGTAGTGATCATTATCGCTCTGATCGAGGATCGAGGCTTTGAAGACAGCACTGAAGACCTTTCTAGTGCCCCATAACGCAATATCGATCAGGATCCCAAAGACGTCCTTGCAGGTCTCCGCTCTCACCATTTCCGAAAAACCTCGTATCCAGCTTTATATCATGCACAACAGGACACCAGTGAATTGCCGGGGAGGCCGTTTCCAGATAGCCCCCATTTTTTGTCGAGTCAAGAAGTTCGGGCATTTTTTGTCTGGAAGGGATATATCCTAAGTGTCCAAAATGCATTTGTTCATGCCTTTTCGCCCGTTTCTAACCTTCCACTCCCTGAAAGGATACGGGCCACCCCAAGTCTACAAAGCCTAGACTGCGTCCGGAAATATACACTAATTCCACGTCCAAAAGTCCAAAAAGTGTTCATCTCGGGAAACGGCCTCCCCACCGTTCACCATTGTCCTTGCACAACCCATGCTCTCTCGCTGGCAACGATCTCTCAGTTCTGATGCCTTGTCTCGAGACAGATGATCCCCTTTTGATAAAGCTCTACCTGCGCGCTAGCATTCTCTACCTCTGGGATCGGAGGCTTGTCTGAGATTTAGTGGGCGGCTTCTTGCCAGTAGGCATTGTACGGAATCCCAGTGTTGCGCGAAGAGCGGGGGTGGTATGCCCACTTCTAATGATGCCACCAACCCCAACGCTTCCTTCTCGTCTCTCTGCCCCGTAAGCTCGCTCGATCCACGCTCCGAGCTGTCATGATAGACTCATCAGCAGAAAATTTCCATGACCTTTCAAGAGCCCCGGCGTACTCGGTAAGGCTCATTCGTGCGGAGTGGCGCTAAGTTCTCAGTCAGCTAGCTGGCTTCTGAGGGTACGAAATTTATGTGTGTTGCCAGTCGTTATCCATTCCATACATAGGTATACCTGGAACGTGTACAAGAGCTGCGACGGTATCAATTAGCATTATCGGATTCTTGATACATGGCCTATCCGGAAATACGCAAGTTCCTTCGAATGAGCATCCCAGTAGTTGTCAGTTGATTAAACGAGGCCTTTTCAAGCTGATGGCGACGCTTCGAAATGATGTCAAACCACAATAGTCAAGCGCAACCCCCGTCTACTAATTCTCATTGATTATTCACATGCTTTCATCGAATGGTTATGACTGGAAATGTGTGTCAAAGTTTCCGTAGGGTTGCCAAGCACTCGACACCAGGCCTATTGTTATCTAGTTCTGCTGAGCCTGGTCGACATATACAAGTACAGGGTAATCGTTGACGGATGCTATTGAACGTGTGTGAGGTGAGAGTCTTTTTGTAACTCCCATGACTATCCAAGTCGCGAGGAACGTTGCTAGGGTATCTCTGGAATACATACATCTCGGCTAGACATACAATAGTGACAACACGGAGAGAAAAAGAGCGGTACGAGTGCAATGCACGTCGTTTAGGCGGGGTTAGGGTGGTAAACGCTGGCTCTGGGGTCCCACCGGCCATGCAAAGGCTCAAGCAGTGCCTTGTTGGCAAAACTGAACAGCAAGCTGACGACGAGGATCATTGTGATCACGATCCATCCTAGCCAGGCGAAGGCAAGTAGAGCCGAGAGGACTCTGCAGGCTTCGAATTGGTGGCACCAGGAGAGGTTTCCCCAAATCGACTGGGAATATCGTGATCGTCAGTTTAGAGCCCGTTGGAAAGCAGCGAAAGGCATACCGAGGAGATGGCTGCGCCGACAATCCAGAAGAGCCACAAGAAACCAAGTCCGATGAGCTCTCCACGGAATGTAGATACGAGGCGGTTTTCCACTCGTTTGTGGATACAGAAGATGCTGGATAAGGGATTCGTCAGGCAAGTACTCGCAATGTAGAGGGAGTTACGCACATGAAGCCACACCACGGCATCGTCATCAATGTAGTGAAAAGTATTTCCGCAACGATGGGGTCTATTGAGCATCAGCTTCTATGAGTATCGACTAGGATTGACAGACTCACCGTAAAAGTTCTTCCCACCATTCAAGGGATCCTTGGCGGGTAGGTGGGTGGTGTAGTGCAATCTCGCTGCCGACAAGCAGAAGAGGATGAAGGAGATGATTGCCTGCATAAAAAGTTGGAACAAATCAGTCTGGTTCCGACATAGTACGGCGGTTGTTGCAGATACTGACCAAGGTTACATAGAGTCCAATGCGGAGGGGAGGTAAATCGAAAGCCATGACGATCAACGCAAGGAGGAAGAGCTGCAGAGAGCCCGAGAAAGAGAGACGGGTTTTGAAGAAGAGAAAAGGAGTGGAACACGAGGAATCGGGCTGGGCGCACGGAGTTTCCTCATTTCTTTCATCTCGCGCGCTGTGTGGTTGGCATGCAAGTGGTCCCACAAGTTTGTCCTGACAACGTGTATTTGCCGAAGGGTTGCCGTGATCGATCGGGTGCTGATGGCTGCGCGCTTAGACCGGCCTCCTAATAACCTTTCCTCCTAACCACCATGTCGATTTCTTTCTCTAACTACCTCATTCTTTCCTCGCCGTTCTCGCAAGCAAGCTCCTACCTCCTATCCATTTTTTTTCAGCACCACACTCGCGTCAGAGACCTGAGTCACCGCTTACGCAGCGGACATCATCCCAGAAGCCCGGAGATGTGTGCGGGATTCATCTCGGATTATGACAGTCTTACAGTCATATCCACTCTTCCCTCTGGTGGCCGACGGGATACTGGGACCCATGAAGTAATTCGTGACAATGGGATGTCTTCCCGACACGTCGGCCTAATATGGTCGTCGGGATAGTTCTACATACAGCAGTCAACAACGCGCTGTCCCGTCTCGGTACCTAACTTAAAAGCTGGTCTCACCTGCCCCCTGCGCCTACGTCATCATCGGTTGACCCATCGTCTGTCTCATGCCGATATGGACGTGGCCAAAGGTTGCAGAGCCGCGGAAAGTTGCTATTCCCTGGTTCTCATCTTCGGAGGACTGGGGCAGGAAACCCCTATGCATAGTATGCCGCGATGCCGGACGAGTGGATATAGTATGGCCGTCATCGTAATACATGACGCGGGAGGTTCGATGGGTTCGAGATCGTTCGCCGGGCTCATGACATCATGGGAGGTCCAAGCACGGGCTCGACGTCAGCTCTGTGTTCACCAGCCTGTTTTCGAATCCTATATAAACCAGTGGTCGAATCTTAGACACTCATTAAATCCAGAATAATGGTCCTCATCCACCCCGTCCGAATTGCCCTCTACACGGCCTTGGTAAGTGTGATGCATATCGGCGTAGACAACCGTTCACATACGATTGCAGGCCATCTTCTCTATCGTCCTTATGGGCCTGACGGCGGCGAGAATCGCTCATACTAAGAGTCTTGGACTTGGCTATAGTGAGGCGTTGCAGTGCTGACGTTGGTTTCATACGCTAATCACAATATACAGACCCAATTATCGCTGAGCTGCTGTCCGTCAGTATACTCTCTTTTCTCTGGTCACTACCGATGTAAGTCCTATACCCATCCCTCGGCTCTTATCGCACTCACCCAATATTAGCATGTGGTGCATTGGCCGGCGCTTCGAAGGCGGATATGCTTCCTCCTACTTGACCGAATTACTCGGTCTTTTTGTGCTTTGGGTGATGTATCTTGTTGGCGCAGCCATTCACGCGGTAAATACTTCTTGCGTCTCATCACATCTCGCGCCATCATCTAACGCATCTTTAGACCCTGTTCCACAATGCGAACGTCTGCTGGGGCATCAGCCCACAATGTCGCATCATGACGGCTATCCAGGCATTCGCCTGGATCAACTGGATAATCATAAGCTTCCTCATACTTGCCGCTCTCGCCAATCTCATATTTGGTCGTGCCGGCGGGCTCACCGCTCCTCTTCACGGTCGCCATGGGGCTGAAACTGCTGCAGCAGCAGGCGGGGCAGCCGGCTACGGCGCCGGACACCAGGCACAGGAGAGACAGGGAGTCACTGGCGGTGCTGGGAACGAGGGTTATCAAACTGGACCTGGAACCGGGGGGCAGCAAGGTGCTCCTGAAACACGGTCGGTGGAAGGTGGTGGTCCTGTGTCAGGTGGTCACGGTGGTCCGGGGGCTCCTGCCATGTCTTCAGCCGTCTGATGCTCCAGGATCTATGGCACACTTCGTCATATTTTTCTTGTTCAAATTACACCTACTATCTTTACGCCTAATCCTCATCCACGCCTTGAAATGGGCATGTAGAATAAAATCTTTCATGCGATTTATGCCTCACGTACTGTCATTGTAGGCAGAAGTATTCTCAAATAAGATGGCTCTAATTATACACGGAGTGTGGTGTTTGTCATTACCTTTCACTGCTGTCTTTGCACGTTACTTGCACACATCCGTTGACTAAGTATGAGTGGCGGACGGTATGGGTGAATCTTGGATAACGATTGGTGGGACGTTCTCGACCTGGAAACTAAAATTGGGACGAGGGGCTTGCGATATGTTGGGACAGAACTGTCTATGATAACACACAATCTATGGTTCTACAGAATAAATAACGATCACACTGGGTGACATGCAAACTTCTACGCATTATTGCGGGCTTCGTTCATCTTTACCCACAAACCACCCTGGAGGAAGAAAGGCGGGTGCCAGTGAGCATCATTACGGGGTTGGGGCGAGACCATCGAGTCACTCACATGGGCATACATAGTCAGGTGAGTTTTAGGGTAGACTCTCTCGATCGTCTTGCGGCCGACACCTTCGGCCCAGTGCACCGGAGGTCGCGATTCCGCTGGTCGAGCATCTTCGTCGAGTGTAACAGAAGAGAATTGTTGCAGGAGGCGGATGATCATGAATGACATCTCGTTGTACGCGAACTGACATACCGAATTCGTGTCAGCTCCGCGACTTGGCGGGATGAGTCAAAGGGTATATTTATGTAACGCACCTGCTGGCCCAGACAGATACGAGGCCCGGCGTTGAAGGGAAGGAAGATGAACGAGTTCTTTGCGAGGTACTTCTTGTGTCTTTCGTCGAGGAAGCGGTCGGGGTCGAACTCCTCCGCTGCGGATGGTGAATGAGCGTGAGGATCAGACTGGCATAAAGCTGCCTATGTCACTTACCGTCCGGGCCCCAGAGGTCCTTGCGCCTGTGCATGACGAAGACAGAGTATGAAGACCTACGAGGATGCCATCAGATCCTTCCTGCGACTTGGGTCTAAGTCGAGGATCACGTACTTAGATCCGGCAGGGATGTAAATTGGCTTTTTGGTGGGATCGGGGGAGGGCCACGTGGTTGCCTTAATGCTTTGACTGTAGTCACTCAAGTCAGCAAGAAGGATAAGAATGGGCATCTTAGGACTTACCGGCTATTGAATGGGCTATTAGGAGCTGCTATTAGCTGGGCCGCACGTCGAGTCCGCAAGAATGCACTTACACAATCGGGTATAACCTCAGGGTCTCTGAACGTCGATAGCGTTAGGCAGCGCCTCGTTCTTCATAATCGCAATGAGACGCACCATTGATCACGGCTCTGAGATACTTCATGTCTTTGATGTCATCGTAATCGGGACGGCGAGTGGGGCCGACATTGGCGAGGATCTCTTCACGAAGACGTTCATTGACGGCGGGATACATAGAGAGGAAGTACATGATGTAGGTGAGTGTGGCGGCCGTCGTATCTCGACCAGCGATCATGATATTCAGGCTGCCATAGAGTAGCCGTCAGAGAGACGAACTTGGATGTTATGAAATAAGTTTATACGCACGTCTCGTCTTTTAGGACAACAGGGTCTACGAGGATATCGCCCGTTAGTTCTGGAAACAGCCTAGCCAGTGAAGCAAACCACTCTTACCAGACGACAAGCTGACCAAATGGTCAAGAAGCGAATCCCCGTCCTCTACATGCGTGCTGCTTTTTTCCTCCGCGGACTCGGGCGCAGCATTCTTCTTCTTGATAGCCTCCTGAACGATGGGGTCAAGATATGCATTGACGATCTTCATAGGCTTCTCGGTCTTGTCTTCCCATATCTCCGCAAGGGGCCAGATCCAGCCATAGCGCTCGCGGCTCGAGACGACCTCCTGGGCCTCGAGGAACGCGCTGGCGAACTCGTCTGCGCCGTTTGAATGGGGAGATGTAGATACGGGCGGGACATCAGTGGCGTTATGAGGATAGGGTAGGGTGGCCGTGAGGCTGTGGACGCAGCTGCCAAACAGGAATTCCGTGGCGGAGTCAAGTGTGAAACGGGACATAAGATCCTGGAAATCGATGGCGTGTCCCTTGCGCATGCGCTCTTTGATCAGGGAGATAGCGGTATTTGAGTGACGGTCGAAGAGGTCAAAGTCACTGATTCTGTCGCGGGTGAAGAAGGGGCGAGTCATAGAGCGGTGGAATCTGAATTATGGAGCGTTTAGATGGGTAGAGGTCAAGAATTCAACGTGATTTACTTCCACATGTCACCTGTTCGAATATTAGCCATCAAAGAGATAGGACTTATGTTGGATTTCTCACCATCAGAGTTGAATACGCCCGAACCCAAGACCGAAAACATAACGTTGTGTATACGTTTTCCTAACACGCGAGGGGGTGAGTGATGAATGAACGAGGTAGGTCGCCAGGTTGCCAAGCACCTTTCTCATAGTTGTTGAAGTCGGTGGCAAGAATGAGCTTGATGTGCTCTGGGGAAGAGGTAAAGACCATGTCTTTCCACATGATGCGTATGTTAAAAACTGGTCCTAGGCCACCAAAGATCTCCGTTAACCCGTCCGCTTGAATCTTATCAACTACTAGTATGCTGTAACGGTCCAATACAGAACGTACCAGGATATCCTGTGTCCCAGAGATACCTCATTCTGGACATGATGTCGAAATTTCCGAAGGATTTTCCATTGATCGTCGGGGCGAGACGCGCTCCTAGCGCAGCTGCTTGTCGTCTGTCAACAAAGCCCTTGTAGATGACTCGCGCAACGAGGAGTGATGGAATGAAGAGAGCAGATGTGGAGACCACAATCCATACGGGGACTGGGCAACCATACGAATTTCCTAAAGCTCGCAGAGAGAACGCAAATATAGTGGAAGGAACGCTGAACGCGACCAGATGACGAGCAATAAAGTTGATGCCCGGAGTGATGAAGACCATGATGCCTTCCCAAGGTCCAAATTCAGAAAAGAGCACGACGCTCAAAGTTAACGATGGGGAGTGAACCGCAAAGCCTGCGACTGCTTTATAAGACGCTGGGTTGGAGGGCTAGGGTATAGCGGCAGTATCGACGCGAAGCGTTTGAGACGAACCATGGATACCAATATCACGGATTGCCTTCGACCGGGTCTGTTGAGGTCGGGAGGGTGTTCAGGGAAACCAGGAATGTGATTGAACAGGCTGTACAGGTCCAATGTTTGAAGTTGTCGGCTATCAGGCGGTTTCATGCTTGCGCAAACGCCGAAGCTGTGGGAAGAGATACAGTCTTTGTCGGCCCCCATCTCAATCCCGAGCGAGCCCGACCCCCGCTTCGATGAACTGTTAGGAGACCATGGGTCGAGGGCTTCTTCCAAGGCAGTCGCTATCCAAGTGATGTAAGTTTCTGGAGCATCTGCTGGTTTCGTATGTACACCTCAAGCCTCAAGGCGCAAGACAATTGTGCGGCGATTCACCGATCGAGGAGTTATTGAGTTCTGATGGCATCGCTGACTATCGCTGATCTGAGCGCAAGGAAGTTATAAATAACAACTACATGAGATTAAAGATAGATAAGATAAGATGCCTCCTTGACTCCTCGACAAAAGTAGACGACAGCATAACAATCCTAGACGACGGAGAAACGGTGACTACCACTAATGGAACGGTATAACGATTGGTGAGCAGCATAATACAACAAGAACATCAAGTACATTGTGAACATTTCACACCTACAGGCTACAGTTCCTTACATACTGTTGTCCGCCTCCTTCATCTTCACCCACAATCCACCCTATAAGGAGACACATGTTAACTTATCGAACCAGGAAGGAACGTCGGACGAGCTACTCACACTGGCATACATGGTCAAGTGAATTTTCGGATAGACTCTCTCAATCGTCTTGCGTCCTACACCTTTAGCCCATGCCGCGGGGACGCGCGCTTCAGGAGGGGCCGCATCCTCATCCAGAGATATGGATGAGAACTGTTGCAGGAAACGGATAATCATGAACGACATTTCGTTGTACGCAAACTACAGCATGTGTTAGTCTCGCGGTCCGATCATAAAAGCGGAAACATCCCCGAACCTGTTGGCCCAAACAGATACGGGGTCCAGCGTTGAAGGGAAGGAAAATGAACGAGTTCTTGACCAGGTACGTCTTGAGCCTGTCGTCGAGGAATCGGTCAGGGTCGAATTCCTCCGCTGGGGCACAAACCACGTATTAGTGCCACATAGCGAAAAAGTTAGATGATAATGAATACCATCTGGACCCCAAAGAACTTTGCGCCTATGCATAAGGAATACAGAGTAAGGAACTCTAAGGAAGGAGGGACATCAGAACCTTCTCCTAGCCATGTAGATGGAGACATACTTAGTTCCAGGAGGGAGATAGATTGGCTTCTTGCCAGGCTCGGGAGACGGCCAGACTGTTTCGTTGATGTTCTCACTATGTTGAGTTTCGTTAGCGTCGATGATAGCGGATGTATGGACGGCATAGATTTTACCGAGTGTTGAAAGGACTATTAAAGGAGGCTCATTAGCTCAAGCGTCTATTGCGGTCTGAAAGGAGAACTTACACGATCGGGAACAGCCTCAGCGTCTCTGGAAGTCGACGAATTGAGACATCATCCGGCGATCATAATCACATCGGCACGCACCATTGATCACAGCTCTCAGGTACTTCATTTCCCTGATGTCATCGTAATCGGGACGACGCGTTGGGCCAACTTGGGCGAGAATTTCCTCACGAAGACGAGCATTGACGGCGGGGTACATGGCCAAGAAGTATATGATGAACGTCAGCGTCGCGGCTGTCGTGTCACGGCCAGCAATCATGATGTTCAGACTGTGGGACAACTTGTCAAACAAGTTGAATCTTTGGAGATACACCTACTTACGTTTCGTCTTTGAGGACCACAGGGTCTGTACGCACACGTCAAATTATTAGGCTATGGAAATTTCGGACAGAAAATCACACTCACCAGACGACAAGCTAACCAAATGGTCGATCAGGGTCTCTCCATCCTCGACATGTGATTCAAGTTTCTTCTCTGACTGCGGCGCAGCATCTTTCTTCACAATTGCCTCCTGAATGATCGGGTCGAGATATGCATTGACGATCTTCATTGGCTCCTTGCTCTTATCGCCCCACATTTCCGCAATCGGCCAGATCCATCCATAGCGCTCACGACTCGAGATGACTTCTTGAGCCTCGAGGAAAGCGCGGGCGAACTCGTTGGCACGGTTAGATTGAGGAGTTTTAGACTCGGGTGGAATAAAAGAAGCGTTGTGTGGATAGGGTAGGCCGGCCGTGAGACTATGAACGCAGTGACCAAAGAGGAATTCCGAGGCCGAGTCTAGAGTGAACCGGGACATCAAGTCCTGTGAAGTTGAAACACCATCATGTAACAATGCCCGTGAATACCGCCAGCGATGCTCACATACCTGGAAGTCAATGGCCTGTCCGTTACGCATGCGTTCCTTGACTAGCGCGATAGCAGTATCTGCATGCCGATCAAAAAGTTCAAAGTCGCTAATTCGGTCGCGTGTGAAGAAGGGTCGAGTCATCGAACGGTGGAACCTGAATTGCTAACTTCAGTTGTGGGGTCAGGTCGAGTTCTGGGGTAATTTACTTCCACATATCGCCTGTCCACATGTCAGCGTTGGGGGAACTAGGAATAATATTATAGTTCTCACCATCAGAGTTGAAAACGCCCGAGCCTAAGACAGACAACATAGTGTTATGGAACCGTTTACCTGGCAGAGAGGACGAAAGTGAGGACCGTTGAAGAATACAAAAAATAGCGGAACTGGCGTATACCTTTCACGTAGTTGTTAAAATCAGTGGCAAGAATGGTCTTGATGTGCTCTGGGCAAGAAGTAAAGACCATGTCCGCCCACATGATACGGATGTTGACAGTTGGTCCTTTGTTGCCGAAAACCTCCACCAGCCCATCCGCTAGAAAATCATCAGTCAGGTTGTGAAAGCTCGACCATGAAGCTCACCAGGATATCCAGTATCCCACAGTGTTCTCATGGTCGACAAGACGTCGATGTTGCCAATAGACTTCCCATCGACCGTCGGAGCAAGACGGGCCCCTAGCGCAGCTGCACGTCGTTTATCCTTGAAAGTCTTGTAGATGATACGTGCGGTGGAGAGGAGTGGAACGAAGAGAACTGATCCCGAGACCACAACCCATGTTGGGATATGGTAGTTGTAGGTGGTCCCCAAACTTCGCAGACAGACTGCAAACAACGCAGAAGGGACACTGAACAGGGCGAGATGACGAGCAATGAAGTCGATGCCTGGTGTGACAATGACCATGATGGCAGTGTCCTGATAGTGCGAGGCCAGGAAGACTTTGACGAGCTCGAAATGGGGTCGCGTAGTAGTAGCAGTAGTAGGCTTGTGATGACGTTTAAGATTGATTGTGAGAAGGCCCGTGAAACTTGAAACTTGCTAGTACTTAAATGATACTTTACTGCGATGGGACAAGATCGGCAGGGACCGCGGCAAGGTCTACGCAGGCCCTTGATATCTCAAACCGTGGAGACAGAGGGGAGACAGAGGAGTCAGCAGACTGCAATCAGCATTCATAAACAGCCTGTCGGGTCAGGCGGTCGAAGAAGAGGAATGTGAAAGTCACCGGCTATCATCGACCATTTCAACTTGCCCGAAAATAGGGTTAAGGTTTATATCGGGGCCCGCCACGACGGTCAAGCGATATTACATTGCCAAGTCAACGCGTCAGGATCACTGACACTCGGTAGAGAAAAATGGAGCGAAACTTGCCCGGAGACGCCAGGCGCATGTTATGCTATTAATTATCGCCAGTGCTCGGTAACTACATACTGATAAAATACGGTCGGCTTACTTATCCGATATCGAGAAGGTTCAGGCAAATTAGCCAGATGAAATGTCGATATTGAGTGTGTTCAAGTGACAAGTTGATTCAAGCCGATGCATTGCGTTGACGAGGTGTGTATAAATATTGATGGGCAGCATATCATCAAAACATGTTGTACCTACAGTCCCTCCTACACACTATGATCTGCCTCCTTCATCTTCACCCACAAGCCGCCCTACAAGAAGAAGCATATTGAAGTTGTCAAACTAAACAGAAACCTCGTCGAGCTACTCACATTGGCATACATGGTCAAGTGGATTTTCGGATAGACTCTCTCAATCGTCTTGCGTCCTACACCATTTGCCCATGCTTCCGGGACACGGGCCCCACCTGGGCAAGCCTCCTCGTCCAGGGAGATGGACGAGAATTGTTGAAGCAAACGAATGATCATGAAAGACATTTCGTTGTATGCGAACTGGTAGAAACCGAACAATCAGTCCCACAGAGAAGTATGAACATGGAAGGATATTACGTACCTGTTGGCCCAGGCAGATACGGGGCCCAGCGTTGAAGGGAAGGAAAATGAATGAGTTCTTGATGAGGTATGTCTTGAGCCTGTGATCGAGGAAACGGTCCGGGTCGAACTCTTCCGCTGCACGCAGGGACAACGGTTGAGCGTGACATAATAATCAGGTTGGACAACAATAAATACCATCTGGACCCCACAGGTCTTTGTCCCTATGCATAAGGAAAACGGAGTAGAGACACCTAAGGTCGGAAAGCGTTCAAATCTTCCTGCAGTCATCATTTGAAAAGACAGACTTCGTTCCGGCGGGAATGTAGATTGGCTTCTTGCCGGGCTCGGAAGATGGCCAGACCGTTTCTTTAATGTTCTCACTGTAGCTTTGTTAGCCTCGGGGATAACGGACGTATCATGGGAGTAGTTACCGATTATTGAGGGGACTACCGAACGACCCTGATAAGCTCAAGCGTCTATTTCGGTCTGAAAGGAGAACTTACACGATCGGGAACAGCCTCAGCGTCTCTAGGTAGACGATGTCAGGCGCTTCCTCGTGATCGTAACCGCTTTGGCACCCACCGTTGATCACAGCTCTGAGATACTTCATTTCCTTGATGTCATCGTAATCGGGGCGACGGGTCGGGCCGACCTTGGCGATGATCTCTTCTCGAAGACGGGCGTTGACCGCAGGATACATGGCCAAGAAATAGAGGATGAAAGTGAGTGTAGAGGCTGTCGTGTCTCGTCCAGCAACCATGATGTTTAACCTGTGGGCAGCTTTCAAAAGGTACTCAGCTACTGGAGAAGGTATTGCACTAACGTTTCATCTCTGAGGGCCACGGGATCTGGAAAGAAGGCGCACATGACGTTGTTAGGTACTACCTGACGAATATTCGTTCAAATCCACTCACCGGACGACAAGCTGACCAGGTGGTCAATCAGGGTCTCCCCATCTTCAACGTGCGATTCAATTTTTCTCTCCGCTGATCGTGGCGCAGCATCCTTCTTCGTAATAGCTTCCTGAATGATCGGGTCGAGATATGCATTAACGATCTTCATTGGCTTCTTGGTCTTATCTTCCCAAATCTCCGCGAGGGGCCAGATCCACCCATAGCGCAGACGGCTGGAAAGGACTTCTTGGGCTTCAAGAAAAGCATGCGCGAATTCGTTAGCGCGTTTAGCCTGAGGAGAATTCGACTCGGGTGGGACATAAGAGGCATTGTGTGGGTAGGGTAGGCCAGCCGTGAGACTGTGGACACAATGTCCGAAAAGGAATTCCGAGGCCGAGTCGAGCGTGAAACGGGACATCAAATCCTGTGAAAGGCAATTATAGATTGTAAGTTTACCGTGAAGACCGCCGGCGCTCTCCCCGTACCTGAATGTCAATGGCGTGTCCGCTGCGCATGCGATCCTTGATTAGCGCAATGACCGTATCCGCGTGCCGATCGAAAAGTCCGAAGTCACTGATTCGGTCGCGGGTGAAGAAGGGGCGAGTCATGGAACGGTGGAACCTGGATTACAAAGTTCAGTCAGGGGGTCGCGGTTGTGGATTGGTGTAATTACTTCCACATGTCGCCTGTTCGAAGTCAGCTTGAGAGAGTTGAGAATAAGGTCTTGTTCCTCACCGTCAGAGTTGAAAACGCCTGAACCCAGTACTGAAAATACATCATTGTGGAAGCGCTCGCCTGATGGAAGGGATGCAGTGTGAGTACCTAGGAAGAACACAATATGATGACAAGAGGTCCACTAGCTACCTTTCACATAGTTGTTGAAATCGGTGGCGAGCATGATCTTGATGTATTCCGGGTTGTATGTAAGGAGCAGGTCCGACCACATAAGCCGCATATTGATGGCTGATCCTTTGTCGCCAAACATCTCTAGAAACCCATCCACTAGAAAATCATCAGTCGATTCCTTGGGGCTCATCAAAGAACGCGCGTACCAGGATAACCGGTGTCCCAAAGTACCCTCAGCCTCGACAAAACATCAATATTGCCAATAGACTTTCCATCAATTGTCGGAGCAAGACGAGCTCCTAAAGCAGCCGCGCGTCGCTTGTTTTTGGAACTCACATAGACGATACGCATAGTGGACAGGAATGGTACGGCGAGAACAGATCCGGCGACCACAGCCCATGTTGGGATAGAGTAGTCGTACCGGGTTCCTAGAGCGCGTAGACAGATTGCGAACAACGCTGAGGGGACACTGACTAGGGTCAGGTTACGAGCAATGAAATCAATGCCTGGAGTGACGACGACCATAACGATGGTTTCTCTGGCGGACTGAGGGGGCGCGTTTGACGGGGCTTAGACTAGGAAGGCGGTGATGTCCAATGTTGGTGTCAAAACTGGGAACTCTGCCACACATGGCTTTATAGTGGAATGAAGTTGGTAGGGTCGTTACTTGCGGCAAGGCCTACGCAAGCCCTCGGGATCTTGAACTGCGGAAATTGATCTAGAGTTCAGTCAAGGATTCATCGCCTTGGTGCCTGCCAGTTTCCGAAGTCCGAACGTTGATCGTTAAGCACTTATCGCGCGCTCCCAGAAAAATGAAGAAACCCCAACGCAAAACTCCTGCCGCTCTCGCACACTCTGTCTTTACCGCAGTTTTCGGCACATCAAACCCAGCCCTCTCTAACGCCTCTCCCGGAACCATCAAGGGAGTGTGGGCGAAACAGTGCGAAGAAGGAATGAAATAGGGTATGCCTTGATTTCGAGCGCCCTACCAACGGTCAAGCACTGAATCGAACTCACCGAACTTGCGCGCCATTACTCATTCTACTTGCCCGGAAACTAGGTCTGGCTTGTTATCGACGGCCGCTTACCGTCACCCGACCGACATCGTCAAATTCGAATGAGGAGCAAGTAGCTTTTAGGTTGGATGGTGAATTCACCGTCCTCGTAGGGGAATAGTTCGTGAAATAGTTCGTGACCTGATAATGACCGTGACGCCTCATCGAGCATACCGTGTATGTATGGGGACGCGCAAACGGAAGCCCCGTCCCCTCGCAAAGCCTTTCTCGGGGAAAGAGGTAGGAAAGCCCTGTCCCCGAGGAACAGAGACGAATTACCGCACAATAAAAAAGCAAACCGGGCAAGTTTAGGAGATCGCTGTAGAGTACAGCATCTGGCCGTGGAGCGGAGCTGGAAATAACTCGCTCTGGCTCCATTCGGGGTTAGGGCTTATTTCGGCAGGCACCCAGCAGCCACAACATTGACCTGTTAGAGTCTTACTGTACTGGATGTCCAGCTTCTCAGGTCCAGCAGGATTTGGGTCCGACGACGAACTCATCGTCATGGATGAGGAGGATGAGCAGTTAGGTAGGCCGGGATGCCGTGATCTCATTTTCTTCTCTCATGAGACGTTTTTAGATTCCGATGGCCAGGTCTCTTTGGAGAGCAGCGAGGACGACGAGGACGACGACGAGGATGCGGAAGACGAGAGCGAAGAGGAGGATGAGCCGACCGAGGCAGGAGACGGTGGTGCGGAAGAAGAAATTGAAGGTGACTTCGAGTGAGTTGTCGCCTCGTCTCCCTGTCAGGATATTAAATTACAATTGCAGCCGTCTCGTTGAGAACATCCGCTCAAGGGACGACCCCTCTACCAGTGCCGGACTCACTAAGGACTGGGACTTCAGTATCGAGGAAAAGAATGCCGAATTTCGTGACGACCTACGCGAAGCTTCCGGAGTCGGTCGCAGGCGGAAGAAAGGGGTGAGTGGTAGGCTTGTCAAGGGAAGCCTCCGTCTCATATACCTTTAGAAAGGTCGACAAGCGGGCCCTGTGTTATCGCAGCAGGTGCGGTCTCTAATCGGCGACGGCAACCAGGCCTATGTCGACAGCAACATCCCCGAGGCTATTCGTATCATGCAGGAAGTTATCCGTATCGAACCACGCGCCGCTTCAGCTTGGTCAGTGCTGGCACAATGCTACGCGGACACGGACCATTCGCAAAAGGCTCTGCAGCTCAGAATCATGGCAGCCCATCTGAGACACGATGCCGAGGAGTGGGATCGCCTAGCCCATCAATCCAGGGAACTTGGATACAACCAGCAAGCCTTGTACTGCTACCGTAAAGTCTACAGCCTCGACCCGAGCAATGTCGATGCACTCTGGGACCGCGCGTCACTTGCCAAGGAGACCGGCGACCTGAAAACGGCGCGCAACGCCTTTCTGGCAATCCTCAAACGTTTCCCACACGACCTAACCGTGCTAGCCGAACTGCGGACGATCCTCATCGAGCTCTCAGACCTCGCGACTTGCGCGAACCTTTTCCAGCAAGCCTTCACGCACTATCAGAAGACGTACCCTTCTGGCCGGGGTATGGACCTCGCGTCTAATACTGAGGTTTCGGGCGGCGGCTTTGGCCTGATGGAGCTGCTGGTACTGGCCGATCTGTTCAACACGATTGGGGAGCACGAGCGCGCGATCGATGTTATCAGGCAGGGGTGTAGGTGGCTGCAGGGACGTGCGGACCAGAAGTATTGGGACGCATGTGATGATGATCGCGAGTATGATTTGCCGGAAACCGCACCTAGGCTTGGGGTCGGTGATGACGGAGGCGTGGAAGCGGGGAGGTTCCCGTTAGATATCAATGCTCGACATCGGTTGGCAGTAGCTCGGATAAAGATGGGCGAGATTTCCGAAGGAAAGGTGAGCTGGACCTCTACCACCACTTCACTCTTAGCTCACCTTGAAATATCTAGTCGCATGCAAATGCGGTGCTTTCTCAGGACGTCTTGGATTATGCACCCCTTTTTGCTGAAATTGCAGACGCTTACTTTGACCGTGAACTGTATGCCGAGGCCAGACCAATATACGAACTTCTTGGTGCCGATGCAGCTGTAGGTCTCTCTCATAATGCTGTCCTATGGCCTTGTCTGATTCGTGAAACAGACGAGCAGCTTGTACATCCTACTGCAAACTGCAGCATGTCTACGCATGCTGGACGAATTGAAGGAAGCTGCAGAGGTTTACGAACATGGTAAGTCGCATCAATCAGATTTGCAGCTTCTGGCTAACAATTAAACCAGTACGGATCGCCGACCCCACACATAACGAAGCCAAGATGAAGCTTGCCGAAATCTATGAAATCCTCAACGAGCCCCGCAAAGCGCTGGAGCTTGTTTACGAAGGTCTTCACATTCTCTCCTCTTATGCTTTTTTTCTCTAATCTCTAAACGTACTTCAGTCATCGACTCCCGCAAGAAACGTCCCAAAGAGACCAGCGCCCAGCCCGCCGACAGCGCCGCCGCTACCACCTCCCTCTTCGAAGAAAAGGCCTCCGCAAGATCAAAAGCTCTCGCCTTGAAGTCCCAGGGCCGGCTGACACACGCGCAGCTGCGTGAGCTGGAGGCGGAGAAGGAGAAGGAGGTGAAAAGGGGATACAAGCGGGTGCAAGAGCTCTGGGCTGGGATGTTGGCACACGAGGAGGAGGCGGAACGACTATGGCTTATGGAGGCGGAGAAGCTGGTGGAGACCTTCCGGGAGACCAGGAACCTGTTTTTGACGACCAGGGTGGGTTGTACTCCTCGCATCAATGTATATGGTTCACGGAAGCTGACGCTATGCCTCTGTCCAGACGAACCCTTTCCGGGGCATGTTCCCGCGTTCGAGGCCGAAGCAGGATAACCAGAATGAGGTAGATGAGGATCGGATGGCGTCCAGGCTTCACCTTGATCTTGGTACGTCCATTTCTGCGAGACCTTCGAACCTTTCTCATCTATACATGACAGAACATGATACGTTGACGAGGAAGTCTGCGCGAGACAAGGCTGTCAATGTCTTCCGTGGTGTTTCGTTCAGCGACTGGTTACGCGTGATTATGCAGGTACACCTTCTTGGTCCTTGTCCTACTACTTTTTCTGATCCCGCCTCCTAGTATTGCTTCGTGCTCACCGCTCGCGGTCAGTTTGAAGCGGCCGAGGAGATCCTTCGACATGTTCTTGTCTCTAACGCATACCAGGCTCGTCAGCGACAGGATACCATCAGGATGGCTTTGATAGGTCGGTCCGATGCAAGCCCCATATCAGAACCTATATTGAACTTTGAACCCAGCTTGTGCGATGAAAGACCAGCGGCCCACGATTGTCGTTGAACAGGCTCGCAAACTCATCACAGTGCACCAGTTCAATAACGAACCCCAAAGAATCCTGATTGCTGTGCTCTCGAGCGGGCTACGCCCCACAGACGCGTTCATCACTTCCACGTTACAAAAACATCTATTCCGTGAGATGAAGCTCGCTGACGTGGCAGTCAAGAACCCTGAAGTGTTGCGCTGGAACGCGCTTAACAAGCGATATGCCCCGACAGCCACGGTGAAAATTGAACCTGGTGACGGGGCTGACGAGGATGCCGATGACGTTGACGCAGCCGCTGCTGCGGAGAAGGACACCAAGATGACAGAAATCCCGACGAAGAACAATCCCATCATCGTTGCTATATATGGCCAGATCTGCATTGCGGCCAAGAGTTATCAGAGTGCTATATGTAAGTGCTCTTGCTATGTGACATGATTTTCATATGCTGATGGGATACGCGGTGCCATAGTCTATCTTTTGCATGCATATGATTATTGCCCCGAGGACCCCATGATCTGTCTATGCCTGGCGATCGCTTCCATCGGGCGCGCAATGCAGCGTCAGTCGGATAACAGACACCATTTGATTACGCAGGTGAGGATCACGGCGCCAGCTTTTCTGCTGGGAATATGTTGTTTATGCAATCCGTCTGACGATGTGATGATGCAGGCAATGGCGTTCTTGTCGCAGTATCGCAAATTGCGCTCGCCTGACCCACAGGGCATGGGTGAGGTGGAGTATAATTTTGGCAGGGCGTTTCATCAGCTAGGTGGGTGTTAATTTGGTACACAGTCGATGTGTCTACTCTACCAGGCAACTTATGCATGTCTCTTGCTCTTCAGGCTTGTATTCACATGCTGTGACGCATTACGAACACGTCCTTGAGCTAGCGGAGAAGGCAGACCCTGATGTAAGTTACCATTCTTGTCAGCCTACGCGCGTCGCTGATAGATGTCGCGCGTCAAGGAAAACAACTTCGCAAGGGAAGCAGCGTATAACTTGTCTTCAATCTATGTTTTGACTGGAGCCACGCCACTGGCAGAGGCTTTGTACCGACGCTGGCTTTCTATTTAAGCTAATTTATACAGTAAATGCTTGTAATCTTATATCTTGATGTACGTGTATTTGATAAATGTATCACTCATTAGTATCAGGCCTGAGTCGTAGTTCGGTCGTAGCGTCGTCTATCTGAGTCTCGCGTTTGGCAAATGTCAAGGCGATGTGACATAACCCCACGTGTTAGTGACACACCGTGCATCAGACCAACTTGAAGTTTCCACGCCTTGCGGCCGATCTCAGGTTCCTCTCACTGTCAGAGATTCTTCGAATGTATCCTCGCGTTTCGTCAAAGTAAGACACATACATGCTTTTTAAGAGAACAACTCCTTACATATTCTAGGCTATACACACACGTGTAACCCCGAAGTGCAAAATCATATGTCGAGAAGCGCATTGGGATTCTGACCAGCGTCAAAGCGGAGCAAACAATGGTACTTGTATATAACCTTGCCAGCCGCTCCTATCGTTCTCTCTTCACTACCACCACGACACCCCCTTCCCCCTTCCCCCATTTTCCTCGTTCTCTCGGCCATCCCCTCCTTATATGCATCACCTCATCCATAGTAATTCTCTCCACGACTTCCCGCAACGGCTCACTGGTATCAAACATTAGCCAGCATTCAATCTCGTCCCCGCCTTGGGCGATCTCTTGGTGCGTCGTCAGCCACTCCGCCTTGTATCATTTTTTCTGTCTGGGCGATTTCTCCACGACGCTTCGACGTCGACAACACCTCCTCGACATTGCCACCACATCGCCCTGTTAGATTTCTCTCCACTACCCCGCCATTACCGATACTGACCCGTCTCGCTACCTGCCCTGTTCGCCTTTGAGGACTCGGATGTCCATGGGTATGAGCTTGCTGAGGGCTATTGAGTTTGAAGGCCACGGTTCAGCTGAGTCTCCTTTATCGCCGTGGGTTTCCCGCCACCTATGCACGTCGCCATCTATGTTCGTCTGCTTTCTCGTGCGCTTTGATTCCCATGTTGCTTGCTCTCGCATGTACTCGATCTGTTCTCTTCCCGCCGCTGTCGGTTTCGCCGTGTTGTCCCCGTTTCTTCACATTGCTGAACCTCTCGCTGTTCTCTGTGTTCGGCATCAGCCCCTTCGCACTTATTTAATGTCTAGTACGCAGTGTTGTACCTCCTGTGTCGCGCCTTCCCTTGTTCGCCGGATGGCGGGAGTGATGTGCTCCTAGCCACGCCTAGGTCGTTTGTTTTGTTGGCCTTGCGTCATGTCGCCCCCGTCTTCATGTTGGTTGCCCATGATGTTGTTCAAGTCTCCATAGGATCGAGACACGAGCCATCCTCGCCAATGCGACTTCGACGATCTGGACTTCATCAACATTACTGGGCTTGAACCATTTCTGCGAGGGACTCTGGACGACGGGCCTGGACCTGGCGCAGCGCTCCTCGCCAATGCGGCTTCCACAAGACCTTGGTAATCGCCGCTTCGTGTGTTCCCTATTCAACTCTGAGCTCGCCACGCACAACATGCCATGTTCTTTTTTGTTGGCTGCGTACATGTATCCCGATTCCTACGTTCGTTGTCCTGCGTTCGGTCTTATGTCCTTCGTTTGGCCATGTCACTCCCCCGGTGTCTCGTCCCTTCGTCCAGGATCATGTTCCTCTCTGGTGCCTCGTCTCTCATTCGGTGATGTGCCGCGGGTCCCGGTTTGTATGCCCCGACTGTGATTTCACGACGCGACGGCTGATCAGCATCTCTCTTGTTAACCTCGTCCTTTGTCTGTCGTTTATGCTCCTCTCCTAGCTCTCATCTCTCGTCTGGTAGTGTGGCTCATCTACCGGTCGAAATTCGGGGTTTCCTGGCTATGGTGTTCAAACATCCCCGAACTTCGAAAGAAGACTCTTATTTCGCGGGGAAAATGTGTTCGTGCCTCACTATGACCAACATGCGATTACTTATTGGCCACCCGTCACGTACTCTGCCAGCCGAGGAGGAGATGGGAGCTCAAGGCTCACCAAATCGCTTCCATAAACGCTCTTATGTTACTTGCGACGACGTGGCGGGGCTTTTTCCTCCGTCCTCAGGTATTGCATGGCTCTGCGTCGGCGCACCGTAGCAATCTCCTCACAGAACTTCGTCAGTTTCGCTCTGTTGCGCCGGCTTCAAACCCACAGGACGATCGATCGGAGTTCTGACCTTGGTAGATAAGAACAAAAAGATTGTACTCGCGACGCGAGCGGACTACATCCATTCTGCCATACAAGTGATCGGAAAATGCCACTCTATGGGTCCAACGCAGCACGCATGTTTGTGGGTCCCAGGACACACAGTGCGTGACACAGGACACACGCTATTGTTTCATTAGCCCCATGCTGCTCACCGAACCTATTCTCAAGGTATTCAAAAACCGCAACTATGTACATCTTACCGTGACGTTGGCTCCCACAGGCTGATAGGTTGTACCCACCTCTCCTCGACACCATGGCTAGCAGCAAGCTCCCATTCTACAACCACATGGGCGAAGTCGAATACATGAAGCCGGAACCCTTCTCATGCGGCTATTGGTCCCCATCGACGGTGGGGGAATCGGCGGGACCCAGTGACGAGCACTTGTTGAGGGAGGATGTATCCCGCGTCCTGTGCAAATCGCCAACCGAATCTCACGTCCGCGCCCGGGGTTCGAACTTGGTGGGTGAATGCATATACCGTTCCTACTCTATCCACGCCAAGGATCTGATCTTCAACTTGAAAGACACCGGAAATCGTCTTCGATGATGAGACCAGAGTCATCGCGAGGAAGGCTCTGTCAAAGGACGAGACCGAGGAAGAACAAGGGACGCAGAAGCTAAGCAGCGAAGCTCGCCTCCTGCACTGGCTCCTCCGTCGAACCGATATACCCGTGCCTCGCATTCTACATCCCGCGCCCGACCACTGGTATAGCGACTTCATCGTCATGGACAAGCTGCCCGGCGACGTGTTGTTGAACATCTACGGCACGCTCGGGACACCAGCCAAGGTACGTTCTCGATGCTGCGTATGATCCCCCCGTGCCGCACCGGTTATTGAAGAAGTCGTTTACTAGGAGCGCCTCGTCCACTCTTTCGCGCACGTCGCGCTGGAGCTATTTAAGCTGGACGTGCCGCAACGAATCGGCACATTCGTTCCTGGCGTACCAGCCGGCTCTAACTCATGCGAGGACGATGTGGTTCCTAGGATTGGGATACAGGAGTTCCGCGCGACGAAGGTGTTTGAAGATATTCGGGAGTACCTCAATTTCTTAGTCGGGATGAAGAAGAACTTGTCGTCGTCGGTTGTCGAAGGAGATGAGGGTGGCGGCGACGAGGTTGTGGATGAGCTCAGGCAGCACGTGGATGGTATTTTGGCTGAGCTATTCGAATCCAACGTCACAACGACTTCAGCGCTCCTTCGTTGTGTGCTTGTGCACACTGACCTCAACGACATGAACATCCTCGTGGACGAGACAGGCCAAATCACAGGCGTCATCGATTGGGAATACCAGATCCTCCAGCCTGCCGTCCTCGCGGCCTCTTATCCACCATGGCTCTCGTACGAGGGGTGTTCTGACCCACGTTTCGCGGACCCTAACGAGACGCTCTGGATGGAAAGTCGGGAGGAAAGCGAGCGCTTGTGTGAGCTATATCTGACGGTGAGCAATTCATGAACAACAGTTCTGGCAGGCCGTTGCTGATATATGTGGCTTAGATTGTAAAAGGTGCAGACCACGATTACTGGAATGCGCTCGTGCAAGGGGCTAGGCTTAGATCGTGTGTCGAGTGGTTAGTGGACAACCACAGTGATCCTGGGTGCAAGATGATGAAGAAGTGGATGGATGCGGCCTTTGGCGGATCCGCCGAGTGAGGTTCGCTGGGACCATCGATCGAGTGCGGAAAGCATTGCTTTGTTGTGTGAGTGCCAATGGGCGAAAGTAACGCTTCTGGTATGCGTGTAAATGAGAACTCGGATTTGACTAGGTATCGAGCCGGTATCCGTAAAGGAGTAAAGCACGAGGAGAAGACGGTAAGACATACATGAAGGTGCAAGGAGGAGGCGAGGAGGCCGAGTCTGGCAGCCTAGATCTATCTGTACTTCATGGGATGCAGAGGTCTTGGGGGAGATGTGTATAAATATGCAGAGGAGGATGAGCAGGCGCTATCAAACGACTAGGATCTGCTGGAAATGCCCCAAGGCCGAGCATACATACACACACACGCCAACGCCTACGCCAAGCGCCACTAATCCTTGACTTCCGCAGTGAACCGATGTATGTATGCAACAGCGATACTCGACCCGAGAGATGGCAGCGCAGACGATGTTTTTGAGGAGTACAGGCCTGGATGGCCTGACTGCGCTCGATCTCGAAGGCCGTGATACCTGGATCAGAGGACCCCCCGAGACGACTTGGGAATACTCTAGTTGGCAGGACGAAGGTACCCACTTGTCGTATGGATCGTGCCAGTATGAGGTTCGTATACACTCACTGCCTACCGTTTCAGGACGTCCGAAATGCAGTCAATGAATATGAAAACTGATAGATCGAAACGTTCTCGGTACATGCTGGGTAGGGAGAGCATATGGAAGATGAAGCCTGAAGGCAATCGAGGCAGAGAGCTCCTTGGCCTGCATGGCATGTGTAAAGAAGGAGATAATGCCGATGGAGACCAAGATCTGGGCACGAGCCCACAGGACACCTGGTGAACATGTCCTACATGTACTTGACATCCGCTGGTTCAATGCAGAACCAAGTTCAACGGGAAGCCTATGGGACCTTGAGCTAGGGAAATGTAGACTTGGTCGGTTGGGGAGTTCATGCGTATGACGCGGTAGAGGTGTAATGCCCTCACTATACCAAGTGGCGCCAGCGCATCATGTTACTGCAAACGATGCGTGCCCGCACACGAGGGCGCGGTTGCTGATACAAAGGATACGGACTGTGAGGTCATGATGAGGCCCCGGGTGAGTTGTGTTGTGGAGCGTACTGACGAAGGCGTAAGTAACGCTAGCCCCTCATGTTAGTGCAAACTATGCGTGTCCGCACACGAGGGCGCGGTTGCTGATACTAAGGATAAGGACTGCACTGTCAATGTGAGGTCATGATGAGGCGCTGGACGGGTCGTGTTGTGGAGCGCATTCACGAAGGCGTGGTGTACCGCGTGGCGCGCGCGACGCGGGTCTTGCAAGTTGGAGCCTTCGACGTTGAAACCATACTAAGCTTTGGAGCTATTTTCGGCGATGGACTCTACGTGTAGTGGCGGCGCCTGGGCCTCCAGTGTAAGAGGTGCCCAGAGGCTATCCGAATCATGTTTGGATAAGAAAAGACTGATCTGAGCGTTATCGAAGTGCGTAAAACAAGGTTTGTCCGCTGCGATTGATCCCGCGCGGCGGGTTCTCGGCATCGCGGGTGAAGATCGCGGTCCATGTAATTCTAAAAAAAAGCAAAGAAAAAAGAAAAAGAAAAAGATACTCGGTATCGGAGTATCCTTGAGGCCTTCAAAAAATAGGGCCAAGGAGGGACTCTGTATCGTCGGAAATATCGAACTGCATGTAGACAGCGATGCGCTGTGCGAGGGGAGCGGGAGTGGGAAGCCAAAGTGGCGCGACAAGCGAGATAAACATGATTACGTCACCAACGAGATCAGCGTTTTTGTTTCTCCTCCCACTGGCATGCAGGAGTAAGACATACGGACGGACACAATCGGACCAAGACACTCTAGCACGCCACCATGTCTAGTATCGGTGAGTACGTCTTTTTTTATTCATGCAGGGAAAAGGGAAAAGGGATAGTTCGGCCGGCGGCTGTGTTGTTTTTCCTCTGCTCCTCGACTCGAAAATAGCTCTGCTGCCTGACGTTAGCCACGAGCTGACGTCGTTTTTTACGTCGCTTTACCTTTCTTGCCTTCCTTCGCCTTCCGCCCGTACTCTCCTTTTCGTGATCGCTTCGTATGGATTCGTCGCAGTCCGGCTCTGAGACGGCCTCGTCGTCGTCGTCGATTTCAATCGGTGCTTCATCTTCCCCTCCCTCCCTCTCCACCCCTACCTTACCTCTTGACATGTCCCTATTCCCCTCATCGCTCCCATCGCTCCCTCTCTCGACGTCGTTGCTGCCATCTGACACCCCCTCTTCTTTTTCCACAGGCGTGACTATCCCCATCGACCCGCCGCCCACGAGCTCGCCTCCAACAAGCCCTCCATCCTCTCAACCCACCACCAGCCCGCCCACCTCCCTCCCACCCACCTCCCCCGGCTCGAGCGACCCGACCTCCCTGCCCCCCTCTTCTCCGCCCCCTTCGAGCGCCACGAGTCTTAACTCCACAAGCCAGCTACCTTCGAGCACCTCGCTCCTTCCGACCCCGAGCACATCCGTCATCGCGAGTACCTCCGTGTGAGTCCCGAATTTCGAGTGGATTGTGTTCTCGTTCTTACACGCCAGGCACGACTATGTAGCGGCGTTTCAAATGGGCAGACATTCACTACTGTGGTGCTGAGCACGACTATCCAGGCTCCTGGGACGATCAATACCGCCCCTCCCGGTCAACCCAAGTCCTCAACGAATATAGGCGCTATAGTCGGCGGGGTCGTCGGAGGTACGTGTCTTTGTCTCTCCTCCCGCACTCCACCATCTTCTCTACCCGCATCTGCTTCTTCCGCTCCGATCGGGCCCTCCCATCTTCCCTTCCTTCCTCCATTTCTGTACACCAAGCTAATTCCCCATCCCCCTGCCCACAGGCGTAGGCGGCGCCCTCGCCCTCCTCGCCCTCCTCCTCCTCCTCATCCGCCGCCACAAACGGCGCCAAGAAAAATCCTACTTCGACGGCAACTTCGACCCCGCCCACGTCGTCCCCGCCACCGCCCCCCGCATCTCCCTCCCCGAAGACGACCAAGACGACGATGGGATGGGGGGAAGGCTGGGGACGGGCGTCGGTGGAGTCGTTTCTCCCTTTTCTTATGTGCCTGAGAGTGAGATGAGACAGAACCAGGGTCAGGGTCGGATTCCGGGGGCGTTGGTTGCGGGTGGAGCGGGGGTGGGAGCGTATGCGCATCAGGGATACGCGAACCACCCCGCGTACCAGGGGCAGGGACCGTACGCACCGACGACGCAGACGCACTCGGACGCGGGGACGGCGTCGACGGGGAGCGCGTACTACACCCTCCCGCCCCAACAACAAGCTGCCTACCCAAACTTGAATCTATACCCCGGTCCCGGCGTCGTAGCCCGCGGTCCAGGGAGCGTCTCCTCTTCCTCCCACGGAGGCACCAACACACATACCAGCGCGTCCAGGAGCGCCAAAGAGCGCGAAGCCTTTGCAGGGCGCAACCCCAATAACCTGGGCGTGGCGAATCCCGACACCGAGGGGGCGGGTGCGTCGGGGGTGGATGAGGGGCAGCGCCAGGCGTACCTCCGGAGCGGGCCCGTTGTTCATCAGGATGGGGGGAGGGTGCATGAGGAGGGGGAGGGGGAGGAGGCGGGGGAGATTCCGCCTACTTATGATAGTTTGCCTGAGGGGGATCGGCGGTGAGGCAGGGAAGGGAAGGGAAGGGGAGGGGCGCGCTGGACGCGTTGGTGGGGAGTTGGGGTGGGGAGAATTGGGATTAGGAAGCGGTAGGAAGGAGGAAGTTGGCATCCCCCGATATCTACGATACCTTCACGATATACACCCCTCCCATACCTTTACGATTTACCCTCGTCTCTCCCCTCTTATTCTCACCCATTCTCCCTCATTCCTCATCCTTCTGAATTTCCTGTATCGACTACTTGTTCACTTACTTTTACTCACCCATGCACCCCCCTCCCGACCGACCGTTTCGAGTTTTTTTAATGTGTATGGTAATCCTTGTATAGTGCTCTGCAGCTGTCGGGTGGTGGTCTGGTTATACATGGCTCGTGCCTGGAATTTATATCATTACATACGAAGTAGGTGTTGCGTTGCGGGGTGAGAAGGGAAATGGGGGGAACAAGAGGGGCAGGGTTGAAGGGAAGGGGAAGGGGGCGAGTAGGGAGTGAACTGGGAAGATTGCGATTAGGCAGCGGTACGAAGTAGGGAGGTGGAACCCCCGATATCTACGATACCTTTGACATATAGTAATACCTTGCATATACCTCCCTCCTCCCATCCATCACGCTTTACCCTCTTCTCTCCCCTTTCGCCGTCCCCTCCCCCTCCCCGTTACTCCTCACCCATTTACCCTTACTCCGGTTTCTATGGATCATTATACATCGTGGTGATTAACTATCCTTGTATAGTGCCCTATGTGGTAGTGATGGTGGTTGTACATGCCTCGGAATTTATACGATGCTGTTCTACGCAGGCTCCTCATTGGCGCGTCGCGTCGCGTCTTTCATAACCACGTGATCAAATGCAGCCTTGCTGAAATTTCAATCTGATTGTGGGACTTGCCACTCTTGCCAGACGACTTTGTGAAGGGATCGAATGCATCGCTGTCTCAGGTCTCTGAAACTTACAAGGCCTGCCTTGGATTCCCAGTAACCTCCGAAATTCGCAGGCATGGTTCCGTATGTGTATGGCCTGATAGTAACAGGCCCCTCCGGAGTCCGGGCGTTCCAGTGTGTGTTCAACGGCGAAATCCACAAAAGTTGGCCTCAACTTATCCGCAAGACTTTATCGGCGGCGAAGTTGTTCGGATTTTCCCCTTATACTAACTTCACTTCCTTGGGAAATTCACGATTTTGCGTCCTCAGATCCGAGCGTCCGGGAGCCTCTTGCCGCAATGCCAGGAGTTGGCGGAATACTCTGCGACGTCATGTATTCTCGCTCATCACCTAAATGTTCTTTCTTCTCTTTAGCGCTCGATGCGCGCCTATCATTCATTGCGTGACGCCCCCACTACGTAAGGATCGATAACGCTGCGTCCGATCCCCTGGTCTCATCTTTCACTCACTGGCTTTTGCCCTGCGTCCACCGTCGAAGGATATTGATAACTGACATCCAAAATGCACGCCTGTCTCCAGGTCACGGATATTCAACGTGCCGTGTTCGAATTTCTGCTCCCCAAGCATCCCGCAACCCTAGCAAAGCTGGCCAGGACGTGCACCGCTTTCACAGGTTATTCGATCGTCCTTTTCACGCTCCTGCCCAAGCTGACGGTTTCACATTCCAGCGTGTGCTCTCGATGCATTATGGCGAGACCAATACTGGCTCGCTCCGCTGATACAGGTGATGCCGCATGATCTGTGGAAGTCGGAGCTCTGTGACGGAATGAGTGTTCTGGTACGTCCTTACGACCGTTCATGCCTGATAATCCATTTTTGACCATCTATACAGCGCATCGGGCCTTTGCGACCAGGCTTGAGTGCGGAAACAAAAGAGTCCTTCCAGAGCCTGTGTACACCAAACGATGTTCTCCAGCCACGCATGAATCGGTCCTCATATACCTCAGCTCGTATCGCCCGGTCCACGAACTACTTAAAAACCTCCGTGCACTGAGTTTCGAGTCTTTTGACTTCGCCGCACCAGTAGGGCCGACGCTCAAATCTTTGCCGTTCTTTCCTGTCCTCCTTGGACCAACATTAACAGCGATCTCCATATGCCCTTTCCATGAGAAATTAGTGATGGATTACCTACCAGCACTTTTTTTGTCTATAGCGCGCCTTAGTCCTGGACTTCGTATCCTTGAAGTTGATCTCAGAGGACCACCTCCGGCGCTTCCACCTGCGTTCGGCACCGCATTGCAAAGCCTCATTGCGGCTGTTAAGGACCTCCAATTTATCTCCCTTCTAGGTCCTTTCCCAGCGATGTCCCCCAATTTGATTCACCTCATTGGGAGCCTTACCAGCCTTCGGTCTTGCCAGACAATCACCATTCCATCAGATGCTACCAGTTCCGTAGTCCGTGATTTTTTCACCGCGGGAGGTGGGCAGTTTCGAACGCTCCGCTGCTTTGAGTTTGTAGCCCATTGTCTGGACACGGCGGCGGATGTTACAGAGACATTGCAATGCCCCTTAGAAGTCCTCATTGTGGCCGTGGAGGAAGCGGGAGACCATCTGCATTCCTCTCTAACGAGGTTCACTCAAACCTTCATCCATCACTCCGCCGACTGGACATCGTCGTTGACGACTCTACTAATTTGTGGCCCGGGAGACTCGGGAGGCGTGGTCCTCAACTCTCAAAAAATTTGCAATGCTCTCGAGGCTCTTTTTCGCTTAAAGCACTCCGAATCCTTGACATCTCATGGCTATATACTGATCATCTCGATGATGACTGGTTTGCAGCTGCAGCTACAGCATGGCCGCATCTCGAGGCACTCAAGTTTTTCCTTAACTCTGTCCCTCACGTGACGTTGGCAGGCTTGATCCCGTTGGTCAAGTAGTAGTAGTAGTAGTAGTAGTATATTACTGGCATGGTCCAATCGCTGAACGCCAGGGTTCCGAGATTATCCCGATGATACGTACAGGCAAGCTATCTATATCTATTATACATCTTCGTCTCGGGCCTATAATCACAACTTCCAGCAAGCGAACGGGCTTCGACGTCGATCACTGGACAGCCATGACTATGGGCATGGGGTGTACAACCCCGCTGAGATTTTCTCTTTTTTCAGGAGCGGGTGTATCATTCAAATGCAGCATTTTTCAGGAACATCAACTGGCACAGCCTCGAACCCAGCTGCTTCATGTGTGAATTTCGCAAAGGAGCAGGAGTCTTGCAAGTGCTTTTCTGTGAACACCGTTGGGTACAATGAGGTAATTTGTCCGAAATGAAGCGACTTATGGCTTTGGAGGACAAACTGTGACTGGTTCGAATCTGTTTTGAAGAAGATACAATTTAGGGGAGTCTCATATTCACTTCGGATATAGGCTTGTGAGGTAGCGCAGAGAAACGAGAGTGAGTATGAATCTCCGAAACCGCAATGGTACCAAAGAGGTCTCTATAAACAGTGGTATTATCATTGACCTTCGATGTCAATCCAGGATTCGGCGGAGATATGGTGTCTGCAGTCGCCAGAGAATTTCTCCAGAGAAGGAAGATCGACATCAAGTATAACCTCACATCCATGGCTACGGTGGGGGTCGATTTGTGCCATATACTAGAGCTTCTTGGCCTCCCAAGGGGGAAAATGCCTATGATAGACTCCGTATCTAGCGCTGTATTACCAACTGGACTTCGCTTGCTTTATTTTGGTAGTGTTTGAGAAAACAGTTGCACCGTTGGACGGCAGAGATCTGAGATACTGCCTCTGTGAACAGTGGTATGATTATTGTCCCTTTATGGTAAGAGACTGGCATCTTAGAACATTACAGGGCAGATCAACATCAAGGAAAGCTTCAAGCATAGTCCCGGTACACTTGGGACAGTGTGGAGGGTTCAATTTGATACTAGTGCTAATCAACTGTTCAAGCCTTGCTTCAATGCTTGCCTGATTTTCAACATGTTCTGCAGCAGTATTGCTTTGAGTAGACTGTGAATCTATAGGTGTGCTTGACAGTGATGTTTTGAGGACTGAATTGGGCTTGTAGCGGATGTGGACTTCCATTCTCAGGACACTCCGAGTGGCAGTGCCACAGGCCGAAAAAGTAACCGCGATGTTTGGCTGTGTGGTGCGGGAGCATTTGATCTTGATCAACGGCCCGTCCGGCGTCCAGGCGTGACACGTGACGACCAGGGCAAAGGGTCCGTGTCCGCCATCGTTGTAAACGGCGCCGAGGCTAGTAGTAGTAGTGGCCCCAACAGTCCAGCTGTTCACCCCCGCTCGCAACCATTATCTACTGCTAGTGTAGTATCAAGAGGCCTTACAAGGTGTGACGGGTTTGGAGCACAATCAGCTAATAAGTGTTTTGTTGTGGCAGGTGGGAGTCCCAAAATCGATGGGCTGCCAATCGCTTTTTCATCGAACAGCGGATTTATACGCAGTATTTACACAACGAGCATCTATTGACTCTGAACGCAGATCGTCGTTTGCAGTCTGCTAAGCAGTACCTGAGTTAAGACGGGTTTTATCTGGTTTTCGAGTTTTTGATGATGGTGGTTGAGTTTCAAGTACTGTCCTCAACTCACAGGTCTTTCACTTGCCGTTTGTGCCATACCATTCGATCTGGCGCTCCTGCAGCCTGGGATATGCAACACTTTGATTACCTCGATTGACTTTTACAACCGTTGCCCGATTGAGAATCCGGTTGCCGTCTTTCGATGCCTGGTAGTCATGTTTCCAAACCTGAGATCCGTTGCAGGTGGCGGGTTTGATTCGGCAACGAATCATGCGTGGGAGCGGGTCTGTAGTCTATTCGACGAGAGCGATTTGATTCGGGATATCGGTGCACGCAGCGACGACACTATCGATGCTGATGAATATTTTTGAGTACATTCCGAGTCGTCACTTCGATATTCTACCTCCTGATGTTCTTGCCCTTCAAAATTCATGTATTTCTGTCATTCACAAATATCTCACTGTTTTCGCAATATTTTCGGCCTATATAAGACCCGGGACAAAGTGTAGAGACCGTAAACTTGCGCGTCGTAGTCTAAGTAATGGAGTCGTTCTCACGGCTTTCATTCAGAAAGTCTGGTTTGGACCTCCACAACACGAATGCATTCTCGCCTAACCATCAAGGAAATGCAATCTCCCACTTTGAAACATCTCATAGCAGGCGCAACAAGTTTAAGACTTGTTAACATGCGATCCCCACCGGCATCTACCAACGAGCCATGTTATGATTCATCTTGCAAACTTCTTTGCTTCACTATTGCGACAAGGTCTCCATACCCACCGACGGGCCAGTCTCCAGGTATGCTTGCAACAGAAGCAGGTAAATTTCCAAAGCTCCGACGGACTGAAATTCGAGTCGCCAGATGTCGAGATGGGCTAGGTACGTGAATACATCCTTTTAGACAAACTGGAGACGCTCATCAGTCCATCCAGGCTGCAGATACTTCGCGTCAAAACCAGGGTCCCATGCACTCGCATACATGCCCAGAACGTTCCATTTCACATCCACCTTGGCACCTCCAGCGCTCTGTGACCACAGATTGAATCCAATCACGTTCGACCCGCGAACATTCAATATCCCTGGTGGTATGGGAAATGCGATTTGATGTCCAATTTGCGGGACGAACTTTCCATACTGATATCTATAGAGACAGATTCAGTTGATGTAGACCTCCGCGACAAATCACCAGACGTACCCATTCACATATAACTGTGCTCTCAGCAGACTGCCCGCCGGAGCAGTCAGTATGATCTCTAATGATGCGTCATACCCTGCTGGTAGATCAATGTCTGATATCGTGCGGAAGAAGCCTATGGTCCCATTCCCAACACCATCTGATGGGGACCGTGAAGCCCATGCCGAATCATCGAACCCGGGAAGATGCCAACCGAGGCGCTCAGCGTGGAGCCCACCCTCTGCTATCACTCCTCTCACGGGATCGATATTGCTTTCCCCGCCTGCATTGCCCGCTAAAGTCCATTTCGAGAAGGTTATGTTTGTGCCAGATACGAGTGATGCGCCCAAAATACCCCGCGGGAACAGCGCATCCGCACGCTGATCGTGTCCAGAGTGATCCATGACAACGGTGAGCACGTTTTCTCCAGAAGAAGACAGGGTAGCATTGGCGAAAGAAAGCGTCAGGCTACCGGAGACGGCGTTGACGCTTCCCGGGAAGCTTCCAATATAATCCCCGTTCAACCAAGCAGACCAGCCAAAGGCCGTACCTCCTTGCACGTTAAGCTTCGCAGCGGAAGCGTTGCCCGTAAAGCGACCACGGAAAAGCTGGACGCCAGTATGGAAGCCATAGTCGTCGGCGTACAGGACGGGCAAGGTCTGGGGTTTGGTAGGGTTGGGAGTGCTCATGTGGTCTGCCACGACCCATTTCGAATCATCGTAAGTCGCCTGGCGCTCGGGTAACGCATCGCTGTATTTCCAATTGGTTAATGCGAGCGACTTCTGCAAGGTCGCCGCGTCGAGCCCTGGCTTGGCCAAGGTAGCTTTGAGACTTCCGTAAGACGTCTTTTGGGTCTTGACCGCCTTTCCGTTCCATTGGATCTTGGTGACTTCCGCAGGGGCGAATATTTCGAGGACAGTGGATCCATCGAGATCACCCCTCACGACCGCAGTCGAATCGGAGAATGTGAGGGAGCGAACAAGGTATGGGCCAGTGGCGAAAACGACGTGGTCTGCAGTCACAATCGGATCATTGCTGAGGGTTGGGGCCCAAAACCTATAGGCAATGGTTCGCGGAAGTAGGAGGACGCGGAACTCATCAAACTGAAGGACACCCTGCGTCGTCTGTTGCTTGTATGAGACGACGAGATCCTCCCCAACCTGATGGAATGCCCCCCCAGTCCCTGAGACGACCTGGCGCCTGGCCGATCCGCCCTTGACCGCAAACTCCCCAGACTCTCCAGCAGGAAGCCAAAGAGCTAGCACGCTCTTCCCATCAATGATAGAGTGGGAGAGAACCTCGGCAGTCGAGTATACGAGAGAATTCTCGCCGAACCTGAAATCTGTCACTACGATTTTGCTCTGACGACCGCTCAACCGGACGGGAGCAGCGAATTGGGGGATGGTGATGTTGCCTATAGATGTGGCGACGTTTACTTTGAAGTCTGTGGTTTCCTGCGACGCGCTGATGTTGTGTCTCGTAATATAGAAGCCAGCCTGCGTCTCTGGGTTTCGAAGTTCGGTCGCGCCTACGGTGGGTACGGTAGTGTATGATGTGGAGAATCCGATTCGGTCGGTCATGGTTAGGTCCTGCGCGGCGCGGAAGAAGAATCCAAGTAATTTAGTTTCGTAGTACTTGTCCGAGATTTGCCTCGATTCTTGGATCGGTGCAGAGTAGTCGTAACTTGTCCCGACGAGGTTTGTAGCTGTCGCTGCTGTATCAGGGAGACCGCAAGGAAATGAATCACGAGGTTGTTGACGTACCGAGCCCACCCCAGTTCGTTCCTCCATAGAGCACTGAAGATAGCTTCGTCAGATTGCGAGGTGTGTCGCGACTTCACGACCTACTATATAAGCTGGCCATTGTGATTCTTTCCGCAGCTAAATGCCGATAGAACACATTCACAAATTCAGGCCCAAGGTTTGCAGGGCAACCGCCTTGCGGACCTCCCCTGTTTTGTTGCTCGAGGTCAACATTCGCTTTAACATATGGGATGATGTCCTTACCAAGGGTTATACGAACCACCTTGGAACTCGGGGATAAACGACGGCTGAGTTGGAGACACTTGGTTAAAGTGGTCATGATAGTCGACGACGTTGAAGGTGAGGTCTTTCAGCCCGCATTCGGCAAGATTACATGACCTGTTCAGGGTGCCATTGGCGGATTTCTCGTTTAAGAGGATGATTAGGAAACATACCAGCATGCGGGATACGAGTCTACACCTATTTATACATTTCAGCATGTACCAGTGACGTGAAGGAATGATTCGCTGCTCACCGTAAAGGTCTTGTTGACCGGGGCCGGGGAGGTAGTCTGTTGACCACGATTTCGCTACATGACGGAGGCTCTTCAGGCGAGCTTCGCACGTTCTTCAAAGGAGACAAACATACAGTTCATGTTAGGCGCATTGGTTATGATAGGCTAACGCGACCCATTTAGCGACCAGAACGGCTGAACGAAGCCAGCGACGACTTACCATGATCACGTTATTCTCTCGCGTGTTGTTTTCTAAAGCCTAGTAGGAAATGGAGAGTTCAGGTCAGGTAACTGGTAGGAAATGTCCTCTTGCGTACCACCATATAATCGACCAAGGGCGTGTTTAAACTGCCATTTCCATTCCTTTGGCAACAAATCTCATTTTCGATTTGTTGCAGCAACTGTAAAAAATAGCCGTGTATTCGCAGTCAGAATCGGGTTTCATCTCATATGCCAAGAACGAGAGATGACGAAACTGACAATAGTACCGCCTTTCCTGAGCTGATACTTCGCAGCAATCTGGTTCAGGGCTGTCATGAATGGCTTCCACGCAGCCGTATACCGCGGGTCGTTGTTGCGCAGGCCACCGTAAGCACCGGTGGTTGTCCACAGCGCAAAACCTCCCGCGGTGGTTTCTGCACTGTTTGGCGGTGTCTCGTTAGTTGGCCTTCCGTAGGGATAATGCATGAACGATAGAACGCTAGCTCACTTGACGTAGGGTCCTCCTCGGAGAGTGACGAATAAGCCAACTTCGTTGGCCAGTTCAAATATCTTGGCAATATCGCGAGCACCAGTTTCGAAGTCGACGGTGGAGTTGTTCGGGGCATGGAAAGCCCAGTGACTACCCATCATATTAACATGCAAATACGCCGAAGATTCAAAAATGCGAGACTGACGAGTACACGGAGACTGTGTTGAAGCCCGCCGCTTTGATTTTCTCCAAAACTATGAGTGGTCTGAGACACACCATGATGCGTAGGAATGTAATCACGTACGGTCGCGCCAGACTTCTGGTACTGGAATCCGCCCTACACACCAGAAGTTCAGATTTTAAACTTATACGGTTGAGAAACAAGCGCATCTCACAATAATGAAACTCCCCAGACCATACGAACGTGCGCTGACCATTCACAGATAACGAATAGTGATCCCATTGCACCGCGTCCGTGAAACCATTTTGATGGACAGGCCACTGCGAGGTTGCTGCTGCCAGTGGCGCGAATATTGAAACAGAGCTGAAAAGCGCGAAGAAAGTTCGCATATTTGTGGCTTTGCGCCATCCCCCACAAAGGAAAGCCGTTATGTATGCGCTCGATGTCCCGTAAGCGAAGCTGGGCGGGCCGAAAAAGATATAGAAGCGGAAGCATGACCGCATCACCAGACAAGGAAGAAGCTCAAGTAAATTGAGAAGGGAGAACATTCACACATCGGATGCATCTCGGAGAAAATGAAGCCCTGTTCTCAGGTAACCACTAAGTTGAGCATGTGGCCTCTTCGTGAGACAGATGCTCACTTTCGTTGCATTTATGCGTCGTTAGAAAGACTGTCACTGATCCACCAACTCCCACTTCGACCCCATGGGCAACTTGTATCTGTTCTGCATCTTCCCATAGCTTGCTCAATCCTTTCACTTATCGCGCGGGGAAGAGAGCAAGAAATGCGATGGCGAATTTAAAGAGGCTCGCGGACGGGCGGAGGAACAACGTAGATACTTAGCAAGGGATGAGAGCTGGATGAGAGCAATAGACAGGAGCATCGGACATTCCCGACTCGATTCAAGCCCCGGCACTATATATGCGCGTGCTTCATTTCTCCTAGACTGGAACAACGACGTTGAGGGCCGCCATGTCGGCACCACTTATCTGCGACTTCGTTTCTCTGGTATGCTTATCGTTCATCAATCGAATTATGTGCCGGTACCCCTTGTAAACGCTCACATGCCACATGAAAACATAGGCTGCCGAAAACACCGGCACCGTTATTGAACGCGTCGACTCAGATCGCACCGACGAATCGCCCTTTGGTTCAGCGCTCACGACGCCCATCGATGAGGACGTTGAACTTTTTCCGGGAATTCAGCAACGACTGCTCGCTAAAGACCTCGAACCACACATTCATGGAGCGCCGGTCTATCTCGGCCCACATGGAGCAGGACTCGATACGCAAGGATTCCTGAAGGTCACACAGACTGAGGACAAGGTATGAGGCCCAAGATGTTACGGACTCTATGGATCCTCGGCACCAATGCGTCCCTTGACGCCCTCGTTCCCCTTTGCAGCTCTCAGTTGGTGATGCGCTCAAAGCGGCGCCGACCCCATCACCTTCGCTGGACGAGCTCAGTATCTATGACAACTCAAAGGACAATTTGCTCAATGCGCATGATTCTCGTCTCCGCGCAGGAGTGAGATACTTTCCTTCTCGTCCTCACTCCGGTGCAAGCTAATGTGGGATTCTGACGGAAGAGTATCTACAGCCAGCCCAATCGACCTCTTGACATCCCAGGCGAAACTCCTGACGCGCAGCTTGCAGAATATGTTGGCTACACACTATGTTCAGACGCTCCGTGGATGCTGACCTATGGGTTCCGTGTTACAGCCGTTCTTCGACCCTCTGCCGGGCCCCCGGTCCCCTCCCGCCTCCGCCGTCGCTGAAACCGGTTCGCCCGCATTAGACGCCACGAAAAAGGTCTGCTTTCGATTTAAGACGTCCCGTACCACGCTGAACTGCTCTTCCTTTATAGCCGCTTGCTGAATCTTCTGTCAGTCCGAACGCCAAAGCCTCCGCCGAAACTGCCCGGGATCTCTTCTCTGTACTCCCCTTTGCACATAAGACACCGTCCTTCGATGACCTCGCTCTCGCAAACGACATTCTCAACTCAACCCTTTCGCATTTCTCTTACCGCAACATAGTCCCCACTCTCCTCCGAGTCATCCTCTTTCTTCCTTGGTGTGTCCTCGCCGGTGGAGCCATCCTGCTCTTCACTGCCCACCTCGAAACTGTCATTTTTGGTCCCGGCTTTACCGCATCCCCGAAAGGAATCCACCGTTTCGCATTTTTCGCAGACGTCGCGTCAGAGTTGGTTAGCATCTTTGTCATGAGCCTCGTGGTTTTCTGGTATATGTTTCCCTCTGCGGGGCTCTTGGTGGTTGGCGGCGTTCTGGCACAGGCGATATATGTGTGGCACGGGTTTGAGCTTGATCGCCGCGTGCCGCTTGGTGAGGACGATCGGCAGACGGTGTATCTGGTCTGGAAACAGTATAGGTTTGCGGATGCGCTTATGGGCATGGTGAGCACGGAGAAGGGCTTCTTTACTGCGGGCGCTGGCAACGGCGAGGTCGACACGGAGGATGAGAAAGGTTTGTAGCGCTCTTACAGTTCCCTTTGGCTCGCATCATTTGTACTTCGTGAAATGTCTGGCTTGTATCCTCTTGTTCTGTATTACCTTTGTAGCGTTTCGCGCAATCACTGCATCCAGTGACTGTCTTCCTGTGTAATTCAGCAATAATATTCTCCACGCGATTGCGTTTCGTTCTTGTCTTTTCTAGAACAATCACTGCCTCAAACTTCTCAATATGCTCCTACTTATGTACTCCCGCAACCAATTTATGTATCTGACTTGAAGTTCTGACCCAGTTCTGACCACCAAACTTTCGACCAAGTGTTCCGATTGATCGGGGATGTCACGGTCAAGTGTTTATTATTAGCGCGAGCTGTGGCTGTGCCGATCACCCCTCTTCAACAACCCTCATGGGCGTCGTGCTCTGCAGCGATGGCGGTCTTTTTGACTTCCGGGACCCCTGCGTGCGCTCCTCGTGGAGCTCTCTACTCCCTGCAATATTCGTTTTCTGCATATGCCTCTTCTCGATACCCCTTCCGGCCCCAGCGAAGAAGGTCTTCGACACCCTCACACGTCCATTCAAGACCTACCTCACTCTAGATGAGGCCGAGGCTCTAGATACGGATGCAGCTGCGGGCGACACGGTGGAGGGTGACGAGGATGTTGATTTCAAAGCTGACGTGGCATCGTCGCCTGCGGTCCCGCTTTGGCGCACACTCGTATTCGTACTGACCGGACTCACGGAGACCCTCTTCTGGCTCGCGTACGGGTCCTACCGGATTATAGAATCCCCTTCAGATGTATGGGGGGCTGCTAGAACGTTCCTGGTCGGGGCATCGTGGCTGTACACAGTTTTCCGCCCGATCGTGCGACCCACAGCGACCGCGCCGTTCGACCTGTTCGCGCTATATCTCTTCTTATTCATTGGCGCTCTGCTACAAGTCGGAGGAGCGGTGTACGATCATCAAGTGTTTGGGGATAGCTGGCCGGCGGGGGTAGTGTTGGGGGCGCTGTGGGGGAATCTGATCATAGTTGGAGCCTTGGTTAATGTCGTGGCTAGCATGCCGTTGGCGGTGCCGAGTAAGAGGGTTCACAGGGATAAAATTGTGCGTGGTTATATGAGCTTCTGGAATGGGTTGTTGACGACAGCTACAGGGCCTATCCATCTCTCCAGAGGACTACACTTCACTGTGGGGTTGGGTTACTTTCAACTGGGTCTACCCTCTAGTGCAACGCGTAAGCCTTCGCGTCGTTTTACCTCATTCAGTGCTCACAACCTCTCAGGGACGCAATACTACCTTAAATGAGAAGGACATATGGTCGCTCAGCCCAACCATGCAGTCCCGAGCCATCTTCATCAAATTTGTGACCATCCAGTCCGTTTCAAATAGCTCACACATCTATCAATGGCTTACATACTTCCAGGCGCTCTACGCTTCTCCGCCGGCTCTGGGCCGCCAATTCGCTGGACCTCATGTACGCTCTTCTTTACATCATCCACGTCCTTCCTCCCGGCTGACGACTGTTTATAGCCTTGACTTCTTACTGACAGTCGTCAGTGTCACCTTCAACTACGCCGGGCCATTCTTCCTCAAGTACAACCTTTTCTTCCTTGCCGTGTCGCTAGTATGCTAATATAGAATAGACGGATTCTAGATGCCATTGATCTCGATACGCCAACGCCTGAAACTCGCACGCGGGCGTACATCTACGCCTTCCTCGCTTTCACATGCTCCATATGCAAGGTCCGTAGCCCTCTTTTCTTTACCTTAGTTGCCTAACGTGTTCATAGGCTCAAGCGGACGTGCAACATCTGTGGTTCGGGCGCCGTGCGGCGACGCGCATCCGGTCTGAGCTCATGGCAGCAATCTACGACAAGGCGCTCAAGCGCAAGGACTTTTCTGGGATCATTGATAGAGGGAAGCAGGCCGAGAAGGAGGCCGAGGCTGCTACCTCCAGTACGTTTTCGTTTTTGCAGACTTAGCTCTTTTCTGACTATTTTGTGCAGAGAAGAGTAGTAAGGAGCGTAAACGTGCGGAGAAGGAGAAGGCTGCGAAAGCTGATGATCCGAAGGCTGGAGCGGATGTAGGCAAGATTGTGAACTTGATGGCTGGAGACGCGAATCGGGTATGTGGGAACGCCATCTTTCGACTTGTCCCTATCTCATTGTATCTCAGGTCTCACAAACGGTATCGGCATCGTACTTTATCTATGGCGCACCGTTCGAAATTCTGATCGCAGGAACGTTCCTTTACCAGTGCGTATGCCTCTTGCCTTTTCTCGATGAGGTGCTAAGCTCTTTGCTATAGACTACTGGGCTGGAGCGCGTTCTCTGGTTTCTTCATTCTCCTTGCAGGATGGCCTCTTAATAGCTACATCGCCCGCCGGAGTATCCGCATCCAGAAAGGTGTTCTTACCGCCAGAGACAAACGAATGGGGGTGTTGAACGAGCTCATTGGTGCTGTGAAGTTCATCAAGTTCTTTGCGTGGGAGGAGAGGTGGATTGGACGGGCCTTGGGTGCTAGGGAGGTGGAGATGCAGTGGATGATCAAAGGTGAGTTCTTCGTCGCGGTCTGGTGGGCTTTTTGCTGAAGGATCTGCAACTAGCTCGGGTTAACTCGGTCATGTTTGGTCTCCTGTGGACATGTGCCCCGATTTTGGTCTCCATTATTTCGTTCTTTACGTATGTCGTGCAGGGCAAGGAGCTGTCTATTTCGATTGCGTTTACGGTTCGTTTCGGATATGCTCTTCCTGCCCAACGTGTACTGAGACGATGTCGATACTTTACAGTCTATCGCTCTGTTCAATATGGTCAGGTAAGGCCTTCATTGGTTTTCCCGCTGAGACGAATCAGCTGACTAAACCTTCGACGCCAGGGCACCGCTCAACGTCGTCCCCGCCTGGATCGTGCAAATTCTACAGGTACGTATACGTTCTCTTTGCCCATGCACCTTTTACAAGAGGCCGACTAATGTTCCTCTTCCTGCAGACTGGTGTCGCTCTCAACCGCATCGCAGTTTATCTCGACGAAGACGAGGTCACCCCACAGGTCTCCTCGCTCAAGAAAGATGCGTCCCAACCACCGCCAGCCGATGAGGAAGAAGGCCTCGGGCTCGAGAACGCGTCGTTGAAATGGAATGAAGTCGAGGAGGCTGATAAAGATGGGAAGGTGAAGGATAACGGGACGGATGCGAGCGACACTTCGGGTGCCTCGCCCTCTATAGGGGACGATGTGAGCATCATCGTCGAAAGCCCATCTGCCATGAGTGCGGCGTCATTGGCAGAGGCCATGGACCACCGCTTCGAGTTGCGGGATATCAGTGTTCGGTTCCCCGAGGGCGAGCTTTCTGTGATCACTGGACCTACGGCATCTGGAAAGACTGCACTACTGGTACGTCATACCTGTCTTCCTGTCTACGTGTGTGTTCTGAATGACTTGCATGTAGATGGCACTACTCGGCGAGATGACGCTCCTGCCTGGGGGAAAGATCATCATGGCGAAGAACCCGAGTAGGGTGGACGAGAACGGGCTTATGCATGGCATATCGTACGCCGCGCAGGCGCCGTGGCTTCGGCACCAGTCCATTAAGGAGAATATACTCTTCGGGTACCCGTATGATGAGGAGCGGTACAATGCTGTGGTGGAATGCTGTGCGCTGAGGCCGGATTTGGATATGTTGGAGGACGGGGATGCTACGGAGATCGGGGCGAGGTATGCGTCGGCTCGTTGTTATGTATGTGCAGGTGTTGATGGAAGTGCTTGCTTGATTATAGGGGTGTCAGTTTATCTGGAGGACAGAAGGCGCGGTGCGTGATTAGGTGTTATAATGGCAGTTGATCTTTGACCAAATGGTCTTGTAGGGTTGCGCTGGCTCGTGCGGTGTATGCGAGGACGAAATATGTTCTTCTAGACGATCCGCTTAGCGCCGTCGTAAGTCATTTTTTCAGCTTGCTCGATGACCGTCCGTTGATTGTATTTTCAGGACAGCCATACATCGAGGTTCCTGTACGAGCGCTTGCTCCGCGGCCCTCTTCTGGCGAACCGCACTGTCGTACGTGTTCACGATTGGCTTTCGAGACCGTCACTGACAATCCATTGTGAATCTCAAGATCCTAGTCACGCATCACGTGGAACTAGTCCTACCAGGAGCGTACTACCTCGTCCGCATGCTTGACGGTAGGATCGATACGCAGGGTACCATCAAGGATCTTCAAGCCCAAGGCGTCTTGGAGGACATCAAGCAGGACGCTGCGGTGGAGGTGCAGAAGGAAGAGGTGACTATTGCGGATGCGCCCCTTGAAGAGGTCGACGTGGATGTCAAGAAGGTGGATGAAGTCAAGAAGCCTCGCAAGCTTATCAAAGACGAGCACCGTGAAACTGGAGGCGTCAAGTGGGCGATCTATAAGAGTTATATCAAGGCCTCGTGCGTACAGCCAAGCTCGGATAGTTCTTTCAACTCACGACTTGCAATAGGTCGTATTGGATATGGGGATTCCTCGCATCACTGGTGCTCGTATCACAGGTTCTGGGGGTTACGGAGAAGATTTGGATCATGGTAAGTTTCGTCACTTCCCAACCCGAACTAAGGCTTCATAATTGCCTAGGTTTGGGGCGAGGCCTACGGTAACTCGGAAAGTGCACCAGCGTTTTACGCATTCCGTTCGTTTGCTACCAGGGAGCAGGAAATACAAGTCGACGGGTACTTATCGTCGCATTATCACACCAACGGATTCCATGGAATGTTCTCAAGGACCGGTCGATTTGGGATCAATTGGCCGGAGGCAATTCAACATCCTTTGTTCTACATTGGAATATACGCGGCCATAGGACTGGCCGGTGCTCTTACGAGTGTCTGCTCCACCATTGCCCAATATACCGGTGCTTTGAGGGCATCTCGAATTCTTTTCAGGTATGCCCAAAATCTCGTCCAGCTGGTCGGCGGAGGCTTATCCAGATATAGGCAGTTGTTGGTCACTGTCGTGCGGGCTACCTTCAGATTCCACGATACCACACCTCAAGGTATTCCAGGTTCCTTCATTTCGGATAGTTGTCCTTGTCTGACGTCTCAGGTCGCATGCTTAACCGCTTCGGAAAGGCAAGTACTACCTGCGCATTTCATCGGAATCACAGCTGACAATGAATACCAGGACATAGAAACCATTGATTCATCCTTGGCTGGAACCCTGCAGGCTGTGAACTCGTCGCTTGCGAGCTTTTTCGCATCTATCATCACCGTGGCGTGAGTGATTCTCGCTTTCCTACCCGCGATGCTCCTCAGCCTATTGCAGATATGTCTTTCCCTGGTTCCTTATCCCAGCGATGTTCATTGGACTCGCCTACCGTGAGTTGGCGATCGGGTACCTCAACACTGGGCGGGACCTCCGGCGCATGGAATCGAACACAAGGTCGCCTATTTTCTCTGACTTCGGAGAGCTCCTAGAGGGTATTGTCACAGTCCGCGCGTTCTCAGCAGAAATGCGGTTCCTAGACAACTTACACCGCAAGATCGATACCACTACGCAGGTAAGTTCGTGGCTTGAGTCTAGTATGCGGTGTCTGACGACAAGTAGATGTGGTACACGTTCTGGATGACCAATCGATGGCTGTTATTGAACTTCGATGCTTTAGGCGCCTTGGCGGTTTTCATCACCATGTTGTTCTCCATCACGACGTTGGGTGATGGCGCTGGCATGGCAGGTCTCTGTATCACGAGTGCCATGGCTTTCACGTCCTCTGGTGAGAACCTTTTGTCTTGGATCCGTGATGCATCAAATTGAACATGGTATAAGTGTACTGGGCTTGCCGATTCTGGACAGGTATGAGTTTAACACCCGTCGACCTATTGGCTAGTCATCCTGACGACTCTGCATTACAGCATTGGAGTTGGATCTCAAGTATGTTTTCATACCCTTTATCCGTGACAAATCATTGACAAAAGTAGTTCTGTGGAGCGGGTCGTGGAATAGTGAGTATGAGTTGCCCTCTGCAGCCTGATCTGTCTAACTCTTGCGCCAGTCTCGATCTTCCCCAGGAACCTCCTGCAGTCATTGAATCACATCGACCTCCTGCTTATTGGCCCTCGAGTTCTGATAACAATGCCCTCGTTGCTGTCGAGAATCTGGTTATTAAGTATGCCCCTGACCTTCCTGCCGTTCTTCAGGATGTGTCTTTCACATTGAAAGCCAGAGAACGCGTGGGACTTCTAGGACGAACAGGTTTGTGTCGAAGATTACTGTTTCCGACTTTCTTCCCTGAGGGCTTTACTCTTTTAGGAAGTGGGAAGTCGACGTTGGCTATGAGTATGCTGAGATTTGTACGTCCTTCAAAGGCGACATGGTCATCTTCTCATTCGGGACATAGGTGGACCCAACCAGCGGACGTATCTTGATCGACGGAATTGATATATCCACCATTGGAATTCATGACCTAAGGTCTAGACTGGTAGGTTGGATAATCCTGCACCCGTACGAGTTTAACGCGTAATTCAACAGACGTTCATACCTCAAGTCAGTCACGCACGCCGGCGCAATGTTGATTCCTCCATTTTGCTGACAAACACCCCAAGGATGCTACGCTTTTCTCTGGAACCATCAGAGACAATTTGGACCCGTTTTTGGAACATAGTGATGGGGAGTGCCTGGATGTCCTGCAACGCGTTGGTATGATCAGTAACAGCCCTTCTGGCTCGTACCCAGCATCTGCCAGTTCATCACGCGTCGCTTCTCGTGCTGCGTCTATCCATGGTGTCGAACGTGATGAGACGGCTGATTCTATCTCGACGACTACCACGGATATCGACATCAAAACGACGGTCTCATTGGATACACAAGTCTCGGCTGGAGGCACCAACTTTTCACAGGGACAGCGGCAACTAATTGCTATGGCTCGGGCCCTTCTCCGCCGTAGTTCAATCATTGTATTGGACGAAGCCACCAGCAGTATTGACTTCGCCACGGATGCTAAAATCCAGGCTACCATACGTGAAGAGTTCAATTCCTCCCTACTTTTGACAGGTACGTGTCTCCGAGAGTTGTATTTAAGACGATATTGATTTCTTTCCAGTTGCTCATCGTCTCCGCACTGTCATCGATTACGACCGTTTGGTTGTTCTTGATAAAGGACAGGTATGTCACTTGCTACATATCTTGAGTATTTTCGTTATATTTCCACAGATTGCGGAATTCGATACACCATGGAAGTTGATCCAAAAGGAAGACGGTATATTCAGGAACATGTGTCTGAAGAGCGGATCTTTCGGAGAGCTCGAGGCCGCGGCGAAGAATAAGGCGGAAAGCGATAACTTGATCTAGGGGTGTTGCTATGGTTAAACGTTAATCTGTGATTTCATATTTTATTGACTACGCTTTGGACATTCTGAACTGGTGTGCAGTGAGTGTATAAGACACTCGTACCTCCCCAGAACAGCTCGCGTTCCTCTGAACGATGGACTGTCACGTCGAGGCACTTAACCACCCAAGATAATCAATCCTCTTCACAAACCTACGATAAGCGGTACCTTTGTCCTCTTCAACTATTCCCCCGAGTGATTTCGGTGGGTCCTCCGATCCAAGCATCGCATGAGGTACTTCCAGACAACTTATCTCTGGCATCTACGCCTGCGTGGCTTGCTTATCTTCATCCCGGATCACTTTGGGGCCTGTTCGGACACATAATTCGACCAGAATCGCAAGTTTTGCGTCATGATTCATCATTTCACTAGATATGTAGCAGCGTAGCCGAAAGCTTGAAGGAGAAGGTGAAGCCGGAACAGTCCCCACCGGATCAAAGGCGTCGGATGACGAAGTGGCTTTGCTGGCGTAGACGTGTCCTTCGACGTTTGTCACGACGTAAAGAGGACTCCGGAGACCAACATCATGAGTCCATGATCTCCACGGATTATGATATGACAGATGGACTGGACCGCTTGATCGCATCGAATCTCACTGGTGCACAACATGTCTTGATCAGCTGCAGCCTGCACTAACCTGCAGCGTTCATGCTCTCGCAGATGTCCACCTTTCATGCACCACTGTAGAACTTGTCGATATTGATGTCGTACCCGATGATCTCAGCTCAGGCTTCTCTCGTTGGGTATCTACGGCGTTCTGGACCTCGGTACCAGGTGCTATATATACCTCGCCATCTATCTCGTCGTGTCAGACACGACTCGGAGTCAACATGCCACCATCAAGAGCGCTGGAGGCAGGAACTTGATGATTATCACTAAAATATGACTGCGTATTCAGCACGACTTGTTCTCAGTCCACTGGCCACTCTATCTGAATCAGCACCACGATCATGGCCAGCATCTTCTTCGACTCCGACTCTGCGCCCATTACTCAAGTGTTTACCACCACTTCCATCCACGGCGATGCTTTCATGGGTGGGGCTGCGTTAGCGTTCTCCGGCAACTGCGTGCTCCGGTTCGAAGGTAAGTGTCCGATTCAGTGAATGGATGGCGCGATAACACCTAAAATGAGTATACTCATATCAAATGCAGGAACTGCCATAGCCCTCTTCGGTGGCCCCCTCCTCCTGAATGGGAAGCCTGGGATTACGCCAATCCAGATATCCATCGACGATGGCCCGCGATTCAACACGTCCTTCATCGAACCCGGCACCTTCGGACCTTTCTTCCAGTCTCCCACTCTGCACAATGATGCGACACACACCCTCACGATCTTCGACCTCTTCTCGAGTGGAACAAGCGTACAAGTGCAACCGTCCATCTTGCTAGATTACATAGTCGTCACTGCAGGGAACGATACAACACTCGATGATAAGCGCTTAATTGTCGACGATGATGACTCCTCCATTGCGTACGAAGGAAATTGGATGCGTAACGAGAGCGTGTTGGTTGACTCTAGCTTTCATTATTTCATTCCAATTGGCAATGCCACACGTCAAACTCGAGATGTCGGCTCCTCGGCCACCTTCCACTTCACTGGTTCGTCCCCAGATAATCATATCTCCAACTTAGACATCTCCTCCAATGGTCCCACTGAATTTCACAGGTACAGCCGTCGCCGTATACGGAATTTCGCCGTCCAGCAATCTCCAGGTTATTTTCACGTTAGATGGAAGCCCAGGGCTACACAAAAATGTAACTGCTGAGCCTGGAGGCACATCGCGATTCCTATGGTACTCATGGGACGAAATGGATCCTGGAGACCATACTCTGGCCATGCAGCTGGCAGAGATCGACGAAAGCCCAGATTCGTACTTCACACTGGATCATTTCATGTACACCCCATCATTTACTACGCTGGCTGCAAAGCCGCCGTCTGTGGTGGTACCCGCGAGTAGTCCCGGCAACACTACTTCTGGCACGGGCCCATCTCCGCCACTTGGCGCGTCAAAGAACCATCATTCTCTTATTGGTGCCATCGTAGGGGCTGTCCTAGGCGTCATGCTCGTCGTCGCGGTGTTGTCCTTATGCTGGAGGCGTGTCGCGACGAAACGGGCGGCACGAATATGTATGTATTATAATTGCTCAGACCCCTTTCTCACACTCATCATCGATGGTCGCATGCCGCTTTACAGCTAAACCATTTCTCCTGCCCCCAATGACGGAAGGCCTCGAGGATGCTGATGGGAATCCGTCCCCGCATCGGAAGCCCCCCTTATCCGGACTCGCGCTCCTCCGACCCCGAGATCAGCAACACAAAGCTTCCCCAGAACGTACGATTGGCTCGGACGACTCGGGACGTCATGTGGCGGCAAGAACGTCTCGTATGCAGCGGCTGGTTGGCCTCGCATCCCGATTATCGGAACGCACACAAAGTATGTCTCGCCTGGCATCATATATGGCTTTCCCTGAATCGCTATATGAATCAATCCAGTCGAGCCCTTCCCCCTTCCCGCCACCCCGGCCAGCGACGACTATACAATTGTCCAGAGAAAGCCCCCGCTTCCTCCTCGCAGCCCCCCAGGCATTGAGCGACAGCCGTCTGCCGGGGAAGAAGAAAATGGCATCGTTGCATTGGATGCGCGGGAGAGGGATGACTCTGACAATTCTCGACATACGCGAATACAGGAGCTCGTGATGGAGCTTCAACGGGAACTTGCGGTAACCAATACTGAGGAGCGCAATTCTTCGTTGGGGTTATTGATGACCCATGGAGCTGCAGGTCATCGACATCATAGGAGTTCCGACGATGATGCGTTGTCCGACGGTAGCAGCGATGTCATATCTGTCCTCCCACCGCCCTATGACGTTCATGGCACGCCGCATACCCCAGAGAATGTGGGAGCAATCCGGTAGGTGTCGTATTGGATGTGCGTGTTGCGGGTGATGGCAGTTGTCCACGACGCGAGATTAGGCTATCATGGAAGTGGTGTGACTGAACAGCCTTCCATCCCTCATGACCCACGCGTGCAGGAGCTTCTGAAAGACCGGAATAGGGAGGTCCAGGGTGGTCCGGCCGTTATGGTTGTACGGTCCGAGGGTGTTTAAATGTTGGTTACGGAAGTCCCTTGCACTGGTTTGGACAATCATGGCGTTCCACCTCCGTATGAATGTAAGCCCTCGTACAAATCAATGCGGCGTAAGATGAGTTGAAACCAGAATAAAATTATAAGCCCGTGGTATCGCGTTATACGTAAATACAAAGTACATCAAGTGAGTCGTTTACAATAATCGGGGTTGCCTTTCGGGTTCTAAGGGGACACACCAAGTCAGTCAGGCAAAGTCATCGCGTGGAGAAAACGAAACATACCAAAGCCCAGAAAGGCATGTTGGAGACCTTGCCGCTACCGCCACCGACAGCGAACGTGAACACGAAGACCATGACCTGGGTTCCACCATCGAGAGCAGCGGAGAGCAGGAAGTTGTACTTCCTGAACCAGCGTGGGCGGTAGACACGGAGGTAGTATTGCGAGAATACAGCCAAGCAGAAGGTGGTGAAGACGGAGCTGTTGATTCCGACGCTCAGGTAGCCGAGAGTCCCTGCGGAGTCCTCATTAGTACGTCGCAGTGGATGTGGAACCGCAAGACTTACAGCAAAGAACGGGAGTAACGACTTTGTTGGCACCGAGTTTGGGGTAGTAGCGGTGGGCAATCCAGAATGGAAGCGGGACAAGGAGACCAATGAGGATAGAGAAGGGGACGATCTGAGGTGAGCCCGCGAAGTTAGCTATGAACTTGATGCAAGTCACAGTGAGCGTACCGCATAGCGACCACCGGGTGCGTAAAGTCGGTTGCCAAGAGCTCCCCAAGAGATGGCATTACTGTTGAACGACTAGTAACCGGTCAGACGATACATCCATGGTTTTGAGACATCCGAGACATACCTGAACTTGTTGACCGGACCACTAAAAGAACAGAGATGCAATCGTCAATATTCGTCGAGATCGGCGGCGGGATGGAGGTACGTACGATGTTGCTGCCTTGCACGTCAAGCAGGATCTCACGATGGGTCGTAATGATGACCTTCATGATGACGTAGTTCAGCAGTCCACCCTAGTAATTGAACCGTTAGTCGAGCGGTCTATCAAAAGACAAGATGGGACATACGATGACGGCGCCCACGCATTGCACTGTGAAAGTGACGCGAGGAGGGAGCTTGGTATATTGACCCTGTATGACATAATTAGGCGACAAACGAAGCAGTCGGCGACAGAATGACGAACCATCTTAAGATCGCGAACGAGACCACGAGCTTGATCGAGAGTGTTGAAGCCGTAAAGCGTGAAGTACATGTTGGCCTGAGGGCTTCCGGGGATCATAGCAGCACCAAGCATCTTTTGCCCAACCGTAAGCCCGACGAGCAGCGCTGACAGCGTGAGAGCTACTTACCTGTACCAAGCTGCGAATGTTCGGGACGAAACCTAGTCAAAATGGCGATTAGAGCTAGACACAAGAGAACGGATACGAAATAACACACCAGTGATGGCATAGACGGTGACAACGAATGGCAAGAAGATAGTTGAGATGATTAGGCCGACGATCAAGCCCCACCTGTGGTTGACCAGGTTAGACGACAGATACAGGACAACAACGTCAAGACTTACCATGGCAAACCTGAGCCGCCGGTGTAAATCGTAGCCATGGCCATCGCGAAACTGGCAATGAAGATAGCAATGTACCACCACATCGGCACCTCGCGGTAAACCTGCACATAATGCATAAACACCTGTTGGTTGCTTCTGTTCCACGTAACATACCTTCATCTTAGCGAGATGGGGGTCGTAGCTCTCGCCAGCCTATACCAGGGGTGAGAGGGGGTCCGTGTCACTAGAAATAGAGACTTACCCTGTATTTCTTGATAACATCGATGATGTCCTTCCCGTACCAAATGAGGACGTGCATGATAGTGGCGCCAATGGCAAGATTCTCGCCGATCTTGGTGAGGACCTGGGAGGGGACGAACCATGGGAGACCCTGATCAAAGTCAGCCGGCATGGTCAAACAAAGGTAGAGCTGTGGAACGTACCACAGCGGCGAGTTTGACAGGGTCCAACTTGAAGTTCTCGTCAAGAATTGAAAGCTGGTCGTAACGCGTGCCATTCTCGTTGAACAGGGACTGCGACAAGAACGGCAAGTTCTGCGCGTTCCAAACGTTCTTGGCGTAACATGCGCAGAAGGCGATGCTTTGGGGCGAAAAAAATTAGCTTTGGCAACGGGTTGCTATCGGGTAGAGGAGCGTACATGCAGATGGCGGTTCCGGAGTACAGAGAAAGTTGGGTGGAGATGGGCGTGAAGAGCGCACCAAGCGAGCCACCGCCGGATCCAACGTAGTTCCAATCGAGGGAGAGAGAGAACATGCCCAGACCCTCGTTACCAGCGGCGCCACCTAACCCAAAGCGATGAGCGACGGTTGTATATGACGAGCAGGCTAATTTACCGAAGATACGGGTGAACCAAGCGCTGTCCTGGTTCGCGAGGCAAAAGATGCTGATACCAGTCAAGGTACTAAGAAAGGCTAAGCGACCCGCATCGGATGTGAATGTAGGGTTGGACTCACGGTGCGATGAACTCGGGGAACCATTCCCAGACAAAGATACCAATGAACGTCAGCCAGAAGAATTTGACACGCTTCTTCTGGAGCATGATCTTCTTGCCACGATGAAGCGCATCGAAGAGCTGAACGGTGGGCAGCAGGTTGGGGAAGACGATGTAGGTCGGGTACACGAGGAATGAGCGCATGACACCGGCAATACCGTAGCCCATCAACTGAGAGCCTATGAAGCGAATACCATATCGTCAGTAACGCTGTTCCGAGTGATGGCCGAGAAACAAGAAACCTACCGATCAGGGTGAAAATTCCAACACCGGCATTGGGCTATGAGAAATACAGTAAGCGTCTAGCGTTTGGAAGTTAGATATCGACATACCTGAATGCCGTAGTACAGGTCATCAGCGGCGAAGATGCTGATTGCAAGGGCGGATTCGGCAGCCGTGGTGGAAAAGATGGTGATCGCAACGTGCTCCTTCAAGTCTATTGCACGATGATCAACAAGGGGATATCATAATCACGAGATGACCTACTGAATGCGCCGGGGTTCATGAATCGCCAGAACCAGCTATCCTTCGTTTGAAGACGCTCGTGGGGGTTTCCAGGACCAGGGATGATCTCTTCCAGAATTCTTCCCAGGATATACGCGATGATCTGGAGGAAGAGTTGACTGACGTATACAGTCTGGGGACGGAAGTACTTAAGGGAGCATGCTATTGTTAGATAGTGGATGGCGGGTGTAGAAAGGCGTCTTCTTACGAAGATCTGCCCCAAGACGGCACCGAAGCAGGACAAGCCAAGACCCAAAAACCACATGCGGAATGTGAATGCTGGGAGGGAGGGGTCGTCCTCAAGGGAGATAAGACGCGTGGCAACATCGACGTCCGTCTCTGTAAGATAACTTAGCTGGTTCCCTGGAGGATATAACACACGACGTACCAATGGGGCGCTCCTTGCCATCTTCACCCATGTCGATGACTCGGATGTCATCGTAGACGTCTCCTTTGAACGACTCAGAGTCGGCGATGTCAGCGGAAGAGTGGTCCTTCTCGTTGAACTTCTCGTCGCCGTAAGTTTCCTTGCGCTCTGGATCCGCATGAGCAGAGAGAGCAGGGAGAGCCTCGGCGGTCGCCATGGAGGAAATGAATCAACTGGGACAGTTGACGAGGTTTTCAGATGTTACCTAGGCTCCCTTTATGCATTCGGCAAAAGCAACCAGGACAGGAGGAGCACATGGTCCCATCACTCCACCGATGCCAATTCACGGCCTACAGTTCGCTTATCGGTCCACTTCGAAAGTGAGGCACTCCATCTGGACGTCTAAAAATAGATTCCCGGCGACTTGGTGGCGATGTTCCATTCCGTCCACAAGTGCACTCCGGGGTAACATATCGAGACCACATGGTTCCATCCAAATCGGACACGGACGGGCCACCAGTGGCTGAGCGCCGTAGCGTCCAGCTATATATGCAATGCCAATCATATGGACATCCCTGTAAGTTTGATTCCTTGCTAGAGCGTTATGCAAGCGTTACGTAGAAGGAATGGGGAAACAAAAACACTGCTGAAAACTCGGTCCTTGACCGGGAGTTCAGGGGTGTGGCGAGAGACGATTGTTCCAGGATGAGATGCAGTGTGGTCTGTGGAACCCTTCATGTGCTCAGGGCATCTCCGATGCAATCTCATTTACACATGGGTCCAGTGACAGACGGCCTGCCAGTTGGAGAGTGTGGGTGTCCGTCAGGTACTGTAGAGCACTTGAGACTCACGAATGAGAATTATTGCGTCTGGCACAAGTATTGGTCCCACCTCATATGTCCTGAGCTTCGGAGTATCTTTTTCGGTCAGAGAAGTTGAGGATAAGAAGGATTGTGTACGCTTGTGTATCAATGGCGTGCCGCTTTCGGATCTCAGATAATTTAAGTTCCGTCAAGGGCCAAGACATCTTTCCATTGCTGATGGCAGTCGACTACCGACCCTTGATAACGTTTCTCTTTCTGTCCAAGTTCCTCTTTCCGTCGATAAGCTATAGGGAGACCTTCCCTACGAGCGACCATGCTTTATTCATCCATGAGATTGGTGGAAACGTACGTCGTTCCAAGTTTCCCATGCCTGCATCACTCAGTCTGGGCTTAATTGCCCAATTGCGCCTCTTTCCACAAGGAAGCAAACCAGGTGCTTGTCAGACGATACTGTACCATGCGGTTCACCTGTCGACATCTTGTTTGAATTGTGGTGGATCATTGAATGGTATCTCGTCAACATCTTTCCCCAGTGGATGAGCCGTCCATACCCTCGATCAATGTCTTGTTTCAGGTTTTAATGCATTCAGACGAATTCTCATCTTCCATTGTGACTGGAAATGTCGTCCTACAAGTCTTCTCCACCGCCAGCAGCTTCTAACTTCGACTTCTTGCACCTTCTTGCACCCACTCGCACAATCTTCCGATCGATCGTAATTGTGTCGGCCGACCAATTTCGCACGTCCCATTAGTTTGCCAACCGATCGGGACCTGTCTATACGGTTGCAATCCTCCCATCGGGTATGGCGACCGACATGTGGTGCTCCTGTGATAAGTATTTTACCAACGTTGAGCGCTATCATGCCCGCACGTCTTCCAAGCTTTGCACATCCAATTCCATACGGTTATCCCCTATCTCGCTGACGGCATATCTCTTGGAGATAGGGCACTCTGAATAGCCCGATAAGGGCCCAAGCGCGACGGGCAGGCGGGCCACACCAACCATCGACTGTCTCTTTCGACTATCGACTGTATCCTTTTTGATAGGCTGTCATACTCTTAGAACTCTGGCTATGAGAAAGAATGACGAGGTCGCCACGGAATGAGGTCACTTGCATCCACAGTAACGCTTCTCTGATATTGCACAGGCTCTGAGCTCTCCCCCACGCCAAGATAAACCTCGCTCACCCATGCTCCACTGATGCTCCGATGGAGGATAGCACACACAGCTTCGCTGCTCTTGGATTGGGTTTGACGTGTCCCTGCTCGCCGCTCTTCTGCCGACATTTCTCCCATATAGCTCTTCGCCATCCCACCCCAAAAAGACAAGGCTAACGTTAGAAGGGTCGAGCAGGCTCTCAGCAAGGTCATAAGTAACCGCCTTTACCTAACTTTGGTCCATCTCGTCGACAAATGGCCGTGCTGTCAGTAAGGAACACTCCGTTTACCTGAATCCCATTCCTTACTTCTTGTCTCGGCGAATTTTAGAGTGCTGTATTCGCGTCAGACGAGAACATTGCCAGCTCTTGCTCACGGACACTTTGGTCCCCGATTTACGGCGTACGTCTGTTCCGTGCTCTGTCGGCTTTACACGATTGAACCCGCTTTACCAAAATCTCATTAGTATTGGTATTGACTATATCATTTTACAAGATAGGTATAGGACCGAGATACCGAGTTCGGTATCTCCACACACGACCTTCAATGGCGCTCGTTATATCATCTGACGGGGTTCGGCGGATCAATTGGAGCGCTTTGTAGGCCCATCTACCCCATCTACATCCGGCTGATCTTGTCATTGGAACAGTAAGGTTGGTCTTCTATACCAGCGTCCCTTGGAGTATGAAGCGTCTTCTGCGAATCCACCTGGAGCTGGGAAGAACTGAACTTCCATCCCTCTTCGGTAGTTATCTGATTACCGTGCGCTCTCCAAGCTCTGAAGTAGGGCTTCACTGCGAAGTTCGACGCGGACGGAGAAAGTTCGCGCGATGGCTTCAGAGAATTGGCCGACTCAATCACTGCTTAGGTCGTCTTCCGTGCTTCGCGAAGTCACGAGGTATTGCAATAGTACCGTACGTCAAACATAGGCACCAGCACAATTTCTGGCATGGAGAGGTATCGAAAGATGCAGTCAGCGTCATCAAGAAGTCCAGGTGGCGTGAGGTTCCTGATGTGGTCATGTTACGGCTCCTCTAAAACACATCCCCGCTAGGCTGAAGAGAGGTTGGGTGATAATCTCCATGCGGAATAGATGGAGATGCAGCTCCTTGGCAAGATGTCATGGTTGTAAAGTGCCTCTCAGTCTATCTTATTGGCCTCCCGACGGCAACGGGCCAGGCTGCCTCGAAAGATGTGTGATAGACATGACTTTCAATTGATCATTTAGCATCGTCTGTGTCGGCGTCCAGTCACCATCCCCAGTGCAACCGGTCCGTAACAATCCTCGTGCGCTTAAGCAGCGGCTTTCCCCCTTTGGCTTTCGACACATATACCGCCCTATACCGCCGGCCACCTACACTTCCTCAAAGAGAACTTGATTACGCCCTAGATGATACCCTCGTTACCCATTCAGTTTGGCATCTGATTCCCCATGATATGCTGCGATGCAACTGTGATGATGACACGAAGGCCGTCAAATGTACCTCGCGGTTCTTATATCATGTACTTAGCGTTTCTAGGATGCGGACAGATCAGGTCCCAGTGATGGACGGTCTTTCGCGAATTAGTACTCGTCATTGACTCGTCAAGTTTCCTTTATGTTCCGTCCCGTAGGAACATAGCCGCAAATGCATCTCCTCTCAGCTACGTCGTCGATGTATTTCTGGCCACCTTTCTTTGGCGCCATCATCCAGTGGCTTTTTTCACCGGTGATTACCTCGTACGTCCAATCCAATTATTACTATAGGCAGAACGTCGGAGGTCAACACTTAATTGCGACTGTCGCAATTTATACGTAGAGAACAGGCGTTCTAAATGTTCCGAAATAATTTTCCAAGTGACCTGAAGACCACTCTGTTAATTTGGTTACTAAACGTTATAGGGATGCGTAAGGTACCTATGTGGTTTTCAGACTCGCCTCAAGAACACACTACGCGCCCTCCCCATCGGATGGATAATCGGTGTACCCTATATGGGCAGTTTCACTTCCGCCAGGGGTGTAGAAGGTCTTTCTGTCGTACGGGGTGAGACGTTTGCCGTGCTTCAGCTTCAACGGCAGATCGGGCTAGAACAACCACCCATCAGCACTCTCGTCACAACACTTCAAGACCCAGAGCGCTCACGTTCGAAATATAGTATCTCCCAAACGCCACCAGTTCCGAGCCTCTCTCCGCCGCCTTTATCGCAGTCTCGCGCGTGTACCCTCCAGCGGAGATGTATGCCCGTTTCTCCCAAAGCAAGCGGATGAAGTCATTGGACTCGTGTGGTTGGACCTCACGGTCGGTGTTCCCTTCAATGCGGGGCTCGACAACGTGTAGGTACGCCATGGTGGGGTGTGCCTCGCGCAGAGCCATGACGAGGTGCGTGAATTGCGGTACTGGGTCAAACATGCCCATACCTATTAACAGTTGTTGATGTCAGAACTGTAAGAGGATTAGTAAGGAGAGCGTTATACGTACCCTGGAAGGTGCTCCATGGGCTAAGGCGAAGCCCAGTACGCTCAGGACCGACAGCGCGTGTGACGGCATCGACCATCTCAAGGGCGAACCTGCTTCGGTTCTCGACGCTCCCGCCGTACTGGTCAGTCCTGTCATTGCTTGTAGTCTGCAGGAACTGGTCGATGAGGTATCCATTCGCGCCGTGGATCTCGACTCCGTCGAAGCCTGCGCGGTTCACGGCGTTCTGGGCCGCAGTAGCGAACAGCTTGGCATAGTCGGCGATTTCGTCGACGGTGAGTGGGCGAGGGGTTGCTTGTCCGGGGGCGGGGATGGCGGATGGCCCAACGAGGGGGTAGGGTGGGTCGTGTGCGGCGAGGTATGAGGGATCGGCTACGCGGCCGAGTGCCCACAGTTGCATGTAGATCGAGGAGCCAGCGGCGTGCACTGCATCGGTTACCTGGAGTCATGATTGAGTAGGTATGCAAAGACGAGGGAAGGAAGATGATTCACCTCTTTCCAAGCATCGATCTGTTTGTCACTCCAGATACCAGGGACGTTTGGGTACCCGCCAGCTTGCGGGGCGATGAAGGTGGCTTCGCTGATGAGTAATGTGCCTTGGACTTTTGCGCGCTGGGCGTAGTACTCCTTCACCAAGGGTAAAATCGGGACGTGTTCATTTGTGGCACGCATTCGGGTTAGTGGCGCAAGGACGACACGGTGAGAGAGGGACACCGTGCCAACCTGAATGGGTTGAAAAAGCTGTGGGACCGTGGTGGGTGGCATGGTAGCGATTGGGGAAAAAGATATGTCGCAAAATAGGCTTGCGCTTTATAGGGAACAGGATGTAGGTATTACGCGCTTGCCGTTGCTGAGAAATGAGGGCTTATATATTAAGCATATTCAATCTGTAAGCCTTCGAAAGAATTCTGGACGAATCGTCGTCAATGTGCGTGTTATCAATAGACTGCAAACCAGAATCTAATCTTACCAGGCCCGAATAAACTCGTCCACTGCCTGCCATCTTGCTCACCAACCGCCTGTGAGTTCATCGACCTTTGCGGGTTGCCTTTGGTCCAGAATTTTTTGATGGTTGATGACAGCGATTGTTTGACGTTGTCAATGTTGGAAGTCCTTGTCAACGTCATAAATTATTTCGGTCCGGAGGCCCGTTAGTGTCAGAAATCATGACTGATACTATCAAGTATCTAGACTCCTCTTTCATGTTGTCCGTCATCGTCTCGGACGCCCGACTCAGACTTTTTTCCGCATAAAACGTACGCTTTTCTTTACGGAAAGGAGCCCGCATGATCGCTGCTCTGACACCGTGGTATGTCAATTTGGGTTAATGAACCGAGTCGCGGGGGTAAATAGGTTAGTTACCACCATACTCTCTATGATTCTGGGCCTTTCTGATGTTTAAGTCTCTCAGGTAACCCGGAAGGGAAGGATCATTTCGATGCCTAGAAGTTAGCAAAAATGTAATGTCCACATTCCATACCCCACACTCCCGTTTGGCTATGGAAAGAGATACCTGATGCTCGAGAAGTCGTAGTGCCTGTGAAAGGGAACCACGTCAGCCGTTTTTTCCAACTGTGAATGACCAGAGAATCTACTTCTGGAGATTCGGAATTCTTTCGAAGGTCGCACCCTGGTAAAAACGGTGGGACAAGCTAGGCTCCAGCAATCACAGGGCGGGAAAGCTTCGCCGTGGTAAGTGGTGGTGCTACCCATTGCGCCATGGCTTAGGAATCAGTATTACATCCCACTCAGCGTAGGTGGAAAGCCGTTTCGAAGTCAGAATAGCAATTCACCGACACCAAGCCCGACTCTGTTCGCATAAACCTCCGTCCATGACTCATCACCACCCGGCCATCTAATCGAGTACCTCTTCTCGCCGAGTGCTGAGATGCCCACATCTGTGTAATGATAGCCGTTCGGAAAAGCACCTTGACAGCTAGATTCTAGAAAACGCGAATGACGGTGATTGATGTCGAATTCCATGAACCTCATCAGCAGCAGCTCTCATGTGAGGTAGGCGAGGCCAACTTCACGATACAGGACCTCATATGGATTATCATGTTAGTTAATGGCAAGAGATGGGAGACTACTTATGTGTCATATCTTACAAGTACTCAAAATGGACGAAGCAATAAATACGAGACGGAACTTGAGTGTGAAAGGAGAAATGCAGTATCAAACCCGAGGAGAACTGGCCTGCAGTGGGGTGATTTGGAACACCAATTTGGCTGCGTATAACGAATGGGAAGCTAGCTGAGAATGGAACATCTATGTTGATGACGATGCTTGAATAACGCCGGCTGCCATTAGGGAAGCTGGAAGGGTATACAGATCATAAGATCAACGAAGGTAACGCGTCAGATAACGCGGGTTAGGATGCTTAGCCTGAAACAAAAACATCCATGAATGAAACTTATCAGGCCACCCGTAAAATACTTACCACGGGCGTCTTTGACAAGACTGCTACGCAGTAGGGATCACGGATATGTTCAATCCCTTCGCCGCCAGCGTCTTGAACCGCGCCATCGCAGCGTTCTTGCGGGGAAACGCCCAAAATACGGCTCCGAGCGTAAGCGACGTGAGATTTGCTAGTTCATCGTAATCCGGGTCGCCGGCGTGTGGCGAACGGGACTCGAGCATATCCGCTAGGGTCTCCGGGTCAACGATCAATCCTTCTCCTAGGTAGAGCGTCGTTAACATAGGCGAGAGGTGCATCGAGCTTTCCTCGTCGCTCATGTCATTGATATCGTAGGCGCGGCGCGTGAGGGCACGGCAGACTTCGTGTGTGAATAAGGGCTTGCGGTATGTTTCGAGGATTTTGAGCGTCTGTAGGGAAGGCAGCACGCGGAGGCACTCGATGAGCTGGTCATCGGTCATGTCCGTGTAAAGGTTGACGAGAATGAATTCGCGGAGGGCAAATGGCGGGGAGCGCGCTACGAATGCGAGGAACTCGGCATGGAACCACACGAAGTACTTGGTTGGGGAGGCGGAGTTGATCTTGAGAGAGAGGAGATGAGGCATGGTGAAGCATGACGATATATCAAGCGCGTTTGGCGGGCTGCGTAGTCCAAGGGAGATCGTGAACTGTCCTAGGAGGGGGTGAATGGAATGGGCATTCCGAAGCGACGTTGGATAGATTGTCAGAGATTGAAGGTTGGAGCATTGCTGAGCCCACTCCATTCCGGTCGAATCTGGTGGATCGTAGGTCAGATCAGTGATCTGATCCCATGGAATGCGGAGAGCTGAAGGGGGAACCCCGCGCGTAGCGAGGTTGCGGAGCAGAGGTGCATTCTCGAACGCATCCACGACATCGCTAGAGGGGGATACCCGGCTAGCTTTACTTTGGAGGGATAAGGTCTTCAAAGCGGAGACGCGATTTTTGACAGCATTGAGCTTCGGGATCAGGCGCGGGAAGACATCGAGGTGCAGGTGGCCCCATCTTTCCGAGTGCAGAGCAAGCTCGTCGAAACACGGATCATCTTGGGGGCCGTCTTGAATCTGGACACAAACTGCAAGGTCTGATGGGTAGGAACGTCGGAGGAACAGGCGGAGGATAGGCAGCAAAGTTTTGGTATTATCGGTGCGAAAGGAATTGCCGGCGGTAAAACGAAATGAAGACCAGAGAGTCGGATTAGGCACGACGACGTCCCTCCATAAACTGCACACCAACGCAAGGATTGTTACAGGTGCCAGTTGCGTATAGTAGAGCGGACCTAAACCGGTGTTACGGCAGACTTCGATGAACACCTGTGTTAAGAGTTCGAAAGGAAGCTTGTGTATCGAAGGCTTGTACCCGCGACGCTGCGAGCCTTTGAGACGGTGGTAAGGGGTGCGGTCCGAATTCGAATGATCACTGTCGATCCATAGACCATCTTGTGGGATGAGGGTCATCTGTAACTGAAGGCTAATTAGCCACTAATGACCAAGGGGAATAGTACCTATGCCAAAGGCTCGATTAGTAGGTGCACTTCTGGGAGCAAGCAAGCATTGACACCGTCGCTGGTGACAGGGACTTGTAGTTTGCGTGCTCCGATATCCTCAGGGATTACAAAAGCAAGAGCGGCTGTTGCCGACCAACTGACAAGGGGATTCAGAGTTCGCCGTGACGCCGCTTAGATCACTTCACTACATATCACGACTTCAAATGACCTGGGGTTGGCTGGAGCACCCCCTCAATTCACAGTGAAGGCTTTCCCTGAATCAGTTGGACGCATGATCGGATGAAAGCCGGACGAACCCCGAAGATGCGGATGACGCTGGATGGTAATGACCTGAACATGTCTCCCATACATAAGGTGCAGCTCTTTTTCGAGGAAAGGGTTTACTTGCTAAATGGATTCAACCACCTCTAACGATGCACCTGGCAGCCTTGGTACCATCTCGAGGCATGGTTTTCCCTCTGATAGGCATCAGTAAGCCAGCTATCGACGATCATGATCAAAAATGGGCATAACTCCGAGCTCGAGTCTCACGATTTCCTTGGAAGGTGTCTGGGAAGCGTCTGGCCATTTCAGGACGTTTCCGCGGTCGAAGGCAAGATATTCCATCTGAACTCGCACGTGAAGTTGTCGACAGTACTCGAGTCAATGTCCGTATTTCTCGATTGCTGCTACCACATGCAGCTGAAGGGCGATCTTCCTCAGATAGTGGAGGCATCCAGCAGTGGCCAATGCTCGGAATTATAGAGCGTTACAGAGGGTAATATGCGAAGTAGCACATAACGAAGTGCTTCTAACCCCGCGGTTCGGGATTATAAGTCGGCAATCGGGAAAATCGGCAATTCCCTTTTTCGGTTCGCGACGTGTGTACGCCGACCCTGCGGTCTCAAAAGTTGTTCATTGTTTCACCATTGTCCATCCTCGACTGTGAGGCCTTGGGGAGTCACTCAAGTGAGTTTTCTTTACAAAGGCTCAAGGAAAAGTTATGACCTGAAACTTCATGGATGTTACCAGCTGCAGTTTTCATTTACACGGTCACGACAGTTCACCAACGCTTCCCCCTGGTTCGCCAGCTTTACGCGACGTAAGAGCAAATTTCGCGTATTAGTCCATTCAAGATGCCGGAGGATATTCAAGCTCTGACCTCTCGGCTCGAACGACGAAATCGGGCGCGTACTATTCGAAATTCTCCCTTTCATGCTGGGCGTTCTAAATCATTTTATCCAGACCATCGTCAAGCTCAGGACGCGAATCGCTGAACTTGAACAAGAATTAGCAGAGAAAGCTGCGGCGGTGGTCAAAAACGAAGAGGGCGACGAGCATGCAGATCGCGAGACTGAAGAGGAGGACAACAACGGCCTTCCCGAACCTATATACGATGCTGCTCATGACACCTACCGCTGCACCGAATGCGCTTGGGAGATCATCGAAGGATTTTGCGAGGGGTGTCAAATGGAGTTCTTCTGGGACAAGGTATGTCTGAGCCACTCCTTTTCCCATATCCTATTCGAACCTGATTTTGCCTAGGAAAACGAAGAGAACTCCCTTCCGGTGGACTCACTTTTCACTGAGGCCTCGAACGATTGTGACCGTGTCCGCGCCCCTCGAGGCACAACGCCCTTGCGTGACGTCGGACCATTCCGCGCCCTCCCTGGCTACTCTGACGAGGAGTACGAAGCACTCCTCCAGCGTGGGGCGACGCGTCTCATGATCGAAACGTTCAACTTAGAGTACAGCCACGCAAGTGGGATCTTCGCGTGGGCAGATCCTACCCTCTACGCTGAGTTCGCGGGTCCGAAAATGCTCAAAGGACACTTCTGGAAGATCCAGCTCGGGAGGAGGTTTTATCTCGATGACGACGATTTAGACGGGGCTTCCTTTGTTGAGGGCATCATAGAGGAGGGCATTCTGTACCCGGGGACGGGGAAATCGGGGAAGTGGGAGACTGTACTGGACGCTCCCGGGATTTGGGTCACGAGGATGGCCGCGTGGGATGGCATGGGTAGAGATGACGAGGATGAGGACGATGACGATTACGACTCGGAGGATGAGGACGAGGATGGTGCATACGATGATCGTTTGGAAGTCCCCTTTGTCGATGACGGGCCGGTCCTCACCTGCCCTGGGTACGAAACCGTCGATGACAGTGATTCCGACAGCGAGATGGTGGTGGAGGGGGACGATAGCGCGTCGAATGATGTTGACATGGATGAAGATACGGGTGCTGAGATCCAAGCATCTGTTCCCGACGGCGTGTACCCTGACTGGGATTCGAGGGAGTCTACGCCCGAGGGTGCAGTAGCAAACCCGGATGGCGTCATTGATGTCGATGGTCTGGGCCCGTCTCTGGAGGTTGGCGCCGATGGTCAGGGCGATAACGATGAGAAAGAGGAAACGTCGACCCTTCAGTCCGATTCGGATTCGGCGGATAGCGACTTTGATGACGATGAGGAACTGAGTGGCGATGAAGTCGTGATTAAGAGGGCTCGTCAGTCATAGGGTCGATCTTTCTCCTTTCCACTCAGTCTGACTGATGCGTTTCATTGATCCTCCAGGCCGTTCAAGTATAACTATCGTTTCTTGAATTTGCTTCTGGACGTTTCTGAAAGCTCAGTTACTTCATACTATCAGGTCTAACTGCATATCTTTCTTCATCAAGTTCATGTTCGTAGATTATAATCGTCACTTCCCCCGACTTAAGAACCCCTCTTCTAGACTAAAACCTTAACTCTACTTTGCAAAATAATCGATCAAGCTTCTTTGAAAATCTGTGACTCGTCAGCTCCGTTTTGGCTACTTTTAAACCATCGTTAATCGATCTCGAATCTTAGCATCAAATAGACTAATCATAACGCGTGTCCTCGGCCGCCCGAGTCGGTTCTCGGAAGCAACCTTCGATCCTTCCGTCCGAGTCAATTCACCACGCGGCCACAGGATGCAAGCCCACCAGACTGATCAAACGCGTCACCCTCGGGGTATCGTCGAGCATTCAAGCTACCCAACTCAGCGATTGTCACAGTTTTGCCTCGCTGCTGTCCCGAGCGCTGACGCCCATAATCGATACAATCCAGATCCCATGCCTATTACTGACACCGTAGCTTGTGTGGCCACGGTACGGCGATTATCGGATCCGCATCTGCCACTGCCTCTCGCTATTCCAGATTCTTCTTGAAGGAGTTAGTGGCCAACATGCCATGCCCTCGCCACACACTTGCGGAAGGTGCACGTTCCCGCATGCTAACTTACTTCATTCGTCCGACTGTGGCTCAACTAGAACCAAGTACTGCCCACCAGCCTATTAGGTCAAAGGTCAACATAACCAAGACTATGACGAAGCTACGCACCCGAATCTGCGGTGATATTTCATGGCTGAGCCGCTTCTTGGGTTTCTCGCCTATCGCTTCTTTGGCGCGAACTTACCCGTTTATGGGGCAAAGTGCTCAACTCTTCATTCTGGGCACGCTTATGGACGTTGGATGGAGGTTTTTTCACTGGCTTGTGGAACGGTTTCAGTTTGGTAAGTCTTGCCTAAGGAGAGCGCTGATTCTGGTCTGGATGGAATTTAATTCTCGTTCACCTTCAGAATATTGTGTTAGTGCCACGTTCACAGAAGGAGACCCGTCTTACGAATGGGTCATCTCACTCCTGGTGAGGCAATCCCATCTTCTTCAGTGTGGCTTGCGCTCACACCACCCTCCGCAGAACGAGGAGAAAGTGTGGCGTCGCTCGCATGATTTCTACGTCAGCGCCAAAAGCTGGAAGCACAGCTGGCACGGTATCGCGCTCGGAACAGAATCGAATGGTAGCACGGAGTATATCCCGACGTATAGAGACCCGCAGATGTTTCGGTGGCGGGGGTATTGGGTTACGACTGAACTTGGAACTAGCGCTTGGCATGGGGAGTATTCGACGTCTACCATAGCTATTTCGTGCGTGGCTTCAGCCTATTATCTAATTACGACGGGAGGTGACCACTGGACATGCGAGACAGGATATATACGCTGGATACAGCTGTCCTTCCCATCTTCGTTGAAGAAGCGCGAGCGCGTTACAAGAAATTCAACTGCTGCGACGTCGTTATTCACACAGCCGATGTCGTACGTGTACCCTCCAACGTCCATGTTATCTGTATTCACTGAACCTCGCAGGATTTGGGCTGGAGCGGCACAAAGCACAAAGCCCGCAGACCCCTCAGCTCTATCGTCTTGACGGACGGCGTTGTGGAATCCCTTGTCCAAGATGCGCAAGAGTTTCTTAGCACTGAAGAGTGGTATATGGAAGCAGGGATACCCTATAGGCGTGGGTATCTCCTGCATGGTCCGCCGGGGACAGGAAAAAGTAAGCGTCATAGCTGGTATCCAACACTTTACCTGGACTCAATGAGCCACGCGACAGCATCGACCATTTACGCGCTCGTAAGTTGACCTTTCCTACAATTTTCGAACGGAAAAAGACTCTGACACTCATAATACACGCAAAGGCGGGTGAACTGGGCCTAGAGATATACACCATCGCCCTGTCCTCCGGCTTGTACATCCAGTTACCATCCTCTCGCATAATACCAGCTAACCACGCACCGACAGCATCAACGACTCTTACCTACGGATAGCCGTCTCCTCAATCCCCAAGCACTCGATCCTCCTCATCGAAGACATAGATTGCGCCTTCTCCTCGCGCGACGACGAGGACGAGGAAGAACCATCTCACTACATGGCCCCTGGTCCCTTCGGCTCCCTTTATATTCCAGGGAGAAGGAGGGAGTGCGCTGTGACGCTCTCAGGCCTTTTGAACGCTATAGATGGTGTGAGCAGCGAGGAGGGTATACTATTTTTTGCTACGGTCTGTCGTCCTTCAATTGCCTTTGCTGAAGTATTTTAAGAGGAAGACGTGATCCACAGACCAATTACCTTGACCGGCTCGACCCCGCCCTTCTCCGTCCCGGAAGGATCGATATGAAGATCGAGTACAGATACACGACGAAAGCCCAAGCTTCTGCTCTGTTTCTGCGCTTCTTCGGCCGTCCCCCAAATTCAAAGGGTCACATTATGACCACTCTCCAGTCTGCCGAGAAACAAGACGGAATCTACTCAATGTCCATGCCCGACCTCGCTGATAAATTCGCTAGACAAATTCCGGAGCACGAGTTCTCGACTGCAGAGATCCAGGGCTTCCTTCTTTCCTGCAAGAATGAGCCTTTGCGCGCGATTGCGGGCGTCGCGACGTGGGTGGCGCAGGAACTCGGCGAGCGACGGGAGAAGGCGGTCAGGGAAGTTGAGTATAAGGAGAAGGTGAGGAACCGGAGTGAGGATCGTGAGCGACGGGGAATGGACAGGGCTATGGGAGGATTTGTCGGTGTGATGGCTGATCCGTTGTGGCTTGGGGGTTTCTGACGGCTTTTGAGGATGCTACTCATTGTCACATTTTCTTACATCTTTATCTTGTGTTGGCCGTGGCGTACATATACTGTATATTGCTAGTTATATTCCTCATATACTTTCTTTGAACTTATCCAGTGCTTGCGTTTCGGGCCATCGTTCAGAACGTTCGAAAATCTCAGAAATATAATGCACGCTCACGTCTCGGCATCCACGCATACGAATCCGGAGATGATGGGTGGCCGAGAGGTGCAAGGCGCTATCTGGGCTCTCCGAATGCGGTGACCCGGGATTCTACTCTCCCGCTCGTCATAATAGTTTTGTTGGTCAGGATTTTATTTCTGGTTGGCACCGAGTAAAGTGGGCTCACCGAGACAGACATGGGATTGTGTTCGGACGAGATGCCATCGGGCGTTCTGGCAGGAGGAATGGACACATAGTTTACATGATCATGAGGTAAAGGAATCTTTCAAACTTTAGAAGCCAGGATCATTGGGGCTTACCGATTCTTACATTCTGCCCTTTGATCGCAGGAGTCCAATTGCCGTGCAGGGTGTCGCGGAGTACAGAAGCCGGTGGGGGAGCACCGCCACGAGGAGATCCTTATACACTACCTGTCATCATCCGCAGGAATCATGGTGTCGACGCCGTCCCCGCACCACGACCACGACCACCAGAGCTCAGAGGAAGGGATAGTATTAGATGGACGGGAGAATGCACCCGCGACAGACGAGTTCGACGCCAAGTCCGACTCCCACGCCGTCAAGCAGCAGCAGCACGGTGTGTCTTTCTGACCCTGATCGCCCTCCTCTCTCTTTACTTAATTTATTTGATACCATGGTATTCCAGCGAGCGGAGCCTACCTCTAGCACGACGAGCGAGTCAACAACTGCGAGTTCCTCGTCAACAACGCCGCCGCCGCCTTCTTCGTCGTCATCATCAAGTAGCGAGTCGCCGCCAGAGTCGTCTTCGAGCTCGTCATCACGGCCTCCACCACCGTAAGCGTCTTTCCATCGTGGCTGCCGATCGCGCCTCTCACTTGTACATACAGATCGAGCTCGTCTGAGCCACCCGAATCGTCTTCAACGCCCTCGTCCTCGTCACAAGGCCCGTCATCAAGCGACTCCTCCTCCTCCTCCTCATCCCATGCCAGCGGCTCCTCCTCTCCGCCTCCACCACCCACTCCAACACCACCATTCACGCCCACACCCACCACTTTCCCCATAAACACCGCCTCCTCGAATTTCACCGAGTCCCTCACGACCCTCACCACCATCGACCAAAACGGCAACCCCACAACCGTACGTCCCCCCTCCCCCACCCACGCATCCCAAACCTAATTTAACACACACCCCGGCCTCCACAGATCATCACCCCAGCCCCAACCGCCCTCTCCCCCTCCCCCACCTCCAAACACACCTCCCTAAAACGCACCGCCGCAATAGCAGGCGCCACCACCGCCTCCGTCCTCCTCCTCCTCCTCCTCCTCGCCGCGACCTTCCTCTACCGGCGCCACCGCCGCAAACTCCACGAACGCCTCCAAACTCTTCTGCGCCCGCGCCGCCGCACGCGGGAGGACAGGGGATTGCTGGATGGGGAGGACTTTTTTGAGGAGGATGAGGAGGGGGAGAGGGGGATGGCGTTGAGGGCGTATCGGGATGCGAGTGTTGCGGGGTCGTCAAGGGCGACGACGCCGGGGATGGGGGCGGAGCCGCTGCGGGTGCAGGACGTGGGGGGGCTGGGGATGGGGAGGATCATCGATGACGTGATGGGGCCTGCGCACGCGGCGGAAGCGAGCACCTCCACTGCGGGGACTACTACGACGGCGTACACGGGTCTCCCTCCAACGACACACCCCACCCACTCTGCCGACCCCTCCTCCTCCTCCACCTCCTTATACACAGACCCCTTCCGCTCCACCTCGCCGTCCACCAATACCAATACCAATACCAATACCAACAGAGGAGGGTCCGTGTATTACGCGTTGCCCCCGGGAGGCGGAGGAGGGGCGCTGCCGCCGGGCGCGGCGCCCCCGAAGAGGCTGGGGTATCGTTCTGGGACGGGGCCTGTTGGAAGGGCGGTGGAGGGTGTTGCGGGGGCGCTGCATTTGCCTTTTGGGGGAAGGAAGTAGCTGTGGGTATTTTGGGATTTGGGATTTGGGACTTTGGGATGTGTCGTGGACTATATGCGGCTGTACACTGTATGGTGTATGGTTTATGGTGAACTGGACTAGTGGGGGCATTGTGATTCCAGGGAATCGGCGGTGCGACGTCGTGTGTTGGTTAATGTATACGGGATTCATTCATGGATCTGGGTATGGACAGGGGATACGGGCATCGACAATTGCTATAGCTACATTTACATGGTACTATCTATTACCACTGCTAGGGTGCTTTGCGGGTATTCATGCGGGGGGAGGGACTGGACTGGTCATGAACCAGGTACTGCCAACCCGTCCAGGTATCATTATCACAGATATGGTGTCGATACTTGCGCCTGGGCGTGGGCGTGGACACACGGGGTTGAACGCAGCACGGCGCAACGATGCGATATATTTCTTCCAGCAAAGCCTTAGCAAGTTTAGGAAAAAGGTCAGAGCTGTGCTCCAAGTGCATATGAAGATCGGGAGAGTCGAACTCCCGCGCCCGAAGAGACCAGGTTCAGAGGATACGATTTCGCGCTACCCATCTGGTTCTGGCGACCGCTCGGCCACCTCATCCATGACTTTTAGGCTTGTGAGGGCGCTGTTCAGGAGAGTTTCGACTCTTGAGTGGGGAACAAAAAGCGCGATAGAGCGCGAAGGGTTGAGTTCCTGAGACTAGATAGCGCACTAAAGCATCAAGTGAAACGGAGGACGAGGCATGAGAACATCCGTTGGTCTCAGCCGTTATTCCTTGGGTTCATCGCGCGATCGCCGCATCTGAGGAAGCTGGTGCTGTTGTTCGGTGGCATAGTCGTCGACATCAGCGAAGAAGACGTGATAGAGATCCTCGCAGCGCTACCAGCTCTCGAAGAATTCGAGTTCGGCGAATCGAAGTGGTGCAAGATAGGAAAGCTGGTGAAGTGGTTAACGCGGTTTGAGGCCATGATCGAACCCTGGGCGGGTGATTCCGCAAGAACTAGGACGACTCCAAGAATTCTGGCTGGAAGGAAAGTTGAAAGGAGACGATGACGACCTTGTTGCGATGGTCGAATTGAGGATGGAACACTCGGGGCTGGTGGGTCGTTTAAAGTTTTGCAGGCGAAGGCGTCGGAGGTGAGGAGGTCGACCTTGCTTTTGCGCAATTTACATTCTGGAATCGGGAGATGAATGAGGAGGCGAGACATAGGGTGACCACTCTGCGAGCTCCTGGGTATCGCGTCAGCGTGGGCTCTCATTGGGATAGGTGATAGTTAATATCTGTGAAGTATACAGTTTAATAATCGTTTGCTGCATCATAAAGACATTGTACCTACGCACTCAATCACAGCCGCCCAATCCCAGGGACATCCTTATAATTCAGTGCTCTTTCTTCACTACAAGATCCCACTTCTCAACCGACACCGTGAAGTCTCCCGCTACGTCTGGCTTCGCAGGCCTCGCGCCATAAAACCCAATCCATAGCTCCTCCTTCGGATCACTAGATGCAGCAAACACCCACGTCACCTCCCTGACCAACTCTCCGCCAATCTTAATGAGCAGGCTCGTTCCCGTCCCCTCCTCCTCGCGTTCGAATTCGACGACAGTATGGACTCTTCCTGTCGGATCGGTGGCGCCTGCCACAGGGGGGGAAACGCTCCAGTCGGCCCCTTTCCCATGCCCTGTAGTGACGACGACGCTACGCTTCGCCGCCCCGTCAACATATTCAAGACCCCCCTTGATCCATTTGCTAGGGTCGCGGGGGAAGAGAAGCGCGAGACCTGCTTGATCATAGAGGACCTCTGGGAGAAATGAGACTGTAACGGATGCGCGGACGAAGGACGTGAGTGGCAGAGCCGTGTAGAACGTGGGCTGGCTGGTTGAGATGAGAGGGAGGGATGAAGGAGGTCCGTTGATGGGGGCTGGTTTGAGCCAGAGATCGGTGTTGGGAGAAATAGTGAAGGCGAACGGGAATGACGTGGGTGGTTTCTGTGATGTGTTGTGAGGACGGAGCCTAGAGGCGGAAACATCGGCGGCCACAGAGGACATGGTGGTGGTGGTGAGCGCGAAAGCGACAGTGAGAACCAATCGCATCATAGTAATCGGTTTATCTATTGGCAGCCTGTGGTTAGGGTTCCTGGAAAATCCGGCGACCAAACGAAATTTTCGAAGTTCGAACGCATTTGTCTGGCCTTTTAAAGAAAGTGGTGAAGAGCGACCGGCGACAGATACCCGACGTTCATAGAGTTCGAGTAGATGGAAGCTGAACGACACCAAGAACATTCATAAGCGCGTGCTTCCATTGCCGGCCAAGGCGGAAAAGGGGTCGAGAGGGGGGATATAGGCTCTAATGATGCATGAATCTGGTCTCCTGACCGTCGATGTCGAGCTACACGAAGAGTGTTGGGCCGGGAATTGGGTTACAGCCGAAGGGGTCGAACGCTGTAAGAGAGCGGTGATTGAGTTCGTATGGGCATGGCTGAAATCCTTGAGGAGTCAGAAGGTGTCCTCGTGATCGATGTCTGGCAGTATGAGAAGACGATGAGCCGACGCCAATCTGGGCTTCCGAAAGGTGCTGCACAAGGCCTACAGTAACGTGGAAGTAGAAACGTTCTACTTTGAGTGCCCGGCCTAGATTTTCAGGCTTAAAATCGAGGTCTTGGCAACCTAAATGCTGTTATGATCAGAGGATGTTCCTTGTGGTGGATGACAGACCAGCTTTTGAATGAACGTTAGGTCATACTTCCAAATCACCGTATACCTCCAATAGTAAGAGCTTGAAGGGCAGTTAGGGCCGTCAAGTAACAGAGATACTGTAGCGTTTCGACTGAGTGTTCGGGCCTCAGGTCGCGCATCGCAAAGGCCATGAATTTACCACTTCGGTCAGCTGTGAGTTTTAAAAAACCGAAGACGAGATTTAGACGAAATAGCGTGTCTGGATCTGTGGACAATTCAGCATTATTGACATTGTGGGAGGAGGGAATGCCACATCACGAGTTGATGTTCAAAATGTGGCTGTACACTCGTACCCACACACTCTTGGGTACTTGTCCTTTAGAAGTTACAAAAAAATAGAATTCCTGCTACTTTAGTAGTAGGTTTTTACCCCCGACCGTGCAATTCAAAATTTGTTCTTACATAATTGTTTGGTCGTTCACATGCTCTAATCTAATCTACATCTACATCCCCCGGCGACTCTCATGTGCTTCACTCACTGTCTTGCAGTCTTCAACACCCTTAGGCGTAAAGGAACGCAAAAAAGCAGGCAAAGCCTGTAAACTGCCGTGGAGACGATCCTAACAACAGCCGCATTAACACCCGGCAACACACACACCACCTACCTACGCTTCCTCAACATCGACCGTATGCCCTGGAACCCGCCGGGAGGCCCCGGCCGTGCGGCAAAAATGCCGAGAAACTCAAGAGGGCGCCGATGAATGTCAGCACGGACCCATACCTAGGTATACAGGCTTCAAAGCTAAACAGGTCAAATTAAAGAACATACATTGTGTGATATTGAAGTCCCATATCGATGTGGAAAACATTCAAAGAAAGAACAGAGTTGTCAGTGAAAAGTAGCAGGTTCTGCGGCGATAGCGCGCGTCCACAGGCTTATCTTAGAGCCTTATAATAACAGATCGACTATCATCTGTTACATAAGGTCTGTTTGGAGACTATCTTAGAGCGTCCGACGTCGATAACATGCAGGGAGCAACACAGAGACACACAAAGAGACTCAGAGAGAGAGAGACAAAAATGTAATGACAACTGTGAGATTCGAACTCACGCCCCGAAAGACCAGATCCTGATTCTGGCGCCTTAGACCGCTCGGCCAAGTTGCCTTATTGCACTGTCACCCACTCATTATCTCGTTCCTGGTGCATTACCATGGACAAGGACCTTCCAAGCCTAACTTGGGACGGCGGTAAAATTCGAACTCGTGTCTCGAATAAACCAACTCGCGAGAGCGCCAGGAAGGGAATTGGAATACGGGTCAATACCTTTAGTCTCATTATTCATACCATGAACGTTTTAGCGTGAGGTGCTCATGTGAGCCTATCAAAATGCTGACTGCACAACTGGTGAAAAAAGAACAGGCAAACCTGATGATGAGAGGGGGATTCGAACCCCCGCCCCCAAAGAGACCAGATAAGCTGATGACCTTGTAAGTTGTCCTTAGTCTGGCGCCTTAGACCGCTCGGCCATCTCACCATGCGTTTTGCTTCCATGCGCGGAACGAGGCGCCGGAAGGAGATAGACAGAGCCACCTGAGGAGGAGGAATGTAATTTTATACCAGGGTATACGCCAGTTATGACATGGCAAACGAATGCGAGCCTTGGACCGCGGAAAAACGCCGTGAGACTGTCGCAGGAGAGTGACGAGAAGGAAGCAACTCGAAGGCAGAGGCTCTGGAAGACCGAATTGCGGCGAAACAAGACGCTGACAGTGACAGAGCGGAAAGCGATCGTATACGGACTCTGAAGAGTACCTGGTGTTGTCGTGTTTTGCACGAGCGTCTCGATGTGCGTCATAGCCCCACCGAGACACTTTGTCATATTGTATAAGAATTGGTCTCAACCTCGGCATCTGGAACGTCCCACTTACACGCCTACCCACCCAACTACTAATCGCTAAATAATGTCCGGACTCCCTTCGCATATCATAAAAGCACCACAAGCCGGAGAGCATGTCCCCGGACAGGAACAGCATGCCCCGGGAGAGCATGCCCGGGGAGAGCATGTCCCGGGGTCATATCCCCAAGGCGCCGATCCTACGGCCCCCCGTCCAGCCCAACACAAAGAAGCGCTGCGCGACAAGGTCGAAACCGTGAAGCAGTACCTTCCTCCCAAGAGTGAGATTAAGGACGCCATCCAGAGTGTAGCCGACACGGCTAAACACTATCTTCCCAAATCCATCTCGTCCTACCTGCGTGAGTCATCTATGCCAGCTTGTTACGTGCGCTGACGGTAGTAAGCAGCGGGTAGCACGCCCAACAAAAGTACGCCCAACACAGAGAAGCCTTCCGAAGGAAGAGCCACGGAGGGTAATCCCGGGGGATCGCATGAAAAAAGCGGTGTGTATCAGCTATATCACATATCCTTCCTCGTTAACAATAACGTACTTTATTCCAGCCACGCATTCAGAGACTTTACCCTCACAGGAGACCCAAAACGGCTCTCGTGGCGGTGTAGGCTCTCTCCCGGGCAACTACTCCGAGGCGAGCGTCGCCAAACTCCCCGAAGAACGTCGTCAAGAGGTGCTACCGTCCCATGACGAAGAAGCCCAAGGACGGCAAGGGAAATCTGGTGGTGTGGGCTCGCTTCCGGGTAACTATTCGGAGGCGAGCGTCGCCAAGCTTCCCGAAGAACGCCACCAAGAAGCGATGCCGTCGCAGGAGACGGAACAGGGACGTCTCGGTAAACAAGGTGGCGTCGGCTCTCTTCCAGGGAATTATTCAGAGGCCAGTGTCGCTAAGCTCCCCGAGGAGCGCAAACAAGAGGCGATGCCGTCGAACGAGACGAGCCAGGAACGACTTGGTAAGACTGGCGGCGTAGGACCTCTACCTGGCGGCCCTGATGAGAGTCAGGTTGGTTTAACGCCTGAGGAGCGGAATCGGCCGGAAGGTGTGCAAGGCCTATCACCATTTTGCGTCGTCGCTAAACTGCTCGACGTACAGGCGAGGTTTACAAGTCCTCCACTGCTGAGAGCGGAAGAACAAGAGTAAACGCCAGGAGGTGAAGGCAGGTTTCAAAGTAGTAACAGATAAGGTAATGAGTCCGGGGAGCGGCGGGTCTAGTTCGCAGACTTCTTCTTCGCAGACTTCTTCCTCGAAATCGACGGGAGCACCAGACACGCTGACCCCACCTCACACCACCTCGTCGACCTCGGGTGCGGCGGCGGAAGGCAGTACGAGCTCCAGTACGAGCTCCAGTACAAGTTCGGCTGAACGTAAACTCGGGTTTGTGGATAAGATGAAGGCCGAGGCGAAGGTTATAACGGGGAAGATGGGACGCGATACTAGGAAGGTTGAGGAAGGCAAGCACATGATGGGAAAGTAAATCCCGGTGCTCAGGCCGTGCGTCAAAACATCGTATGATCGTCCATGCATCTTTTGCTCCTTGCCCCGTACCGTAATGTGTATTGTCTTGTTGAAATCGTTCAACCTGTAGTTGTAATTTTATAGCTTTAACCTTGCGGGATGAATTTGCTTACTCCCACGTAGTTCTGCGCAGCATCTTCGCAACGCCATTACCCAGCCTTGGATGTAGGTACTCCTAGCGATCAATCGCATAGATGAGGTAGGGTGAGGAGTAGAGTGAAGAAAGAGAACGAGCCGCCATCACTAAATTTGGACTGCACGTGGAGGTCCCAGTTGTCGTCAACGCCCGTGTCACAAGTCACAGTTGTTCCTCCCAACTCAACCTGCAGCCACCGCCACGAACCCAGCGACCGCCAGAAGTCCGACGAACAGGCTGAACGGTTAAACAGCCGTAGTCCCAACTACCGCATTCGTGACATACTTTGCCCGAGGCTCGACATCGCTACTGAATCGGGGGCCCCAGGAATAAACGAGGTTAACAAGGTCCACCTTCTTCCGACGACTCGCGTGGTTGCATGCATACTGGTGACGGGGCGATCGTCCCGTCTCGGGTGGGTGTTTGGATGGCGTACCGCGAGTTCCTACCACGGCCCAGCGTTTCACAGCAACAGGCGCAGAATCGCGACGGACTCTTCCAACTTCCCATCAGAACACTTTCTTCGTATAAGGGTATCGATACTGGGCTCAAAGGGGATTACATTTGAATCATACCTCGCGCATGTATCTACAGGAGGAAAATACCAGAAGAAACGAGATTAAAAAACAATGGATACAAGACGGTAATGAAGGGAAAAATGTAGGGCGTTTAGCTGACGTGCGTCGCAAGATCCTTCGTTCATTCGAACCAAAGCTGAGATTCTAGATTACAAATTGAACTCGCCGTACCCTATCCGTAGGTACCGCATATACAGATGTGAGGATTATCGAAGTAATGTATCATGATGCGAACCGAAATGAAATAATCGCGAGGACGGACTCAGACCATTTTCCCAAGCAAGCGCTTCCCCTCTTCAACCTTCTCGTCATTATGCGAAATCTTTCCCGAGATCACCTTCACTTCGCCCTTGACCTTGTCCATGAACGAACTTTTGTGAGGACTGCCAGCTGCCATAGTACTGTGCCCCTTGCTCGACCCGCTCGCTCGCGAGGTAGTATTTTCAATCTTCGATCCGTTATTTAACGTCGTCTCAGCAGTGGGCGCGTTCGAAGCAGTACTCCCATCCCGCTGGTGGTTCTGAGTGACAGGTGAGTGGCCAGCGTCGGCGGTCGTTGAATCCACATTCACCTCGGGAGGCCCAGGTCGCGGACTTCCTGACGTCTCTTTCCCCATCACCGACGCGCCCTGATCCTTCAGGATGTGATCCCTATTCCCCATCTCCTCGACCACGTCTCCAGGCTGTTGCGACCCCAAGTTGAGGTATGGATCAGGGTGACTGTCCAACGCCCTTTGATATGACTCTTCCAAGGGAACACCATTCCAATTTGCACCCGCGCCGGCCAAAGGATGAGTTCGAGGCGTAGTATTCACTATAGGTGGCTGTATTCCCTAGTGAGCCGCCTTCGTTTCAGTTGGGTTCTACAGTTCGATGGAGAATCTTACCTTGAAGTCTCCGCCAGGCACCCCTTCAAAATCTTCTCGCTTGAGGGGGTGTTCATCGTCGCTAGATGAAGAGTCTTGGCTGTTCGCCAAAGCCACGCCAGGTGTTTTTGAGGGAGCCATCGTGTCAACGTCTGCTTCGCTATCCATGGCTTCCCCCTGAAAAGCTGGGTATGGGCTCCAGCCGGGGGTATCTGCGATGCTCGTCTTGGAGCCATCCTGCGCTTCCGTGCTATCCGCGTTCGAGACAGATCCGCCGCTGGTATGGGGTGTCAAGAACGAAGTATCGACCCGTCTTGGGTCGGCTGAAGAAAAGTATGATACATATCAGAAAGAGTGGCATGGAGTTGGATGAAATGCTCAACTAGTGTCTTGAACCGAAGTCTCGTTCTTGGGCGTATTTTGTCCTAGAAGCTTCCGGTCGATCCCGGTGGTATTGTCGCCAGAATCTTGAAGCAAAAGTTCAGTTGATGTACATGTAATGAAATATGTCGACCCACCAGTCCGAGACTGAAGATCCTGATCACTTTCATGTGGTAAAGGTATGTCGCAGGCTTTGGCTGTTGGATCGGTGTCTGCGGTATGTGGCTGGGATGTCAATGGAGCAGCTATTTAATCGTGAATAACACCTCTGAAGCCCACGAAAATGGATCTCACGAAAGTACGAGGTCAACGCGTCAGGCAGGTATTGTTTGGCAGCCTCGCCAGCGTTTATCACCGCATTTTTTACATCGGTTTGATTAGGAATCTGCCACTTCCCCGTATCGAAAGCGCCGCTGGTCGTTTCTTCGGTCATACTGTCGTGCGGAAAGGCACCGGGGATATCTGGTCCCGGGGTAACTGTTTCGGGTGCCGTGGTATTGTGTTCTTGCCCAGAGCTCTTGAGCGAAGAAGACGTGGTATTGGCCCATTCATGGGCAGGTGTGGCGGGGAGTATCTCTTTATCGATAATAGGCGGGCTCGACATTAGCGTGAAAGGAATGAAGTGGGAGCCAGAGATAACGGGTCGGTCGAGTACTATATAGGTTTGAGCATTGACGTCACCGTTTGGGGTAGGTGGATCCCATCCGCCAGCTCATCGCGTGACGTCATCGCAACTCTGAAGGCTTTGCACAGCAACACCAAACAGTCTTCATAGTCCGCGAGGACGTCCAGCAGAAAGTGACAGCTTGTCAGTCGCCATGCTGCGAATCCCCTGCGAGAGGCGGTCGCAAGTCTGGGAAGCCAGGTCATCAGGCCGGATCCACGGAGTAAAATGTCAAATTTTATGTCAATATAAGTAACTTAAGCCATCGCCGATCTGCAGCCTCCAAGCCAGTGAGTTTTAAGTTCAGGCCAGCCGGACATGTTTAGCCAGAACATAAGTGAACATGATCGTACCCCTTAATGATCTTCGCTGTTTACTTTAAATCAGGCACTCCCCATCTTTCCTCGCAGCCGCAAGACCCTGCGCGGCCAGCACAAGTTGGCAACAACTCGTCCCATATAAGTGAACGGCACCATAGCCATACCGCGAGACCCCATGTCACTTTGGACGTAATTCCGCTGGCTCTCTATTCGAGAACAAGTTCATGAAACGCAGGGCCCACCCCTTAATATTAGACTTAAGCATCCCTGTGGTGGCTTCAAGGCACGCTCTGAATTGACGTGATGTCAAGCCACCTTGGTACATCGTTCCAGAGACGCCGTCAGCATAAAATGAACACATGGCGCCCGTGAGAGCAATAACAGGATGTTGAGCTAAGGTTGAGCAGTGCAGATCGCATAAACCCGCTTCCCATTCCCCACACTGGAAAGAACAAGGATGAGCCCTGACGGAGAACTTTCCAGATGTACTGCCCTCAATATGTAAAACTAACCATAATCATCCCTCGTCTTCGCCCAAGGAATTATCCTCGCCTTCCTCGTTATCATCGTCAAAATTGTCATGCAGGGTCCACAAGTCGTTCACGAGGTCCTTGAGATCGTCGCTTTCGAAACCGAGAACTTCGACAGCAGGTTTTCTCTTCAAGTATGTCTCGATCGCCGATGCGTGTGACGAGAAGAGGTTCGCGGTGTGACTGCTGGTCGACAGGGAAGAGAAGACAGAGGTTTTGACTGGCTGGGCAAAGATTCCTCGACGGGACGGTGCGCCTTCAGGACACTTAAAGAATGGCGGGTAAGAGGTGGGAATCGGATAGGCCGCAGCATGGACCCTTCAGAGAAACCAAGAGTCAGTCAGAAGGCGCCAAGTCTTGGGTCTGGAGAACCACGCCACCTTGAGACAAAAGTATCCTGAAGCGATTGACCGGAAGACCACTGTTCGTACGCGGATATACCGGAAGGAGAAAACCCTCTTGTAACATCCAGTCTTGTAAATTGGCGAGATTTCGCACCATCCTAAGATAACCTCAGCAGGGGATCGGAATACCACGCCCAGTATTACTCACATGTTCCCCGCGGCTGGCCGAAAAGTTGACTAGCCATTCGTCGAAGTCCTCGGGCGAATGGAAAGGGAAAATACCGCTCAATTCAGAGAAACGAGTCGTCCCACGCCAATTGAGTTTTGCAGACATCTTCGCCACATCGTCGTGGGTCCCTTTCAGCCTTAATGAATTCCGAATGTCAGTATCCGAACCAAGGGAAAGGTGAGAACATCCGGACCGGAGTGGGAGAGTCGAGGTTTCGATATGGGCCGATAGGATGGCGGAGCTGTGATATATGTTGTTCACCTGATTAACGGTCAGTGCGAGAAATTAGACATGTGTGAAAGTACCTACGTCCGCTTTGAGGTAGCTGCTCCATCGATCAGTGGGCCAAACGTTCGTTGGTTGTATGGGAATGCTTATTGAGGCCAATTCGTCGAGATTGCGCAGATAAAGCGCGTCGTTTATGACTTTCCGGGTGCCTGTGAACTAGGATAGCTTCAACGACACATACCGTGAATAAGGGAAGGAGGCCTACATCATCGACGGCAAGCTGCTTTGAGAGACCATCGGAGAGTAAAGGAAAGGTGAGGCATGGAAGTTTTAGATATTGATCGCGGAAGGATGTCAGGAAAGAATTCATGAATCCGCCAAAAGTTGAGGTGTCGTTCATGATTTGGATGCCCTAGCGGAGCGTTTTACGTGAAGCTGGGAGGACACAAGGGATGCGAGACGATACCTGCGGAGAATCACATTCTTCGAGAAATAATCGAAGAGACCCCTCCATCACGCTGTGATCCTAGAGAAAAAAGTTGATCATAGGATGACAACCCCAGGATCGCGGTGAAGCTGACCTCGTCATACCGCGCGAACAAAGTCTGCCCGAGGTTCCAGTCTCCGTCCGGATTCTCCCATTCTGCAGGATCCGGGATTGGTTGTATTGTCCTGGGAATGTAGTATACGCGGTTAAAATCAGACCAGTACCTCACATCTTCCTGCGACATGTCCGCATCCACATCGCCGGATTTTTCGATATCTTTGGTATCATCTGACTCCTCAAGACTGGAATGGTAGGCGCTCTTAGATATCGCATCCTGCTTGTATTCCGTAACCTCCCCATTCCTGCAGCATTCGAAAAGAGTTAAACGAATTTGGCTAATGATCGGAGATGTCGTACCATATCACCGGGAAATCTTCAGAGGGAAGTTCGTCCTCGTTTGTGCCGAGGAGAGCATTCGATTTCGCAAGCGTTCCAAAATTCGCTATCGCTGGAAGTTATTGGATGCGCGATTATCGTGGTATTCTTAGCTCACCTTTGTGGTCGAATACCAGGAGTCTCGGACAGATAGTCGGATGCCCCTGAGATGCGGTGATTTCAAGGCCCCCACGTAGTAATAATTCGAACATACTGTGTGACTCAAGCCTTCCCTGAACGATACATCGAAATCATAGGGCGAATCCTCGGTTTCTTCGGCGAGATAGGTCTCTTGCGTGTTCCAAAAGTGAGTGCCTGTATAGTTCGATAGACTTCCAGCTTGAATGTAGACAATCTCCTTCATCGGACGACTCAGAGTAACCAGACCGAAGGTGGTGAACCGTGAAGATGATCGAATAAAGATGACGGTTTCTTCTCGGGAGATAGTCACGTCACGGTCACGCAGCGCGAACTTGGAAGCAACAAATTCAACCCACCATGGTTACTCACAGCACTCACCAGCGACCGAGAAAGAGGTAAGGGCACGCATGCGCCACCATCTCCCACACCGCCGTGAAATCTTCTGTACGAAGCTACACGTGAACCCGGATCATCATCGATGAAAACGAGCGTAATTCGAGCTCGCATCACCTCCTGTCACCCGACAGATGGCTCGAACTTGTCCGCGCGATGATCACTTTTACTGGTGCGCAACCTATGTACTTACTCATGTCCGGTGTCTCCTGGACATAAGAACGTTTTTGGATACATTAGGTCCGCTCGACCTCGCGGACGGCCCGGATATAATACCGTGCCAAAGTCACAGTGCTGTCAATTGCCAATTGCACCCTGCGGGCCGCATGTGGTCCGCCTTATCCCGCGTCACCTGTGTGGAGAAAACGCTACAAACCGCAATTTGATCGAGGAGGTACGAAAATAAGCTACGCGCTTCTTTGCTGATCATAGATGATAGACCTGAACTGGCCCCCTGTATCTATCTCGGACCAATATCGGGATTTACACTCGCTGGGCCAATGAAGTCGAACATCGTGGTATCATCTAACGCGTGGGTCTGGTTGATCTCAAAATGGGCCCCTCAATCTAGATACAAGTCCGCTGAACCGCCACGCCAAGACAGTCGGACATAGTGAAGCTCGGTGACCTTAATTGCTTCTTTGAATTTTGGAAAACTTCGGGCGACGTCTACTTAACAAAATATACACCTCAATTCCCCGCCGAGGAACCCCCCGATATACCAGCGACGTACTCCCGGGAACGATTCTGGTGCGGTTGAGGTTACTGTTTCATGGCATCGCTCGAAACCAGTCAAAAGATCGGCTATACCACTTGAGCCCCTTCGTCAGAGATTCTTAACACCAATTTCTGACGATGTTTCTGTTCTGGCTGTCAACGCGTCAACGACATGCTACGTTCGCCTTTCGAAGTCCTTCGACGCCATGTTGTTCTTAATGAAATTAAGCCTTTGAAGCGGTCATAACCTTTGACATTTCTATTATACAGAATGGGAATCCGAGATTAGACAGATACATGTGCGTTTTCAAGGTATGGTGACCTTATAAATAATGTATGAAGGTCCGTCGGATCTCACCGGATGCCGCAGCGACAATGTGGCTGTCAGAACTGCCTACAACACCACACGGAAGCTATCCAAGACCCGGCGGTCCTCTGATGAGAGGGGTGTGTAGCCCGCGGTTCTCCTCACACCGCCGTCGTGTGGATGGGAGAGGGACGGCCTGCGTCCACCTGATGCAAGCGATGTTATCGGCGGTAGTAACAAGGGTTGGCTTCCCTCCCGCAAGCTTGACCCTGGAAGAGGACTAGGAAGAGAATGATACGACCTTATTGGAGATGAGAACATATACGACGGTGACGTGGGAGGGGATCTGGGTGAGGCTGATGAGCCAGAGTCGTCGTATAATGGGAGTATACTGGGGTGATTCTGGTCGTCGTGTATATCGCTCTCATCCGAAAAGTGAGAGAAGCGATCAATCCGCGAGCTATGGACCTTGCTGTTCATGAAGACGCCATGTGGTACGTGAATATTTCGGAGATAATCGTAGTTTTCTATGACGGGGAGACGATTATAATCGTTTCCCTGATGGTACGAAAGTTACCCGCGTAAGTAAGGGTACCACCAAAACGAGGTGGTTCATACCGAAAAATATGCGACGACATGCCATTTCCGGCTCTCACTTGACCCCGGAAGGTGGACCGCCACGGAATATGTCTGTTTGGTAAGTCCGTCAGGTTTCGACGGCCGATCTTTTCTTCTTGTAGGCAGAGGAAGGACGGCGCTAGGATCCGATGCCCGTCGCGCTCTACCGAATTCGATCAGTCAGCTCCTGTTGAGTGATAGTGAAGCACGATGCAAACCTTCGTGCGGCCTTCGCGTCTCTTTCTTCTTGCGTTGTCTCTACTTTCTCTTCGTAGAACAGGTAATCGCCACGCATTCTGCTCTGTGACCTGGCATAAGACAGTGAGAACTAATCTTTCGCGTTATCAGCAAGGCATACCATCGTCTACCATCTGTCCACCGTAGCAGTCCTCCTTCATCCTGGGCCTCCTCCCAAACATAAACGTGGCCGCTCTTCAGGTCATCTCGTTCACTGGAGAGTAGACGGCGCTTGATGATAGGGAGAAGGTTCAACCTGACAGCCTCGAGCACGACGTGTGCATCATGGGCGTCGCGAAGGTCTGGGTAGCCACAATCTGGTCAGGAGTAGTGGTAGCATGCGGTGAGGTGGAAACATACGGAGCTGCGGATGGGTAACGATGCCGTTCCTAATGCTGGAGGCGGATGCCAGTGAGGGGCGTCTGGGAGAAGGAACTTGGAAGGACATACTGAGAATGAAACTCCACTGGCTAGTTGGTCAAGGTCGGATTTATACATCCTTGAAATAAGGTATGCGTGACTCGAGACCCTGAGCCCCTTGCGGCTCACTTTCCGGGGAGTTCACGGAGACATGAGATAAATCTAGGTTGTGATCAAATTCGAACGAGAGAAAGTGTGGGCCAAAAAGGATCTTCTTTCCAGAACAGACGAGATTGTCGATAGTCCCAAAAGAAGTGCGCCTGTCTCTGTACATGGCATGGCCAGATAGAGGAGAAACCGGCATGTGTTTCCGGCGCTCACCCTTATTAGTGGTAAGGACTTGTGAATTGGCCTGTGGGAATCGGTTAGTATTCGGTGCCTCAGTATCACAAGCCAAATAGGCAACAACTTCTGGGTATAATCGGCAACTTTTGACCAGTGATCTGAGTCCCAATTGATCACTGTCACCCGTACACGAACGAGGATTTCGAGTTGGTCTCCCTCGTTCTCACAAAACCTGGTGCGATAAACAAGTTCAGTACGCGTATTCCCAGCAAGAGCAGGGAAAACCTCGGCCATCCGAGGTTTTTCCATTCTTAGTTACGTGTTATTCTTATTTCTGAGAAGTTGGAGGAAGCGTTGATGGCAGCAGTCGACAGAGCAGGATAGGATTTCATGTTCAGAAAGTCGCCGTTTCTTCTCAATTCGAACAAGTGCAACACCTGGTTTCAACTGGATATACTCCCACGAATTGTTCTATTTTTTGGAATCAACTAACCTGGGTTTCGATTTTGTGCGACGTCGTATGCGGTTGCTGAAGCCGGCCGTCGACCCTGGTACAGAGTCTGTCCTGACATATCGGTCATTGACAGGTATGTGAACAAATATGTTCAACTATAGACCTGATCATGAGAGTCGTTGGAATGGGAGAATACTCACCCAACGGGATATATGGCAAGCTAGGGATGAGAAGGCATCAGGTACAAGGAAGAAGTCCAGGCCAGGCTACTCAATGACGAAATTCTGCTGGACGTCGGTCAGATGATCACGCTAAAACCTTGACATCGAGAAGATTGCAAGAAATTCGGTGGAGGCGCCGTACCTGTGTTCCTTAGTGGTCTCAGCGTGCCTTATGTCTTTTCAAGGAACCCCCGATCGAGATTCCTGAGTGTGGGGTGGGACCTGACATGTCGCCTTTAGAGGTGAGAAATCCATGATTGTGGCAAGACATACTGATTTCATAACTGGTCACGGCCACTGGACATCCCCTTCGTCGTGTAACTATCGCATACTTAACAGGATGTTTTCTTAAATGAAATCAACCACCGGCTTCGGTTCCGACTTGTTAGCACCGTTCCCGTGCTCCAACCTCGAAAAAGGCGAGGTCATATTTGATGATTTATTCTCCAAGCTTCAAATAAACTTGCACGGTGAACGTTGTGCAGATCAACGCGTGGAATAGGATGAGGTACGGGAATTTAAGAGCCAGTAGCGACGTCATCAACAGACGGAGTTCCTATGGGACAACTTTGTGCCGGATAACGTCAAACTGGGTGAGAAGTTCGGAAGAGGAGCAACAACCACGACAACCCAGCGACCGGGTCCGAGCTGCCTCTTACCTAGAAGTGCGTGTCGCGCGCCGGCTCATGGGGGGCGAACTAAATAGGTACTAACCTCGAGGCGCGGTTCAAAGTTACCGTAGATAGAATATGAATTTAGAACGCCCCGCGTAAGAATAGAACTGAATAGGTTTTCCAAAGGTGAGCTAACCCACTTCGAATAATGATTTGTCTAATGGAGTCTAGATTCCGTGTAAAGGATACATTACGTGGAACGCGCAGTCACCCAGCGGCCGAACATAATAAAAGATTTCAGGGGGGTATGTTATTCCGGGGCCTTCGTGGATATGAATAAGATGCTCTAAATAACCGGCATCCTCTACCATACCACAATGATTGTACAGACTAGACTGGGATTAATCAGCTGTCCGTGACAGACGGCGGTAGAGCCTCCGCGAGATTCTCAAGCCACCATGTCAGGCCACCAGGTCCTTCAGGACGACTGCAGACTCGTATAGCCCGAAGGCCGATGACGGGCTCATTGTGCGCTGGTTTTGTGAGAAGTACACTCGCGGACCGAACCTCTACATTCAAATGAGGATGAGTGAAGGAAGTGCGCAGCAGGCTTGTCCAGGACCCGCAGTTGTTCACAAGTAGCCAGAGATACACACGTAGAGCACACGGAAAGATCAAGCGCTATCGCTGCCTATCATGGCTATTCTCATGACGACGTACAGGGCAGACGGCTTCTTATCTGCATCTTGAGGTTCCAGACCAACCGTTTGACAGTTTCTGACACCAGATCGCCGACGGCCCGCATGAGCGCTAGGGCGGAGGACGGTGAAAAGAAGTGGGAAACAGGTAGTCAGGACAGAGAGTCGAGGGCATCATAGCTCAAGTATACCAGAGATCAGTGTAGTGAAGAGCGACCGAACAAGAAGATATCGAGCCTTTGTGTACTACGAAAGTTGTAGTCCGCGAGCAAGAAATTCAACTATTTACTATTATTATTTCCAAAGATCATGGGTCTGGTCGCGCCATTCGATCAGTTATTTTTAGAACGCTCAACAACTCTTCTAACGTTTTACATCGTTGTATGGATGCCTGGATGAAATTCTTCCACGGTGTGTCGGGAAATAATATCATCTCCCATGACGATTTATCATGGTTTTGGCATACAAATCGCCGGGACAGAAATAGACAGTCCAGGGTGGGAGCAAAAGAGACGCTTCCGTACGATCACGCCAGTTCGTTCCTTGTTCCTGCCGCCTTTAAGTGCGATGCTACTCGTATGTCCGATTCGCGGATATGAATTACTGCGCACGCAGAAATAGCATCGTATCTGAGAGTCTAAGGGATGTGAAGAAGGCAAAGATATACTGTTTTGCTAGTTGCCGCGGCAGAAGGTATCTAATGTAGGTCGGTGTGTATATATGATGGAGTGCGCACTGTCCAAATGATCCAGATAGTATGTGTATGTGAGAGAGGAAGTCCCGCGAGGTCTGAGAAAAGATAATGATAAGAAGAATGGAGGTAGAGGGAAACGGGTGATGTTCCAGCAGAGATAATGATAGAAAGAATGGAGGGGAGTGAAACGGATGATGTTCCAGGAGAGATAGTGATAGAAAGACTGGAGGAAGAGGGAAACGGGTTGATGTTCCAAGAGAAAAACTCTACAACGACGTCGGCTCTAAAACGTCAGGCTTGAACCGCAGCCTCGCAACAAGCACCGTATCCCACGGCCCACCAGTATTAGACGCCTTACACGTCGACAGTGTATTATCAGGTATAGGTTCATCATACGACGGGCCCCCAAGTTCAGGCGGAACTTCCGTATCAGTCGTAAACGTTCCCCAAGGCTGGCCGGTCCTAGGCGACGAAAACACATTGAAATGTGCCTAGGCGTTCCAAGCGTCAACAAAGAAAAACACCACCACGTAAAATCATGACATACCTGTCCGTCAGGGTGGTGGTGGCTCACGAAGAGGGCATAGTCTGGAGCATCGAGCGTCCCGATGACTAAACAGTTCTTACTGTCAGCTCTCGCCTGATATCATGAAATGTTACTGTATCAGACACATACCTAGGAACAGGTCCTCCTTTTGAATATGATGCGCCGGTCCGTACGTCTGCATAATAGCGTCCACATTCGCCTTGAACCACTTCTTCGGCACGTCCAAACTCTCCATGTAGCGATACATCGTGGTCTCCGTGCACATATGCGCCGTCTTATGCCCCGCGCGCAACGGGAACGAGTACCGTCTGCTGACACTTTGCCTACACACATCAAAACCATCAGCATCATCTTCTCCCCAATCACCCAACAAAGAACAAAAGTCGAAGAGCAAAAAAAGGAAGAAAACTCACGACACGACACCACTCCTCCCCCTCGACGTCAACAGCCCCACAACCGCATCCAACCCCCTCTGCGCCGCATTCCTCTTATCCTGCCTCTGCCCCCCAGTCGTCACCCTTCCATACCCATAAAGCGACGGCAACCCCCTCGTAACCTCCTCCTCCGACCTCTCCGGATGCAACGAGTCAAACAGCGTCACAAACATCCCCGCCGGCTTCGACAGGAACCCCACCGCACCAAGCAGCACCGGCGACGGCGTCCACAGCGGGAGCGTCACTACAAATCCACTCAGTACGAATCCACAAAATAACACCAAGACCAAGGAAGGAGACGTACGCGAAGGATGGAACGAATGACTCAACAACAACCGATACCTCCTCTCATCCCTCATCATCGCAATCCTCTGATCCCCCGGCGCCGGCGACTCATACCCACTCAACTCCGGGAGCGCCGTCAGCCCCAGGTCCTCAAGCGACTGCGACGACGGCGTAGACGCGAACAGCGACGACGCCCGAGTCGACGGTGCCGTCGCCGTATACACCACAGGCTCCGGCATGCGGACCTCGGCGTTCGCGACCGTCTCCTCACGGTGGGGCCCAGGTCCAGGATCGAGGGGCGAGATGGTCCCTGAGGGCAGTCGTACGGTGGGACGCATCGTTGCGGAAGAGCTTGAGAGATCCTCCTCGGCTGTAAGGTACGTCGTATCCGTCGCCGTCGAATCCGGCGATATGCCAAGCAACGGACCCGCCACGCCCATTCCCGCTACAGTACCCCAAAAGCCGTAATCAGTACGTACTCAATTGTAACCAACAAAAAGACGTACGTGGCGTCCCGAACCTCGGAGGCGTATCAGACACAGGCAAGGGCACAGGCCGCATATCCGGTGACTCCTTCGAAGGCGGCAAATCCCAATTCCACTCCCACTGCCTCTCCTTCTCAATAACAATCGGCGACGTCGTTACCTGCCCCTCCTCCCCACCGCCCCCATCGCGCAGGAACGCCGTGCGCATCGCCTTGACATCCACGACGATCTTCTCAAAGGACGGGCGCACGTCAGGGTCTTGGTGCCAGCACACCCGGAGGAGGTCCTGGAGCAAAGGGGTGTTGAACGGTGTGTTGGGGACGGTGGGGCGCTGGTTTTCGTCTGTGGGAAGTGGTATTAGTTCATTGTTCGTATGGCAAGGGTCACGAGATAAAAAGAGAGTCAGGGGTGCGGTAGTCATTAGCTACGTCAAGACGCAACCGAAAGCGGCAGGAAGCGCTCGATCGAGAGAGCGCGCCCCTCCCATTCAAAGGTCCAACGCAAAACCACTCACTGAGCACAAAATGCCTAACAGCCACATCATCCAACAACGCCCACGGCACCCTCCCCATCGACAAAACCTCCACACACGAGATCGCATACGCATACACATCCATCTGCGGCGTAAGCGCAAGCTGGCTCAGCCCCGACATCAGCTCCGGCGCCTGCCACCTCAGCGTCCCATCTACACCCGAACAAAAACAACCGCTCGTCAATGAGGAAGGAGAATGTGAGGGGGATGAATGGGGAGGAGGACGCACGAGGCGGGGCAGTCCCACTGATCCGGTACGCCTCGCTCTTCATCTCGCTCTGCCCGAAATCAGAGATGACACAGCGGATCTCATCGTCCACCAGCACATTCGCAGCCTACAACACAACCCCGAAATATGAACAAACCCGACAGAGGACGAATTTCAAATGATATAGACGAACCTTAAGATCCCCGTGCAGCACCCCGTTCCGATGGAGGTAATCCATCCCCTTCGCAATCTCCAGCATAAACCGAAACAAATCGCCCTCCCTCGGCACCACCCCCTGCTCATCCCTCCCTCCACCCGGGCTCCTACTCGCCCCACGCACCCTCATCGAAAAGCTCGTCGTGCGCCCCCTCGGGCCCCCACCACGCGTCTTAACAGAGGACCGCACCCCCTCCTCCTCCTTCACCGCCACCCTCTTCAAAAACTCCACCAAACTCCCCCTCCGCATATACGCACTCACAAAGAACCACGGCCTCTCCCCACTCGCACTGCTCGCCCCATACAGCTCCAGCACATTCTCATGCCTCAGCCCCTTCCAGATCCCCACCTCCCTTACAAACAGCTCGCGCGGCGTCGTCGCCGCTAGAATCTTGATCGCCACGGTCCGCCCGCGCCATTTCCCGCGGTAGACGTCGGAGAAGAACCCGATCCCGATCTTGGCCTCGCGGTCTACTTCGTAGCGCGTGATCGTCCAGGAGGGCAGGTTGGTCTCGACCCCGCGGCTCATCCGCCTCAGCGCGTCGATGCCGCTCTCGATGAACTCCCGATCCAGCGTGTCCCGCCCCCATCCGTCCGCCGACCCGCTCCTGCTGTTCGTCCCAGAGGTCCCGCTCCCGCTCCCGCTTCCAGTCGTAGCAGTCGCCGTACTCCCCGTTGTCTTAGTCCTCGTAAGCTTAATCCGCTCCAGCACCTTCCCCTTCCCCTTCTCCCCCTCTCTTTCCCCCACTTTCTCAACCCCCACCGCCTCCTGATCTTCCGTCTCCTCCTGCTCCCCAACCCGCTCCAACGCCCGCTGCAGCGTCTTAATCGCCTCCGGCATCTCCTCCCTCCCAATCTGCAACACCCCCAGCATCTCCACATCACTACTCGTCTGCAGCGCCGCCCGCATCAACGCCCTTAGATCCGCACTGTCCCGTGCCGCATCAAGCGTGTTCTGCGTCGAGTGCAGCGTCCTCAGTGTCGGGAGGATCTGCGACGCCCGTAGGCGCGACGGCGAGGCGGGCGGGTCGAGCATTTGGGTATTGGTATACGGAGGCGGCTGGGGGGCCTTTGGTGTATCGGGGGCCTGGTTTGGATTGGGGCTTGGGGGGGGAGAGAGGCCGTAGATGCCCTCGAGGAGGAGACGCGTGTCGGCTTCGCGTTGGCGCTCGGAGGCTTGCACTTGCTTGAGGATGCGGATCTGGATGGAGATTCCGAACCGGCCGAGTGCTTCGCCTAGTGAGGCGTCGCAGTCGCTGATTTGTGCGAGAATCTCGTCCCTCTTGAGGTACCGCTTGAGGAACGGGCGGTGGACCTGTTTCTGCAGGAACATGTGCACGTTGCTGAAGGATCTGGGGGTAACAATTAGTTTTGGTTGGATAATTAGGAATCTGGCGACGTACTCTTCGAGCTTGGCAATGGGCTTGGCAAGTTCCTCGCCGACCATATCGCCCGTCTCGTGGAGTTCCTCCCTGATGGAGAGTAAGATATCAGCGCATCGCTCAGTGAGGCGCAGGCACGCCAGCCGATTCGTCTAAAAGTTAAATTTAGATTTGTAACTTTGAAACCAAAGAGAGAATGACGTACGTCAACCAGTTCGAGCGCGTCCCAAATGTTCAGCAAAACACGCGCAGCCGATGCAAGCCCCGGCACCGGCGCGAATTCCAGCAAATCCACCGCCGTCGACATTACTTCGTGCGTCACCCCCGCCGCCGTACCCAAAATTGACACAGCAGCCTGCGCAACTCTCTACCACGACGCTATCAGAAACATACACCCAAACCAGAAACCGGGGAACGTACCTGCCGGGTATGGATGTACCCCTCCGTCTGTTCCTCCGGCACCGTCTTCTTCCTTCGGGGCGGATCCCGCCAAGGCCTGTGCGCCACCTCCGTGTCCCGCCCGTACCCACCCCACCAGCTAGACGGCGGCGCGTTCGGTGGTGTGGAAGTCCCCATAACCGTTCCCTCCATGCTGTCCATCCGCCCCCTTGACATCGTGATTCCAAACACCTTGAACGCGTTCACATCCTGCTTCTCGTCGCGTTCATTGTGCGCGAGTGGTACGCTCGGCTCGGAGATGACTCTGCTCAGAGGAGTGCCGAGGGAGAAGGAGCTGCGCGGCTGGCGGATGATCGAGGTGGACTGGCCACGGGGCCGGGAGGGGAAGGGCGAGGGCGGGGAGAGGATATCGGGCGGGAGGAGCTTAGGCGTGTGTGTCGGGGTCGTCGAGTTTGACGACGACGTCGAGGGGGTGAACTGCAGGCTGGAGGAGGTCGCTCCCATCGACGGCGACGCGGGAGGACGTGACGACACCATCTCTTTGGGGAATCGGAGACTGGATTCGATGTTATATCTGGAAAGTACAAGGACTGGGGGAATTGCCTTTGCACGTCCAGGTAACAGGCAGCGACAGCGGTCGTCGCAGCAGGAATCAAGCGTCTTTTGGCGGGGCTGACGTTGTGTGTTGCCCCGTCGGCGATATGACAGCCGTGGGAGGATCGAGTGATCGGGCCTAAAGGGGAGATTATGTTTTTGCCTCCGGGCGCTTGTGTTGGCGGACCCAATTCTTCTTCGTGCTTTATATACGAGGGCAAGGTGGTGGCACTCGTTAGAGGGAGGTGCGCAGTGAGAGGCTCTGTCAGCGCAAAGGTAGGTACCCTATTCCTGTGCATATGATGGTATGTGACGAACAAAAAGTCAATACTGCTACAGGCTATCCATGACGACGCAGCGACGTGACGAGAAACAAAGTCCCCGAACCCCGAATTCAGAAGAAAGTCACCCAAGGAGGCCTTAACAGGCTGAATTGGAAGCCGGCCGGAGTTGGAGGAGGTGGAGAAGCACGTATATCACACGCCCCGAAATCCCACACGTTCGGAATCGAAGCTCTCTCTGTGACTGACAACTGACCCCAGTTTTTCTTTTTCGTACCAAGATCACTTATACGCAGCACATCGGAGCATGCTGTTCACATCGAGCGGAGTGTACACCCCGTCGTCCATTCCAGCGAACTCGCGAGTATGCAATGGAAAGACCTGCTATACTCTACATCCGGATGGATTTCTGGCCTGCATTATCATACGCCCACCATTTCGAGCCCTGCAACAGCCAGATCTCCCCCCAGGATTCGTCCAGCACCCTCGATTGTCTACTGCTGCGGTCGGCCGCTGAATGGAATCCTGACTATCGACACGCTTCGAAGGGGGTCCACAGTCTCTCAGCACCCTCATCTCCTGGGCTCCATACCCTCATACTGAGGCCTCTCCTCACTCAACGCACCTACTTGTCCATGCCTGTGTCGTTGACCCACTCTTCCTGCGAGATCACCATCTCGGCTCCCGAGAGGTCTGAGGCGCCAGACTAGGGCAGAAGCGCGCAACTCGTCACTCATCGATCATCGCCCTCGCTGGGGAGGGCTCGCCACAGGATACCCATCCAACATCACGTCTTTTTGCCCCCCTACCCTATTCTTCACGCCCCAAATCGGATCTTCCACTCCGTCTTCATCCGCCAGCCAAGCGCACACACTCAACCTCCTCACAGGTCCCTTGTACGTGGCATCGCCCCACTGGAACTCGTCTCGCCATGCCCGGAGACATGGTGAGATGGCCGAGCGGTCCAAGGCGCCAGACTAAGGTACGATGTAACAGTAGATGTCAAATCATCTGGTCTCTTCGGGGGCGGGGGTTCGAATCCCCCTCTCATCATATCTTGCCCACTAAGGGCAATTTTTTGCGTCCTACGAGGTGTAGGAGGCTTTATGTACAAGATGCGCGCGCCGCGCGGCGCGGCTGCGGGGTCACTATTCCATGTTCCAACTATGCTCTACCTCGTAGAACTTAGAGGACGCGGCGCTCTACGAAGTTGGCTCCCCACATTTCTTGCTCCGAGTCCATCTTGGGCCATCCACGCGCGAGATTCTGGACACAGCCTATTCTGACATCCAAAGGCTATCGCATTACGACCCACATCTATTGACATCTAGGACTACTTACGTATTGCTCAAGATGATAGGAGTTCCAATCATGCTCGCAGCACCGCACCCTTAGAATGTCCTTTCGCTGCACTTCCCAATGTGACATGGGCTCGTAACCTCGTACATCCAGTTCGGGGGCCCTCCTGAGTCTTTAGGACCCACCTCGCAATCCATCGCTGACTCGAGGTACATCCTTTAACGATACCTCAATAGCGTCACCCGATTTCCAGGCATATTAGAGCTATTAGTGATGTCCTCTATAAAGTTTTGTTTTCTCCGCGCAAAACTGCACTTTCACGACCCTTACACTGCCCAGGTCGACCCATCGCGTTTCGTATAGTCCTCAAGATCTTACCTACATTCATCTACTTACCAATCGGCAAGCCGTTTTTACCGCATCGAAGCGAAATAAGTATGAGTCATCCACTCAACGGTTTTCTTGCCACTAGGTTGTCGCCCGCCGCAGCGACACGGTCGGCTGGTGACTTCACACCACCCTGACTCAGATGAATCTTTGTATTTTCCCCGCAAGCCTACCTCTGACATCTGTTATGCAGTATTAGACGAAGCGCTGTGTTGTGTTGGATGCTATCTTTGAGGAAAGTGACCGGTGAGTGATCGCGGTAGGGCAGAGAATAAGATCATGACCGGAGAATCTGAATCGCTAGTTGCTTTACAATTACATGGCAACTTGGCCGAGCGGTCTAAGGCGCCAGAATCAGGATCTGGTCTTTCGGGGCGTGAGTTCGAATCTCACAGTTGTCATTTCCAAGTTGACCTTTTTGCTGAATCTGCCTCTCTCAAGTCTACTGTCTTGGCCCGAGCCTCGAGGCCGCCATGGCTGCTTCACTGTCAACTGAGATCTCTAACCGGAGATGAACAATAGCCGCCGTGTATGGGGAAAAACGACTGTACTTATTATCATTGATTGTGCGATGTATACAGGGTGTATGGCGATGCACTGGGTGAAAAAAGAAGCACAATCCTAGAAAACTTTCTCAGCCAAGACCTTCAAGATCTCTACGAAACGCTCATCCTTAACCCTGCCGCAAGTTAATTCTTAGCGCCTCCAATGCCCTTCACTTGAAAAAATTTAGCCGGGCTGTCATATTCGGCGCTCCGTCATATCTGTTGACCCTACACACGAGGTCCAGCTACTTCGTATAAGTATATGAATAAACACCCAGCACCCCCGGCTCAGGCTTGTTCGTTGCAAGGTTATACGGCATCTGCACCTTGATAGCTATACCTTGGATCCAGATGACAGGCCCTTCGGAACATGAGAAGAGCGGTACCAGCGTCTGGCGTGTCTGCCTTGAGGTTAAAGAATCTGTTCTAAGTATCGTCTGCTGGATGCGTAGAGTGGTTTCGGGGTGACCGTGTTCCGAGTCGAGAAGGGCTGGCACGTTTTCTTATCGCTACTCCATGGTCTCTTTAGGTACGAATCGCGTCAATAATTTAAGAATATGCAATGAAGCATGACGAATGAAGCCCGCACTTTGATAATCCACGGAGCATGTCATTTATTGCAGTTCTTCAGCGTAGCGTCTGTTCACCCGCAGTAGTCGTAACATTTCTCCACCTTGGTGCTTCCTCTTCGCTCCTCTTCTTGACCGTTTCTGGATAGCCGCGGTACCCTGCGATCCGAAAGACAGAACAGATTGTCTCGGGATCATGCCGCCTGCTTCCTTGATCTACAAATCGGCCAAAATTTCATGAGCGGGTCGGTGCAGCCACATGACACTGGTGGAATACCGGGATATTGACACCTCTCCGGAACGGTTTTGGGAGTTGACATTGGCCCCGGCTTTCAGAAGCGTCAGTATAATGTACGAGTGCAATTTGGAGCGAATCACTGGCAACGGTGTGACCAAGAGCGGTGAAGTCAAGTCAACTATATCCGGGACGTCGACGGGAACGAGATAAGATACTTCAGGACTTCAAGATGCTTGGTCATTGGCTTGAGTCGTACTCGCTGAGCGCCCGCGATGGTGATACTTGTGTGGCCAGGCCTTTCTATGAGATCTTCGTGCCTGCGAGGTCCGGCGCCACGTCCGATTCTAGCAGCTGAAAAGAACATATAGGCTTCCGTTATTTCCAGGTGAATCTAATACCCATTCGGCGGACCATTTCGACTCAGCCTACATAACAGCCCAGACCACGGTGGGACAGCTTTATCGCTTCAGATGCCATACTACCTGCGTACAATGTAGGATAGGTTCTGAAGCCTGGTTAATTAAGAGTATCCTGCAATCCTGGAATTACGATGAGGCGTTCATCGTTCGTACCAGTTTTCGAAACTCGGGACTGCTTGAAATCGAGAATTGGCATGCAAATTAGAGATGGTGGATGCTCGTAAGTGGCCACAGGGGGAAAATGGCACTCTTGTCGGTGATCGGAACTTGAAGCTTGAGGGTCAAATAGCAGCAAATAGCGGCTTTCCCCTCGTCGATCCCGTCGCGTTGCGAACCAGTTGCTATGATGCATAGCTTTCCTTTTTCTCTCCCTGTTGTTCCGAGTTCAGTAGTTGATGTTGGCCTCTTTCGCTTTCAACCGTGGTCGGTAATTGTCAGGCCTCTCCTGATCAACCTTGTATGTTGGCCTTGCCTTTGTCTCAATTGTTGTTCTTCGTGGTGCGGTCGGGAAGGATGGCCATAGTTCTCTGGAGAGGACCATCAGAGCCACCGCTATGCGGTCTTATAAAAGGTCGGCTCAGACCCTCATGAAAAGCGCTAAACGCGCCCCTGAAGTCCCATCCCTACCCTGAAGATCTCTGAGGAATACCCTCGCTTCTTCACCGCTGCTACAGTGACAACGTGAGTCGTCTCGTCATACACCAATCATGTCATAAATGATTTATTCTCTAGGAACTCTTCATCTACGACACAGATGATAGACCCCCCCTCAAGGAAGGGAGTCTTTGGAAGACTGGGACAGATGTTCGGTCTTCTACTGCCCAGCTCGAGCCAGTACTACAAGAATGGTCCTTCCGTCCTACCTTCCTACTGTGAATGGGATGACCCAGAGCTAGCGCTCGGAGATGATCTCACCCAAATGTCTCCGAAATCTCCATGCCTCTACGACACCGTCTATCCTCGCGAAGGATCTGTCGCGTCTCTTGATTCATCAAGCGATGATATGTACGAACGACCGCCCCCTCTACCCAAACCCAAATTGAAACAGGCGCCCATTGGGACATCTCGACCTACTCCATCAGGCCATACTAGGAGCTCCCTCCGCAATGCGGCGTCTACTCAGCCTCCAACTGGTTCCGATCACCAGCGCACATATATAAGGCGCCGGGTCACGCATGTCACAGAATCAACGTCTCCTCCACCCCTTCCGTTGACCAGTATGTTGGGGAGATACCAAGCAGCGAAGCGTGCATCCCGCCCCAGAGATACAAAGCGCTCTGTTCCCACTGTTCCCATACACCCCCAGCCTGATAGCCGCCCCATTATCAATGTGTCTGACAGGCAAGAGCGCTTCCGTACGGTGGAACTGGTCGGAAGCGGTGACGACGGTGTTCCAGGAAGCTCAAATTCACGATCCCATTCTGATTATCGGCCCAAATCGTTCACCGTCAAGCCCCCAGACCCTGGCTATATCGCCAGGCCGCTCCGCACCATCCCACTTCCCAATGTACGTCCCGAACCACATTCAGACTTTGTATCCCATCACGCCACCGTCACGCCTCTTCATGAAGAACCGCTTCTGTTCAGAGCTCTAATCGACACAGAACGCCGCTATACACAAGGCTTAGTCTCCGATGACCCGGTAATATACGTACCACCCCGATCCACCTGGGGCACGGCACCTCACAAGTCCTTCCGTGCGCCTGGAACGAACCCTATGGACCCCCGTTCCCCTCTGAAACCCACTCAGCCATTTCGCCGGACACCTGGGATACCGCACATCTTCAAGAGCCACCCTGTGCCGATCTCCTCCCACAACCCGTTCAGGCATCCCTCCAGGCAGGTGAACATCCATCCTTCCACACGAGCTGTCCCCGTCGGTCAAGGAATTCCATCGCACAACCATGTCTTCGCGCCCAGGCCCCAGCTGTTTAACCCTGAGATAGTCAAGAACCTGGAACGTCTCGTCGAAGACGACGAAGAGATCATTCTCTACATGGCTTCTCAGCGTATGGTCAAGTCCGATCCCTCACCCGACCTTTCTACCGACGGCGATGACGAGCCGACCGAGCGCTGGAGTAGCAGATGGGCCGCTTCAAGAGGCGTGGCAAACCCCGATCCTTATGCGAAAGAACCATGGCGCACGTCTCCTCCGAAGGCTCACTCTGGTCTCCCAGAAGGTTCGGGCGGAGTGAAGCCTCAGATAGGATTGTTTGATGATTTCCCTGTATGTGAAATGTCTATCGCGATGGGGCTGCACGATGATACGCCCCCAACCAATGTCACGATCCAAGCGAATGATGTCGACTAAATAATGTTCTTCCGGTGTTCTTTGTCGCTCTGCTGTCATGTTTCTATCTTCCAATGCCTGTCTCCTAATGCCTGTTATGACCAATGCCTGTCTCCTAATGCCTGTTATGACTAGTATTTATTATGATCCAGATACCGTAACAGATCCTGATCCCTTCTATAACGAATAAAGATAATGTCCCTCCTCCACACGGCCTTGTCTAGTCTACCAGCCCTTACACGCATCTTCGAACTTCCACCTAAGATGCCCCCTTCAAAGGTGCCTCACGCCAGCAATGCCCATGCCCAGCGCTCGCACGACCTCCAGGCCCTTCTTCCGCCTCTCCTCGACAGCACCTCCCATCGCAGCATCCCACCACCGCTCCTTCTCAGGCACCTCCCTCCATCCACCCCTCAACAGCGTCTGCAGCTTCTTGATGTTCCCACCCGCGGGCTTCGACATCACCTTCTTCGCCTGCGGCCAATGCGGCGGCGGGTTCGAGGGGGAGTAAGGCGCGGCGACATCCGTGCCGGGGACGCTGAAGCCGTTGATGGCGAGGACGAGTGCGGGCGGGACGGTGATGCGCCCGATCTTGAAGCAGCATTGGGAGACGGAGATGGTGTGGAGGATGGCGCCGTCGGGCTCTGCCTCGGATGCGAGGGAGGCGGCGACGGCTTTGAGGGCTTTGGCGGTGTCGGCGTCGGGGGTGGCGGCGTCTGCCTCGGTGTCGGTTGGGGTTTCGCTGATGGACAGCGGGGTGGTGGTCGAGGAGATTTCGTCTGCGGGAGTGCGCAGGGATGCGTTGAATAGGGCGGTGTTTTCGTCGGAGGAAGGGGTGGACTGTTCGATTGCTGCGTGCTGGGGCTTTTTGCTTTTCTTGGAAGGCTTGGACACGAACTTGGCGATGACGTAGAGCTGGAATGTGTATCAGTGGATAGTGGGGATCCAGTACTTGAGTAGACGCACCCATTTGTGGTCCCAGGTCCCTACGGTCAATCTCACTTCGTACGACGCCAACATGGGTATCTCGCGGATGAAATTGTAGTGAGTGGCTGGGTAAACCGTGAGATAGAGATTCAATGTTTAAGAGAAAATGCCGGACCTGCCAAAGCGATCCACCCTCCTGCGCCGAAGAACCTTGGAAACATGGCTAATGCAGACTTGAAACGCGCGGCATCCATTGTCTAATAACACGTCTTCAGTCCTTAGGCAGTGCTAAATAGGTTTTAGAACTCACTTTGGCATAGCTCGAGTTGCTCAAGTGACCATTAAAATCACTTTCGTCGAGGCCTATATTCCCATCAGCCACCTGAAGCGTTTCTCGAGATATCCGCCTCACTAGCCCACGAATTGTATTTGATCACGTATTTTAACGGATCGGAGCCCACTGGACATATAGAATCGAGCCATTCGTCCTCTGCTTGAATCTTGGTAGCGCCCGACTTGAACATTGACCGCAACACCACCATTTTATGGGCGAGTCGTATTCTGAACACAGGCCTGAATACGCGGACTTTTTCGCCATGGTCAGAATTATGATGAGAATGAGTAGAGGGTGAACTCACAGTGCCATGCCAGAGGCCACGAACGCATGTTGACCAAGATCACCAGCCAAAGCACATATTTCGCCAGAGTTGGCGCGAACTTGAAGAGAGCCTTGAGGTTGGCGACCACGGGGGGTCCAAGCGCCGACGCAAGCGAAGAAAGCCTTTCGAGAGACATCGCGGTCGACCGTGGTATCGAAATTGAGGCCATTTTATCCACGTCTAAAGTGTTGGACCCGTTGTCGGGGTCGGGTAAACCAAGGGTAAACAGTGTTACGCGAGCATCTTCATTTTGGGGCGGCTTCGGTTCATCAATTACCGAGGGTTCAGGCACATTGATTAGATAGTTGTTTATCTTATCACGTTGGATCCACCTCGTCAATACCGCGATTGCTGGAACACACGGCGGCAGATGATGGGAGTAACTGGCAATCGCAATAGTTTGACGCACACGATTTAGTGGCGCTCCTTCTGAGGCTAGCCTCTACGCCACGTTCGTTTCAAGAGGCCGATGCGGAAGTTGTGACGACGAACGTTGGGCTAGGTTAGGGTTTACAATCTCGGCCCCCGTCTTCTTTTCTGCTGAATTTTGACTCGCTTTGGACTCTCCACGGAATCTTGACGGACAGTAGGCCGACGCAGTAAGTACTCCAGACTCCACACAGTGAACATAAATTACAGGTGACGTTTCATTTTCTTTGACGTGTGTTTTTCTGGTCTTGTTCCCGAGAACAACAACCCTGCAACCTCCTGCAATCCCTACTTGTCCAGCTCTCCCCGCGATACTCGTCTAAATTACCGTTCTGCCAGACTGTGGCGAGTAGCGGGGCTGGTTGGAAAGCGTAAAAGTCACCTGATCGCGTTATACAGTGTACACCATCAAGTCGTCACTGGACCCACTACACGCACTGTGACGGACTGAGCGTTCTTCCTTTTGCCTCCCCCATACCACGTTGATCAGGCTTGATCGTCCTCTTGCCTACAGCGTCATCCCAATCCCATCTCCATACCCCTCCCCACCACGCCCGTCAACCGCAATGCACGATTGCTTGGAAGTCTTCGATATCTTAACAATCATTTTCCAGGACCTGGATTTGTCGTCCCTCGCATCGCTCGCAAGAACTTGTCACGCATTCACAGGCAAGGTCCATCCACTCATTTCCCATATCCCCTGTTATCTGATTTCACGGCTTTGTCCAGAACCCGCTCTAGATATACTTTGGTATGAACAGCCAACATTGGGATTTCTTATCCAGGTCATGCCATCGGACCTCTGGCACCTCAAGTCGATCGTTCTGCCCGAGTGCTCCTCAGGTCATGAAGATGTAGTGGTCAGTGCGATCGTGTCCAACGCACGTTCTCAGTGGGGTGTATCTGATCTTGTCCCATTGAAGGCGTTCAAGAGACCGCTTAAGGAATCGGATTGGTCTAGAGTCGAGTACTATGGGAAGAAAATCAGACGATTGGGGTGGTCCTCGTTGCGCAAAAGACGTGCTGTGCATGAAAGTGTTGCGGAAGCAATCCTGGAATACCAGCCACGTCGATCGCTACTTCCGAATCTTCGGGAAGCTCTCTTCACTTTTGACTCTTCCGAGCCAATAGAGGAATCCGACACCGATTCGGACGCTTGTCTTGATCTTGACGCTTGTCCTGATCTTGACGCTTGTCTTGTTCTCGGACCGTCCGTGGAGACCATCCGCGTCATTTTGAACCGCAACTCCTTTGATTCAGTAACGAAGCTGTTTTCCAACATCGTTCAGCTCTGTCCACAACTTTCATCCTTTTCTCTGGTTTCTTCGATTCCCTCATTAGAAGGAGCAACAGGCAACATTGCAGCCATGTACACGACATTATCTAACCTCACCCTCGAATCTATTTTCGCGATATTATGTGACCTCAAGTCCCTTCGTTCTCTCGATATAGACTTCGATTTAGTCTCCGGCCTAGCTAGCGACCTAGCCACGCTCCCATCCCTCGAACGCCTGCACTGTGCCCACATATCGCCCGAATTGTTGGCTCAGGCCGACGGGTTCCGGAGCCTGCGCCACTTTGTGTTTCATTCCGAGAGCTGGGAAATAGCCGCGGCTGTGGTTACCAGCCTCCAGCTTCCATTTGAGACTTTGGATGTTACGATGAAACCTACCAGACCGGATACCCAGGAAAACCCAGGCCATATGGGCATGCTGATGGCATCCCTCGACCATCATCCATGCCTCCACTCGTTGCTAAATCTACGCCTGATCTTCCAACCACCCAATTCCGACTATCATCACGAGGATATCTCCGAACCTGGTGTGCTGCGATCGCTATGCGCACTGACTTCCTTACGCTGTATAAACCTCAATCTGAACCTTGACCGTCTTGGTCTCGAAGGAGAATTGACCGATTCATGGTTGATGGATGCATCTCTCGGCTGGCCAGCCCTCCGCTCCCTCACAATCTCCAACAACCGCAGAAATATTAGCCAGATAACACTCCCGGGATTGATCCCATTGATCAAGCACTGTCCCCACTTACACACCCTGTCCATACCCATCCTCGGAGACCCTGTGGACCCGCCACTATTTGCTGGCGTTCGTAATGATCTTATCGAGACGTTGGATTTCTGGTACTCACCCATAAAGTACGAACCGGTAGGGTCCCCGGCTCTTATTGCCAACATGTTGATGACGGTGTTTCCCCGTCTGCGGAGGGTTGCTGCTATCGATCCATACCGCTTGCGAAATTCAGCTTGGGACGATGTGAAGGACTTGGTAAGGCTCGCGCGATGCGGGGTTCCTGTTGCCTAAACATGTGTAGGCAGTGATATTGTCAGATTCCTTTTGGGATCTAAACGGCCTCTGTTTACGGTACTCTCATGTAACTGTTTGACAGTATGTAGTCTCGTTTTATCAAGACGATTCGGTAGTGACTCTGCCAAGGCAATAAGATCTAAATTATGTCCATCTAATCTAATCTTGTCGACACGTGAGGTGTTTGCTGTCCCCACCGCAGTGGTCTCCTTCCACCTCCAGTCTATGTCGCCTACCAATCCATTCCAATTTCAGTGAGCAGAGATCCCTCAACGAGATTCTGAACTCACAAGAATGGCCCAGCTCATAGCATTCCTTTGACACTGCCAACATGGCGTCCTCCAACTCGGACAACATCACGATGATTGACGAGGCTATGATCGACAAGTTCGCGACCCTTTTCTCTCCGGCAACGCCTCGTGCATCACCAACACCCGAATCTGCTCCAATGACTGCCGTGCCCACAAGAATAAGCGCACGGCCGCACTCGTTTCATCAGGAAGCATCAGGATCCGACTCAGAGTTTGGGTCGTTCGTTTCCGTATCAGCGACGGAAGATCCCCTGGCGAGCCTAGATTTCGAATCACCAGCGCCCATATCCTCATCGAACAATGCCCCATACAAAGGCAGCGCCAGCCTCAACTTCTTCGATAAATTCGCGCAGGATGCAAAAGAGGCGGCGGATCGGAATAAGCACGATGTTCTCGATGAACTTCTGATGCACGAGGACGATCCTCTTTACTGGATGAAGGATCAGGGACCGGGGAGTCCAGACGCTGGGTTGCCGACGAATCCTAGATCCCCTGTCTCTCCCGTTTCGACTACAGAGTCTGACACCGCCAACTCCTTTCACGACCTCGACGATGACTTCTTCACGACTAAACCTGCTGCTACAGTGCTCAACCAGCCCCGAGCGCCCATTGCACCGCGCCCCGACCATTCACCATCCCGTTCTTCCACCCTCGCTCTTCCAGTCACCCTAGCGCCGCCACTCGCAGATCCATCTACTGCCTCCTCATCCTCCCCACCCCACGACTCGCACCCGCTCTCCAGTAGCGCCACCCTACGTAGACCCTCCATGCACCAGTCCCCCTCCTACTCAACCCTAAGCAGCCTCTCCTCGCGCTGGATGTCCTCCCTCCTCCCTTCCTCCAAATCCAGCCCCGCAAACACGTACAACCACGCCGCCGCCCCCTCCCTCGAATCCATCTTCGCATCCGACACCGCCATCACCTCCACACGATCCCGGAGCATCGATCGGCACGTCCACCCAGGGCGGGCCTCGTCCCAGCCCGCACCGGACGTCCAGATATCCCATGGCACGCCCTTTGGTCGGACCCTGAAGGCTTCGCCGTTCGCGTCGCACATCTACACGCCGCCGAGTGGGGCGCCGGGGTACAAGGGCGAGGCGTACGATTGGGACAAGGGGTTTTCGGCGGAGCTGGAGAGGGAGCTGAGTGGTGGGGATGACGTGAGGGAGAGAGAGCTTCTTGGGGTACGGGGCGCGGCTGATCTGACGAGGAGGGGGAAGGGGAAGGACGTGGGGCAGATCATCGAGAGGCGGAGTGGGGGGATTGATTTGCTCGGGCGTAAGGCATCGACCACGCCCGTCTTAGGCATCGATGTGGCTGATATGGTGCGTTTCCCCTACCTCATCTATCCCTCGATGATCGTCTAATTCCCGTATGTGTGTGTCCAGATCCGGCCTCACCTCCCAGCACTGGCGCGCCTCCCCCGAAAATGGACCCTCGTGTACTCACTCGACCAGCACGGCATCTCGCTGAACACGCTCTATACACGATGCGAGGCCCACATGCAGCCGAAGCCGGGGGCGCCAGGCCCAGCGGGCTTGCTTGTCGTCGTGAAGGATGCGGGGGACGGGCTGTTCGGGGCTTGGATGGGGAAGGAGGGGGTGCGCCCGAGTCGCGGGAAGGGGTACTACGGGAGCGGCGAAAGGTCAGTGTTCCGTCGTTCTTGATTGCGTCCGGAAGCTGACTTGACCCTTGCTATGTCGACAGCTTCCTATGGAAACATTTTGGACAAAAGTTCCAGGTGTTCAAATGGACGGGCAAGAACGAATACGTAGCACTCTGCGAGCCGGATTTTATCTCTTTCGGGGGCGGGTACGTCTCTCCTTCTTGCTCTTCTCGTGAAAGACATTATATTCATACGTTCCATTACCCCTTCTCTAGCGACGGCAACTACGGATTATACCTCGATGATACATTATACAACGGCTCCAGCGCGGCCTGTCCCACTTTCGCGAACGAGCCTCTGTGCTCTCCTGGCCCGAAGACTGCGGGTGTAGTTGCGTTTGAGTGTGTTGGGCTGGAAGTGTGGGGTGTCGGACCCTGATGGGTTACATTTATATTTGGGACGAGACAATTTGAGAAAAGTTGAGCGGCATGGTTCGCTGGCCCTAATGGCGGGGCGGGCTGGGTGTGGTGCGAGTCTGAACGTTGACCTCGGATGATGTAGGGTGTGAGTGGGAGGATCGGTGTAGAGGTTCTTCGGTGTCGGTGTATAATAGTTTTGTAACTGGGCATGGTTTGGCCTGTCCAAAATATCCTTGGTAATTGGACAGCGACAGGGTTTACCTAGCGTCAATGGATGGGTGCTAGGGTCACCCATGGGTGTTGAGAATGACTCGGGACGAAGAGGAAACACTGAGAAGGATTTCGAAGGAGGCTAGCTCTCGTCGTCAGGCGTCCCAAACCTCACCCCACCACCACCACTTTCTGCGCTTTACTCTCGACTACAGATGGCAACGTCGCGAAATACGCGATCTCGGTCACCCTTTCGACCCATCGAATAGCACAGGAGTGATTTTTCCTTGTCGCCAGCGACGTCAGCCTCTTTCAGGCATGAAGCGGTTCAGGGTGGTGTTCCGCAGCTTGGAATGGGGGCCCCGTATTTGGGCAGGTAGTGGATGGATATCGGCTCCTTCGCCGACGATACTGCAGGATGTCCCGACCGGAGCAGCCTATCGCAGCCCCCCTGGGCTCAGTTGCTTCACAGAGTTGACTTGTCTAGTGAGTCGTTTCCGTGGTGGTGGTGATAGTGTCCTTCGGCTCGAATTGGATGCTAGAGAGCAGCGTCATATCGCGGACGTAGCCGCTCCGAGCGGTGGCTCGTACATGGAGCAATATACGGGTGGACAGCACGCTGTGCATGACTCGCTGGAACCTGATCACGTCTCGCTTATCAGCCTTCAGGCGCAGGGGTGGCGAGGGGAAAGGGGACTTACGTATTGAGGAGATCGACGTATTCAGGCTGGTTTTAAGATAGGGGAATAAGATTCACGGATATCGTTGAAGTATCGGAGGAAAGGACATACCGGGCCTGCAACTAGCACAACGATGTTCCCAGCCGAGATGACTACGTCAAGATCAGTTTCGCCGCCTACTGTCGAAAGAAACTCGTCTACGCACAGAATAGGTAGATGAAATAGAACACTCCATCGCGGTAGAGCGTAACGACCAAAGGGTTCCGAGAATGGCGAAAGCGCTTTACGCCGATCCAGATGGTGAGGATCATGACAACTGCCCCAAGAACGCGTCAGAAAGCGGCATAGGAAATTGGACTGAAAATGAGGTTACGCACTCGTTTCGTTCACCATGAGCAGCGCGAAGTCGGCGAATAAAATTATGCTTCCTTCGGTCGGATAGCAGCCCCTGACCGTTGGGAGCGGTGGTTCACCATCTGGATTGCATAACGTGAGTAGATTGAACTCTAAGGCTGGTGTTTGACGGGGCAAGGCTCACATCGCAAAGAACGCAAGAAGAACACTAGAATGACGACGACTGGGACATAGATGGCCTAGAGGGAATGTATTAGTTGGTGAAGGATAGAGATGGAATCCTCTTACTGTATACAGGCATAGCAGAAAGATGAGGATGTTGCGATTGTTTCCCCATAACGCATAGGTTCGAAGGATCAGGATCGCTGGTGTCTGTCAGTTCGTCTGCACCTACTATGGGTCTGTGGGACACGCACCTTCTGCCATTCCAATTCCGAACGCCGTAAGCCCTACTCGATCGTTCAGTGAAGACCTTGACAACTGTTTTGAAGGCACTCACAGGAGGCCGCGGAATAAAGATGCGTGCACATCTGGGGAGCCGATTTAGCTTTCGACATAGTAACATTGGATGCGACTTACCGCATGTGGGATATTCGGCATAAGGGCGTCTTTGGGTGACGGTAAGTACGGGCAGCAGAAAATGTCAGGTTGAAATACGCACAATAAAGCATTATGGGCACGTCGACAAACGTGGGGTACCGAGCGAGCAAGAACAGAACTTTCCCCATCCCCCATTTCGCCTTCCATATGAACTCGACCTTATATGACCACGATTATTCAGTGCGCTTTGGATTGGAGGAAAAGTCGACGTGCCTCTAGGGGGAGCGTTTGAAAGTAGTCGTATAACTGATGGTGGGGTTTTAGTCAACTTCTTGCCGTTATCGGGATGTGGATAGGCCTCACCAAAAGAGCAAAGCTTGCGACTAAGAATAAACGTGTATGAGCAGGCTGCGCTCAGTTGTTCGTCGCAGCGGATCCCTCACCATTGACATACTACATGATAGTTTGATTAGCGGGGCCGACGATCAATGTTTTCCATGAGCTCACTGACCTTGACCGTCTGGAGAAGGCTCGCAGAAGCTGCTAGCGAGGGTATATCCATGACAGAAGCAGTCAGAAGCACGCGGTGCAGAGAAGGAAGGCAAAACTGGTTCGGAGATATCGCATATATAAGTACCCTTCGCAAAGTTCGTAACAAGTCGTAACATCAAGAGATTCTGTCATTTGGAATCCTTGTGGCAGTGGTCTCTTGGAAGCGAGGGCGATCGTGATGGCTGTTCATTCTTCCTTGATTCCCTTCAAATTCCCTTCGGTCTAGTCAGGTCTAGTCCCAAAAACAGTAAGCGAGATAATCAGATATTCCGAAACCATGCAATGACCTCCGCATGATCGCCCCAGGCCCCAGGGACGATCCTCATTAGGATATTTGGCCGCAAAAATCGGAGACAGTGTGGTTTGGTGACGTGGTGAACGTGGGTTAGGAGGCACGTTCAATGCAATTCCGATAAGTCTTTGCAGCCTGTACTTATGAAATATGACGTTCTAATAGGTGGTTATATACCCGAAGATTCAGAGCTGAGCACTGTGAGTGTACCCTGCTCCAGTCTCTGGTTATCGGATTTGATGGCATCACGATGAATAGGAGGCAGATTTTGTGACGTTCCTCAGGGCCCTTAGGCTGCTCGTTACAGAGCCATTAAATCGCGTTTGGGGATTTTTCGAACCTTGAAGAACAGTTTCATGCTGTATTCAGACTTGAGCTTGAAGCGTCAATGGTAAATCTTGAGCTCAGCTCGTGATGTAAATTTGAATTTGAGGTGAAGGATTTCGAAGTGATGGAGAGGAACAGACCCAACGTGAGAAAAATCTATTTTTGCTTTCTTCCTCGCGCCAGTTGACAGCATAGATCATGTTCTCGCCATAACCTCTACAAGCGCCACGTCCCCCTCACTATCTTTTACATCCCGGAGGCCAATATATACCCTAGAAAATAAGAGAAAAAATATGTTTTTCTCATCGAAATGGAACCCACGCGGCCTGGTATGTCCAATTTGTCTATTTGTCGACGGCGGGGATTGATGGCCTGAGATGTACATTATTCTAGCATTGCTATGTCACGGGTGGAAGCACAGGACTCGGACTCTCGTTGGCCCTTCTCCTGACCCAGAAGGGTGCGCACGTCTCGATAGTGGCCAGAAACCAGGAAAAATTGGATAATGCACTTGCTCAGCTCGAGGTGCGTTGTACAAGGGCTATAGCCTGTTCGAAACGTGCTGACACTAATGTCGTTGACAGGAAGTCCGCCAAAGTCCAGAACAGATCCTGAAGGCCCATTCCTTCTCTTTAAACACAGCAAAAGATTCCGCCGACGCCCTGCATGCAGTCTGCGCCCCGCACAACGGACAATCCCCCGACGCGATATTCGCGTGCGCGGGGGCTTCCAAGCCTATGTTCTTCGTAGAAATGGAGGAGCAGGATCTGGTTGATGGATGACGTCGGGATACTGGGTCCAGGCATGGACGGCATTCGTGAGTCAGCTTCCGCACTAGGAGATGTGCCGTCCTTATCTTTGGTTAGGCTGCAGCGAAGCAGATGGCGCGACAGCAACGCAATGGGAAGATCGTCTTTGTGTCATCCACCCTCGGATACATGTCCTTCGTCGGCTGGTCGTCATATTCACCTGCGAAACACGCTCTACGAGGTATTCCCGTTCCTTGACCGTCTGAACTTGGCTAATTTGACTTATCGCCAGGTCTTGCCGATACCTTGCAGTCTGAACTCATGCTGTACGGCATCGATATCCACATCTTCTTCCCACCAACGATGTTCACGCCCGGGTATGATGTGGAAAATCAGACAAAGCCGAAGGTCGTTCGTGAGATCGAGAGTACGGACGACGGGCTCACTGCAGACCAAGCTGCTCTGGCGCTCTACAAAGGTGCCTTTCTTTCTTTGTTGACCCAGGAACGAACATTGACGGTACATGACAGGCGTCGAGAACGGCCATGCACACATAACAGGAGACCTCATCACCAGCCTGTTCCGCTCTTCAACTCGTGGTGCTTCCCCTAAGAACAGCTGGTTCCTCGATGGCATCTATGACCTTATTGCATACGTGTGTTCGCCTCTCCATTCTGTTCAAAGGGAACCCATACTCACTTCCTGTTCAGATCGGTACTCCCATTTGGCGAGCATCGGTCGACAAGAAAGTAGTTGCGCATCGTCAAGAGCATCGCGAATATCTGCGTGACAAGGGATTCTTCGGGTAGCGGTCGTATCCAAGCTCACTAGGCTAAACGTGTTATAGTAACATCCGTCTAATCCGAATCGATTCCATTTCCCTTGTCATCTTAAATGCGACACTCATCACTGGTTGGTATGCGTTCGGATAACATTGGCTAAAGGGCAAGCCTTGATTCAAGTCCATGGTATAGATCGATGATCGTCTATGTTAGGTAAAATACATCTCTGTCGCTGTCGCCGGTGTCGCCGCCGGGATCCAATATCTATTATTAGTACATCATGCAATAAAAGTACTAGATGCTTGTCAGAATTGCCGCTCAAAGCATCAGAGAACGGCTCACCAATGGCGATAATACGTGTACATCCAGGAATTTGTTGCTACAGTGGTATTTCTTCATCATATTGCGTGCCAAATGACATGATGGTCGTGAATATAGTGGGATCGTACGTGCTTCTGGGGTCCCGAGTCTGCACCTGACTGAGAGTATCACTGCGTGCGGTATCACGAACATGAAGCATGATGCGAGTTGAAAGTATGCTGTGCATGACTCTTTGGAAGCTGAAATATGAAGGTTAGGTTCAACGATGCGGGAAAGCAGTGCCGGACGGACGTGTTCAGTAGATCGACATATTCCGGCTGAAGTGAAAAAAGAGGTGAGTCTCGCGGACACCAAACGCTTAGAGTGAGACTGACCGGGCCAGCTACCAAAACAACAATATTTCCAGCGGAAATCACTGAGCTGCGTTTAGCGAAAGGCTGAGGTAAATGGAACAGATGCGCTTACAGAAGAGGTAAACGAAGAAGAAAATCCCGTCCCGGTAGAGGGTATAGACAAGGCGGTTTCGAGAGTGGCGAAAATGCTTTACTCCAATCCAGACGGTCAGTGACATGATAGCTGAAACAGTTGTTAGAAGTGTTTCTAGCTGTATAGCACAGAAACGAGCTCACTGCATTCCAGTAATATGATCAGCACAAAGTCTACAAAAAGTACTATGCTCCCCGCTGTGGGATAGCAGCCAGTTACAGTAGGTAATGGTGGCGCGCCGTCTATAAGATTTTTAAGCAGCGCATCGAAAGTATGATATTACGCACCCACATTTCAACGACTTCAAGAATATCGATAATATAATAAGAGCTGGTATAACAATGAACTAGACCATCGAATGAGTAAGTGAATGGGAAGAATTATTTGAATGACCGACAGCGAGGAATGTCAGTAGGAATATGAGAATTTTGCGATTATTTGCCCATAGACCATAGGTGCGGAGTATCATTATCGCTGCAGATCAAATGTTATAGATATCGATGATCATGAGAAAAGCGAATACTAACCTTCTGAGAATGCTATCCCGATTAACGTCGAATCTAGCCCAACATCTGTCAGAAACACTGCTGGTACAACATTGGTGAGGCGGGGGGGAACGTACAGGCAGAGACGGCATACACTTGATAACACGTCTGCCGAGCAAGGGTCAGCAAAAACAGGTAAAGATGGTTCCATTGAGCATACCTTGTGCGACACGTTAGAGGCCAAAGCGTCTGCGAAAGAAAAATCCCAAGTGAACTCGATAAGCGAATTGCTGAAGAGGGCAGGAATGGACGCACAGTAGATCACTAACGGGACATCAAAGAATGCCGTGTACCTTGCAAAGAGATACAGAACTTTGCCAATATTCCACTCCGGTGTCCAGAAGAACTCGACCTGGACATACCCTTTTCCGTAAGCACCGAGTGTAAAGTCCAAGCGCGACACGAAACACGCCGAACGGCATACATACCTCCATCGCGAACGTTTGGAAGTAATCAAAAACCTTGTGCACCTCAGCACGGAGCCTCTCTTATCCCAGCAGAAAAGGAAACAGACATACCAGGACCGCACCACTGGCGACTAAGATAAAACATCTCATTAATTCATGCCCACCGAAGACGCATGTGTGGGTCGGATTTACCATTGATATACTGAAGCGAAATTAAGAGCGTTTTCAAACTGCCTAAGCTAGACATCTACTCACCTTCACCGTTTGCAGCCGCGACGCCGATACCACCAGCGAGTGGAAGTCCATACCTGCGCACGTCGGAACAACAGACCCAGAAGCGTGTAGAGCGTATCGGCGTTAAGAGGTGGGGGTTGATGCCAGCGAGCAAAGCGAGCGCCGGTGATCGTTATAAGTGTGTATTTTTTGAATGATGGATCACATGGATGCTGAAGGAACCCAATCAGCAGAGCTTAGTGAAAGGGGCCGACGATGAGCTAGGCGCGAAGTAACCCTGAAGGTGAAGAGGAATGACGATGTTAGTTTGAAATCGAAGTGAGATAGTTGGTGGCCCTGACGAAAATTCAACACAGGGTCAGAAAAAACATCATACCGTAGGCACAATTTCAAGCTTTCTATCATGATGCAGTTTCGTTGACAGCAACGGCGCCAAGCTCAAAGGGTCAAGGTGCTTATCAAGGCTGCAATTTGGCTGCAATCCGAAGCTGATCAGACCGGCAGAGTGCCTGTCAGGAGTCGCGGTTAAAGTGGGCCGTGGCCCGTGGGGTTAAGTACCAGACGTGTATGTTGGGAGGATACAGCCGAATAGATAATTGAGCGTCGATATGATTCTCCGAGCTGCCAATATGCCAACGCTTGACAGGCTAGTCACCTAAGTCAGTTCGACTTGAGGTGATCGTCGCAGTAGTACTTTGATGCCACTGGTGGACTCGTGAGAAGAAATGGTCATGTGTTAATGGTCAGCTTATTGTTCACTGGCATCTAAGCAGCATCGAGGTGCATGCAACTCCGAGTCCAAAATAACGTTGGTCGCTGAAAGCACGTATACCCAGTACTAGGTAGTTTTCAGAGAGCTCAGAATTATCGTAGGTTGATCGTAGGTTTCATTTCTTCATGGGTCTATTTAAAGACATGCCAAGACGCTGATGGAGGCTCGGCCCGGTACCGAAGAATAAGGATACATTGATCGCAAAAAAACTTGTCTACCAAGTCTATTGACTATCCAAAAGCTTGTAAAGGAACACGGGAGGGAAGGTGGTGTCGTGAGGTATGGAGCGTGAGTGAGTGGGAAGCGAGACAGGGAATGTGAATGCTGCTGATACTACTGTACGTCAAAGATGGTTCGTGGAGTCGTGAATGAATTGTTGGATACAAGGTTACTATGAATGGCGGAGAAATGCAATGTAGAGGCACGGATCTCAACGAAAAAGACTGGAAGACTGCGGGTTATCGCCTCGCGACACGCTTTCGTTCCCGACCTCCCTCTTCTTCTACGTCCATAGCATCAGACGTACTCTGCGTCAGACCGATATTCTGGTTATGTGCCTGCTGAGTCCCAATTCTCGAGCTTCTCGTCCGCCGCCTGCTCGAGAACGAGCCAGACCCATGATTTCCGCCAACGGCGGAGTTGCCGCCCCCCGTAGAAGCTGAGTGGGGGCTGGAAGAGCTGCCGATAGCGACAGGGGATGCTGAGGAGTCTAGCATCATCATCATCGCGTGCCGGCGTTTGGCCCCGGCTGCAATGGGGATCGGGATGTCGGAAAAAGAGGCTGAGGAAGCGGGGTCGGAGGATAGACCATCGTGCATGAAATCGAGGCCGCCTGCCACTGGATTCGTGTACGAGGCTGCGAGATCACCTTTGCCCTCGCCTTTCAGTGATGGCCGAGGCCGTATGGGACGTTGGATGGGCCGGAGAGCGACCGGCGGCGGGGGTGAAGGCGATGACGGCTCAAAACGTAGTTGGGCGTGCGATTGCGATGACCGTGGTGAACTCGTTGTCGGGAGAGATGGAGCCTATGGAGAGCATGACTTTGTCAGAAATTTCAAAGATAGCTGATCATGGTAGACATACCTGATCTTTAGGGCGCGATGTTGACGCACTTGCGACCTTAACAGGCTTGTTGTCAGGCTTAGGTCCCGGTACTGTCGGGGGCGCCTTGGACCTCCCGCTCTCCTTCTCCTTCTCTCGCTCTTCCTCCTCATCCTCCTCCTCTTCCCTGGACTTTATAGCCTCCAATCTTGCCTCCGTCCAGTCCATAACCCGACCTATAGTCATGCCACCATCCTCCGGGCCGTGAGATGATCCCGTCGGGTTGAGTGACACACCCTGCTGGATCATCGTTAATAGATCCTGACAAGCAGCCGCATATCCTGCGTTATAAGCCCGTTTCGAGTTCTTTCTCGATGAACGGTAGAGTGTCGTGATGCTCAGGGCGGCAGCTAGTCAGCGAGTAAAAGTTAGATTTGTCAAAGGAAAGCATCGGGGAAAGTTGGATCTTGCCTTTAAAATTATTGGTTAGCTCCTTTTCAGCATTTTGTTGAGCGGTGGGCAGGGAGTTGGCCAGTGTATGTAGATTAAGCGATTCCATGGAGGCCGTCGGATGAGTCGGTGTTGGATGAAGAAGTGCTAACCCTAACCACGCTATCAGGATGCCAGCTTGTCTCCACTCGTCACGCGGATCTCGCTTGGCCTCGGAAAATTCCACCTTGTTCTTGAAACAGTACTCCTTTGTGTCTTCGACAGAACTGGAAATGGCCTGCTAAATCCAAAGTATACTTGGGTGAAGTCTGTAGGATCTCGGTCAGTTATATCGTATGTTGTGCTGTGCCCCGATCACCCAATGTTGACGTCAGTTTTCCTAGTTGTGAATGCTCCGAAGGCCTGACACCTGGATCACACACCCACAGCCTTTGTAATAGACAGCGACCTTATCCTAACAAGGAATTTTACCATCTGGAACTACAGAAATGGAACATCCACCTCACCGCGCCCCGACACGGTTCATAACCATGTTTTGTCGTGGTCATAGACGCTACTGATGTACAAAAACATCTCCTCGCGGGGAAACTGAATTATGTTGCGTGTCCTCGAGGATCCAGCCCGAGCCTTCTGAACTTCTTTACCCTTCCTTGGGATTTTTTTGGGGAGTCGATTCCTCTGCTATGTTTAGCATGCGTCGGACGGGCCGCTCGTCGGGCCCCACATAGACCTCATGACACGCCTTAGATCTTCTACGACTTCTCACTCATGAATAAGAAGGAGATTCTTTCCCCTCTTCCAATGTGAAGCATGAAACTCCTACGCGCAACCATCCCTTTGCTGCTATCTGCGATCCCTGCATGGGCTCGAGCCCCAGCTGGACCCTGGGATGCATTCAACTATGCCCCGAAGTCTAAAACAGTTTACCCCGCGGCCATTCATTCTTTCCAGGGGTCTGTGATAAATTCGCAACGGCTCGCTCACAATGCCGGAAGCGCAACGATTTCCACCCGAGGATCTTGGGTTGCTTTGGACTACGGGATCGAGGTTAGAGTCAGTTCAGGTATCGGTCAATACTCGCTCATCAGATAAATTCAGGTTGGAGGTCTCATCTCCTTGACATTCAACACCGTAACCTCCACATCAGCTATTTCTCTGTCCTTCACAGAGTCTCCAAGCTTCATCCGCCCCACCGCTTCCGACGACTCCTCATTTCCGTCTCCAAATACGACCTATGACGGAGTCCTGCGTGTCACCGCGCCTCTCAAAGCAGGGTTCTGGACGCAGCCCTCGTCCGCGCTGCGAGGTGGCTTTCGGTACCTAACCATCGTCTCCGACTCGGACGCTCCCGTGACGATCTCCAACGTATCATGCGCGATCTCCTTCATGCCCCACGTCGCCGATCTCAGAGCATATTCTGGCTATTTCCAAGCGACTGATCCTGTGTTCCATGATGCAGACTTTTTAACTAAAAGTATTTATAGCCCGTTACTTTCGGTACCGTCGCTCATGTTGATTGTCAGTTTGGTATGCCGGCGCTTACACCGTCCAGACGAACACAGTTCCTCTGAATACTGGGCGGAAGGTGCCTTTCGCCCCAGCTGGAAGTGAGTAACCATATCCGCCGGGAGACGCTACCCTGTGAATATCAAACTGACTTGGCGTTAGCTTGGGCTAATAACGCAAACCTTGGAGTAGGTGGGCCCATTATCGTCGATGGTGCTAAACGCGATCGGTACGTTCAAATTCTTTCTCCTGAATGATATCAAGGATTACATCTCGACTTCCGTTTTTAGAGCCGTATGGCCCGGTATGTCATCCTCTTGTCCTCCTGCTTGTCCCACTCGGTCATCACGTTTACTCATTTCTTCCAAGGTGATATGGGAATTGCGGTACCCGCCCAGTTCGTCTCCACCAACGATCTCATTCCAACACGCAACGCGCTTTCCACGATGTTCGCCGCAATCGATCCTAAAACTGGTGCCTTGCCAGAGTCTGGACCGCCTCTAAGCCAGCTTGGGTCGGATACATATCATGCTTGGACCCTTATCGGAACGCGTGAGCCGTTGTCTTGACTTTTGCATTCGAGCACCATAGTAATATCGTGCCAATTACCCTCAGACAACTATTACTTGTTCTCTGGGGATACTGCGTGGCTGCAGACCGTTTGGGCGAACTACACGCAGGCTGTCGCCTTCTTGGAAGGCAAAGTCGACAGCACCGGCTTGATTAATATCACTGGCCTGCGTGATTGGGCGAGGCTTGGAGGCGGCGGATATAATGCTGAAGGCAATGCTTTGCTTTATAAAGTGAGATCCGTTTTCGCTGCCATCGATACCTCGATCTCTTACGACGATCTCCACAGGTCCTCACCACCGCTACCGATCTCGCAAACTACCTCAACAATACAGCACTTGCCTCTGCGTGGTCGAAGAACGCTACAGCTCTTAAGACAAATTTCAATAGCGCGTTCTGGCTTGATAGCGCTGGGCAGTACAGGGATAATCAGACTACGACGTTGTGTCCCCAGGATGCGAACTCCTTCGCGATCTTGTTCAACCTCACGACGTCCGACACACAGGCGAACAGGATCAGCGAAGGGCTGCAGAAGAATTGGAATGACCTAGGACCTGTTGCTCCCGAGCTCCCAGACACGATCAGTCCTTTCATCGGCGGATTCGAGGTACAGTATTATCAATAAAATTGACGAATTGGTTACCCCACTGACCTTCTTTTTATAGTTGCAAGCGCATTTCGAGTCGGGCAATGATGCGCGCGCGCTGGACCTCTTGAGAAGAACCTGGGGCTATATGCTCTACACGAACCTCTCTGTCCAAAGTACCCTCCTCGAAGGGTTTACCGCAAATGGTTCAATCGGGTGATTATCAGCTATTTCCATCCCGCAAAATGAACCAATCCGCTGATGCCTCGTAACTGCCAGGTATCGGTCATACCGCGGCTACAACTTCGACGCAGCTTACACCTCCCATGCTCATGGTTGGTCTGCTGGTCCAACGCCTGCATTGACGTTCTATGTGCTTGGGCTCCAGGTCACGTCTCTTCAGGGAAAGACGTGGTCTCTCGCACCGCATGTCAACGGGGGATTACCCGGTGCTGAAGGTGGTTTCGAGACGCCACTTGGTTGGTTCGGGGTCGATTGGACCCTGCCCAAGGGCGTGCAGGGTACGCTCAGCTTAAAGATTACGACGCCCACGACGAGTTCTGGGTCCTTTACGGTTCCGAAGGGAGTTGAGGGCACGCTCGCGGTTGATGGGATGTTAAAGGGCTTGGTCAAAGCCGGCGATGAAATCCCTTTGCCTGGAGGATCGCACAACGTGGTTGTGCAACCTTCGACAGGCTGACGTGGTTATGTTTGGTCAGTATATCTTCTGGTAATGGTGTTCAACGTTTCTTGTGGCTGTGGCATTTTCCGGAAGTTAAAATGCCGGATTGTAGTGCGAACGTTACTGGCAGTCGATTGACTCTCAAATCATTATCCACCGCCTTAGGCTTGCTGACTATCTTGAGCATTCATTCTGACTCTTCGGCCGCGCATAAGTATGTTTTAATCCGCCGAGCTGGAATTAGAGTAATCACTCAAATGTCAATTCGGGCATAAGAGCGAGATGAAGACAGGCGCCCACCCTCCACCCTGCTGTATCAATGCAAGTATAAACATGTTGTTATTACAAGTTTTTGATTCTTCGCAAATTTTTCTTTCACCTCCCACAACTATCACCATGGATGAATCTTCGTCAGACACCCTGAGATTCATGGACTTAGGCGTTCCATGAACGATGGATGGTCATGTCCTTGGGTTGAAACTTGAAAGACAGCTCCCTGACGACCCCAGTTGCGATCTCCAGATAGGTGATCATTCCATCAAGTTCCATCACTGTTAGACCTCAGGCCGCGCTGTCGTTGCTCTCGCATTACCAGATACCTGAGAATTCTGTCCGCATAACTGACGTCTTCAGGAGGATCGCTCCCGAAACGATGCCTTCAATGTCCAGGAAATTCGACAGCCTGCTGAATTGTCGCGCTCCTGAACAACCACGAAACGACGAGGTCGGCTTCCACAAAGATAGCTCCGCCAATCCTGTGTTATATCCGGACTGTTTGGCTCGCCGTCACCGCCTAGGCGAAAGAAGAAGCGCGAAGGCTGTGGACCTGACCATGGCGGGAAGCTCTTCACCAATCTAGTGCGGCGTTCGCAATGGCCCGACTTAGTTCAATGGGTGTCAGGAGTCAGGGACGCAAAGCATCAAAACTGCAACGAAAGTTTTCTGCCAACCCTGTATTCAATCCCAACCGTATCAGCGGATCCTTCAGTGCTTGGGAGGTTCCCGAGCACGGATCTGAAGATGGCCCACTTGTTTTTTTATGAATGCATGGGGTCAAGGACGGCGATCAACATATTATCTGCCAATCCGAGGTGCAAAGTTCTTGCGACGTCTACCGCCTTACTGACTCCATAACACCTGTCAAACTTTGCTGATTGTTGATTACATCCACTTCCACCGCCACGTGGGCAATCATTGTACCCTGCCCCCGCATCTGTGGTATGTGCCTCGCTCCTTGATTTCTGAAACCATCACGATCAAGGGAAACCGCAGCTTCACCCTTGGAAGATGGACACCGATGTCTCCTGCCTTCCAACATTTCTCCGCCCGCATCGGATGGTTGCAGGTCTATAAAAACTGCCTCGGATTGACTTACGATTCCTTAGACCAGTTGATCTGATCGTCTCTCCCTTACTACACACTCGAAGCCGGTCTTCATCGATAATTCCCTACACATACCCATCATGCGTACCTTCACTCTCATCTCCCTACTCTCCGTATTCGCTCTCGTGGCTCGGTCCGCTCCCATCCCACATTCAACCGTGAGTGCATCGCGGCTTATTATTTCGTCTCTAAAAATCGTTGCAGGAACTTATAATGGCGCGATACGATACCACCATCGACGACATCGCTTTCCGGAGCATCGAGGAGCGAGCAGCCAAGAAACCCGCGGGAGTGCCCGCTACCAAAGCTCCGGTGTGGTAGTAGTTTTTATGCTACTCGGGGACGGATATCGGGTCGCTCGCCCACAGAACAAGCGCCTACACGTAGAATAGGGAAGGGAGAAGGAAGGATGAAGGACGCAGCCTCCACGTGAAACGATCAGACGGAAGCAAAACGCGGGCCGAGGCACACGGATCGGAACAGACAAGAATCGGCCGAAACTGACTGAACGCCTCGGTGGACGAAAAGACGAGAGATTCGGGAAGGGGAAAGACGAGACACGAGAGAACTTAAGAGAAAACTGGGATCTGGTGATAAGATAATTTATTGGGCAAAAACGGCGGCCCTTTATACTAGTTTGAGGATGCTATTTAAAGAACTAAGAGGAAAGGAAACATTGGTCGAATCGGAAATTGTCGAGGAAACGATGACGCCGAAGCGGAAGATGACGATGGTGCGATGAATGTCTAAACTTTAAATAAAAGACGAGAGAAAAGGAGCCTACCAGGACCGCCGCCTTCGAAGCCGTCTTCTAGCCAGGAATTGCTCGGGGTGCACTCGGTCGCGTGGAGTTCGCAGCTGGCCCCCAAGCAGCGCGTGATGAGTAAACCACGGGAGGTGCACCCCTACTCGTCTGACCGTCGTACGACCCCTCGGACTTTGGACCTGATGTGCAACGAAAAGGTAAGGTAGGAATTGTAGGTGTTGTCCATGATGTAAAGTAAGCGTGAGACCCGAAATGAAATCTTCGTCGAACGCGGCAGACGCGTGAAGGGTTTGTCGATGGGGAAGGGATGAGACGCCGGCTAGGCGCTTAGTGGCTTTTGAAGTCCCTAGAATCAAATCAAAGGTAAGTGGTGTCGGGGATGGGGAGCGTAACGAAGAAGTGGTAACATAGAAATGGAGATGGCACGCGATGGTGAAGGTTGAGGTGATCGTGAAAGGGTTAAAAAGTAGTCCGGCCCCGCGCGAGTTCGGATACACGACCACAATAAGGACAAAGAAATAAGCGACGACCCCGTCGCGTCAAAAAGAAAGAAAGGAGTGTAAGAACGAGTCACAATAAAAAGCAAGTAAAGAAAGATTAATTTCGTGACGAAAAGTAAGAACATATAAGTGCGGAGATCGAGGTGATGTGAAAATAGTGTCCCCGTCTCGAAAAGCGAGTCCCAAGAAAGTGGATTCGTGTACGCATCCTGAAAAGCAGTCAGAGTATGTCGTGGTCGATCTGGTGGTTCTGCCTTCGTTGGTAAGAGGGGATTGGTGTCTGGCGCCAAGTTTCGGGGGCCTTGAAGTTGGGAGCCGTCTTTCTTGTGATATTCGTCCGCATGTGATGAAAATGGCAATTGGTCGTCGTTGGTCTTGCAGCCGTGCCGCCCGTGCGAGTCGCGGGCGTCGAGTGTGTCGATGGTTGTTGCGAAGTCGGCTCGTTGATCGTGAAGTCTGAAAAGGGTGCAGGAAGTCTGATCGAAACATTTGTCGAGGATACGGAATGGTTGAAGTGAAGTACGGGAGTTGGACCTGTCCGAGTGAGAATAAAATGACGGTTGAACGGAAATTGGAGGCGTATCTGTAATGTTGTGGGCTGCTCGACAGAGTTCTACGTCCTCCTCACTTGCCACCCCACCGTCACCACAGATGCCGTCGAGTGTAATGGTAGCTGTCACCAAGTCGTTGATATGCGGAATTAGAACACATGTCGGTCGAGTTTCGAAGCTTCTCTGTACTGCTTGTTGATCGTGAAGTCCGAAAAAGGTGCAGGAAGTCTCCAGACACCCGTCGATAATACGGACAGGTGGAAGCGAAGTATGGGAGTCGGATCTGCTTGGGTGAGAATAAAATGACGGTTGAACCATAATTGGAGGCGTATCTGTAACCCTGTGTACTCCTCGACAGAGTTCTATAACCCCCTCCTCACTGGCAACTCCACCATCATTGCGACAGATTTCTTCAGTAACACCTACGTCGACTATTGGCGGCAATGCGATACTGAGAGGATAGTCTGGCGAGTCCGGTGTAATAATCCGAGTGGTTGGCGTCTCGGATATAGGGTCGTAACTATCTTGGCCCACTTCGTATTCGCAGTCGTGAGGTGGTACGTCGAAATAGTCCAAGTCGTCATCGGCAAATGCAAGCAAAAGCACCTGTAACACTACGTTGATTTCTGGCGGCGTAGATGCGATCAAACATGACTCTGGGAGCTGTTCCGCGATGGTTCTGCGTAGATCCAAGGGTATCCCCCTCCAGAAACATATATCGGCATCGTCTGAAGTCACCTTACCATTTCGAACAAGGGCCCCGAGGCGTGTCATGAACGACTGGTGGTAGGCATAGACTTCCTCGAAGCTGGTGATGGATCCTTCCCGAGCATGCCATTTTGCCCAAAGTCGAAGCGCCTCCAGTTCTGAGGTGGGTCCTGTGTTGTCGTCGGAGCCATAGTACCGTATGAGACATTTGCGCGCCGCTAGCCAGTCGCATTGGGACCAGACAGGAGAGTTTCCGATGACAAGTCGTACACGCTGGTGGCAGTAACGGAGAACGAATTTTGGAAGTGCTGAGTGGGTGAGTCCGGCGTCGTTTCCGCATCGTTCTAATCGGTCAAGGAAGTTGTATACTCGGTGACCCTTGAAATATGGCATGTCAGGTGTGTTGGGAACTGGCATAGGCATGCGTCTTCGAATCGGAGTTGAGAGAGCCATGATTGCGAAGTTGGGAGATGAATAAATGCGCCTAAAACCGAAGAAATCAGCTAAAGAGACACAAATGAAACACGTACCCTTGATTTGGATAGTGAGGTGTAGGGATTGGCTGCCCGTAATCAGAATGAGGAGAGTGTATGCGCTGAAAATGATTAATCAGCGCTGATACGTGAGAATCACGTACCTGATGTGGAGTGCGAGAGGACGAGAACGGAATACCCGACCCCTGCGGTGGTCACCACTGTGGTAGTAGTTTTTATGCTACTCGGGGACGGATATCGGGTCGCTCGCCCACAGAACAAGCGCCTACACGTAGAATAGGGAAGGGAGAAGGAAGGATGAAGGACGCAGCCTCCACGTGAAACGATCAGACGGAAGCAAAACGCGGGCCGAGGCACACGGATCGGAACAGACAAGAATCGGCCGAAACTGACTGAACGCCTCGGTGGACGAAAAGACGAGAGATTCGGGAAGGGGAAAGACGAGACACGAGAGAACTTAAGAGAAAACTGGGATCTGGTGATAAGATAATTTATTGGGCAAAAACGGCGGCCCTTTATACTAGTTTGAGGATGCTATTTAAAGAACTAAGAGGAAAGGAAACATTGGTCGAATCGGAAATTGTCGAGGAAACGATGACGCCGAAGCGGAAGATGACGATGGTGCGATGAATGTCTAAACTTTAAATAAAAGACGAGAGAAAAGGAGCCTACCAGGACCGCCGCCTTCGAAGCCGTCTTCTAGCCAGGAATTGCTCGGGGTGCACTCGGTCGCGTGGAGTTCGCAGCTGGCCCCCAAGCAGCGCGTGATGAGTAAACCACGGGAGGTGCACCCCTACTCGTCTGACCGTCGTACGACCCCTCGGACTTTGGACCTGATGTGCAACGAAAAGGTAAGGTAGGAATTGTAGGTGTTGTCCATGATGTAAAGTAAGCGTGAGACCCGAAATGAAATCTTCGTCGAACGCGGCAGACGCGTGAAGGGTTTGTCGATGGGGAAGGGATGAGACGCCGGCTAGGCGCTTAGTGGCTTTTGAAGTCCCTAGAATCAAATCAAAGGTAAGTGGTGTCGGGGATGGGGAGCGTAACGAAGAAGTGGTAACATAGAAATGGAGATGGCACGCGATGGTGAAGGTTGAGGTGATCGTGAAAGGGTTAAAAAGTAGTCCGGCCCCGCGCGAGTTCGGATACACGACCACACCGGCCAGCGGCGGCAAAGGAGGCGCCTGTCCCATCCGTTCGCCTGGCAAGAAAAGCGGGAATGTCAAACGCGCTAACATCGAAATTCCTCGTACGTCCTGCGACCATTACGCGTGAAGTTCGGGTAAAATCCTGATTCTTGTGTATCCTGCTAGCGTTCATCACGATCAAGAAAACCAAGTTCACCCTGAGCAAGGTTAAGACCAGTGGAACGTCTGCTGTCGCCAAAGCGAGTGGAGGCCTTAAACCTGCCTTCGCCAAGGCTAGTGATGATGATGCGGAGCTTGAGAAGGAGTTCAAGAATACCCAAACTGTGAGTGCCGCTATGTTTACCCCGGTCTTCTCAACACCGCCTCAAGCACTGCACTAAATTCTCCGTCACACAGGTCTTCGCGAAACACCCCGATGTCGTACCCCAAGCCATCGCATTCGACCTCGATGAAACGACTACGCCGTGCCCAGCCGGCGGCGCGCGCAAGTGGCTTATCATCGATCAGGCCAAAGGAAAACTTCTCCAGGATACGGCGAAGTATATGGCCGCAAAGCCTGAGGCCCAGGCTGATTTGAAGGATGCGGCTGCGAAGCTCATGATGGCGAAGGCGAAGGAGATCGCGAAGGATGGGTTGAAACACCCTGACTTGAATGGGAAGAACAGTACGTCTCATTCTTCTGAATCCAAGAGAAATTACCAGCTGACACTTGCATCCTTGTTAGTCTTCTGTGAGTTGATATTTCTGGGGTCTATTCTCGACGGTTGACTGAGGTTATCATCTCTTTTAGTTGATGACCAGATTACCAAGGTCACAGGGATCATCGATTGGGCGGATGCTGCGAAGGGATCGGCGAGTTTCAGACTAATCTTGTTTCTGTTGAAGCTGACGATTATTTCATTCGATCCAGTTTACTGCATCGGAGGAGACCAAGGCTATGGGCAAATTCAAGTTCACCATTTAACTCGCGGTCGCTACCAGCCTATTACCATGCCAGGGTAAGGCAGTGCAGTGGCGAGTTATTGGGACGGCTAAGCAGGGCATTAAGGGCATATGTAGTGTAGAAGTAGCTGCATAGTACATAGTACTTACATGGGGGGCAGTGCCCCAGAGTGCAAGAAATCACACTAAACACGAAGCTAAATCAGTGGGAAAGCTCTGTCTGTGCCGCACAGTACTTGAGATATATCTCCTCGCTACAAGTTCCCCCTAAAGTATCCTCACCTTTCCAACATCGATTTAATTTTCTAACCAGGGTGGTAGCTGCCAGTTCCTAGGATTACGCAACGCGAGGAACCTTGCATATCTACCTTCATATTCAAGGACGTTACTGCAACCCATATCCACCGCCCCGCTGACTATCCCGAGCACTCATCCTAGTTCGTGCTTTAGCCCTTGAATACATGCGTCATTAGTATCGTACGATCGCGCGTATATTGAAGTACGACCAAATATCGCGTCGTCTCTCGGGGCTCGTATCGAGAACTTGAACGGACCAGGGGAGCGAAAGCACGATATCCAGAACCCCGGTCAACAATGATGGAGGCAGGGCAGAGTTGATCATGAGATGCCGTCGTGCGGTGGACAAGCATACGAACAGTGAGCGTTGACGTTGGATTATCGGGACTCTGGGAGACGGACGACAGTGGAGCTGGGATCGGCGTCTTGGCTCAACTGAAGGGTAGACGTCATGCATCATGGGCTCCTCGACTATCCAAACAAGTCAAGGGCGACGCGTGGAGGAGACAGAAAGAGACGATCATGCAACCCGAGTCAACGCACCCGACGGCTTATCGAATCAGGTCGGATATCATTGGCAGCACAACGAGACGAGACAGGACGAAACCATACACCGCACCCACGCATCACATCACACATACCCGTCGCCTCCCACTCCCACCCCCATCCCAACCCTCCATCACATCACATACCCACCTCCTCCCCTCCCACCCCCACCCCCCCGCCCTCCACCCCTCTCGCCACCCGCTGCAGCCCCTCACCTCCTGTTCCTACATCCCGCTTCACCTGCGTCTTGTGCTGCCCCCGCCTCACGGCCTGCACGATGGAGAGCACCGTGAGCGCTATGACGACGGTGATCGCCAGGCCTATTATCAGGCGCATCTAAGTTGGAAAGAAGTCGATCAGCGTGGGCGGGCGGAGGGAGGGGAGGGGGAGGGCGGGTATGTACCTTCATGTCTTTCCACCTGGTGAGGAGAGGGAGGGGTTAGTGATTAGGAGGGCGAGGGGTGGGGGGTGGGGAGAGGGGGGCGTACCACATATCCTGTATGTAGGGAGGGTTCATGAGTCTAGGGTACGAGGAGAAGGGAGAAAGCATGCGGGGGGAAAGCGTACCTTCCGTACTTTATGTGCCGATTTGCGAAACACGCGCGCTGAGGATACCAGATTCTCTGATCCCCACCATCAACGACACTTCTTATCCGAGAGAGGGAGAGAGGTGAGGAAGGACGCACCCGTTCTCGATTCCAACGACTCAAGCCTCTCCCCGCGCTCCGCCATCGACTGCAGGTTACTGCTCATAATCGCAAACGTCTCGTCCAGCTCCAGCTGCAGCGCGCTCACGGGCCTCCGTGCGCTTGCGCTCCTCGGTGGTCGTGCGCTTCCGTCCCCATCCCCATCCCCGTCCCTGTGCGCCTTGGGGTTGGGGCTGAGGTGCACATTCGTGAGCGAGGTGTGATCGTCGTCGGCCTGGGGTGGTGGAGGGGCGATGACGATGACGGGCGCGGTGGCGGGGGCTGGGGCGATGGTGGGTGCGGGTGGGTCGTAGGCGGTCCCGTGCAGGCTGAAGGGCATGAATGATCTCCGGTTGTGGTTCGCCATTTCTCGTCGTTAATCGTGAAAAATCGTGAGTGGTGAGGAGCGTGAGGCCTGCTGCTGCTGCTCTGTTGGACCAGCCAACGGTGATGGAGAGGAAAGGGGCGAAGGGGTTTTCCAAGGGTGCTCAGGTGGGTTCGGATGCGGCTGTGCAGGAGGAGTGATGGGGGTTTAGAGACGCTGATGGTTGTCGTCCCGCCGCCGCTGGTATCAGTGATCCTCTGATAAGGGGCTATAGATAGAATGGGGCTGCAGATGGGAGAGTTTTTGTTTCCAAGGGCTCAGGGGAACGGAACGGTAACCGCATGGAAGTTGGAACTAGAGACGCGTTTCGGGTTAGAGGAAGGGGTCATCTTGGTAGAAGGCGATAACGACGGAGTTTGCTGTATGTTTCTCGTCTTTCAAGGAGGCGCAGAGCTCGTCGTCGTGTGGGCTGCTCTCGCCATCGGAGGCGACGGTGCTGGAGGGAGACAGGAGGTCGGCAACTAAGAGCCAATCAAATAAAAGGCTCATGCCACGTGTAGAAGACCGGGGTCTATAACCCTTTGCTCCGCTTCTTGTCCACTGCCTGCAATCCCTCTCGGTTGTATAATGCCTTCCAGCATCTTCGCGCTTTCACGTAGCTGGGAAACGAAGGCGTTGATGGACGAAGGTGTGCGTTCTCCTCACCTGCGCTGTATGTACCTCACTCTACCTCGCCCTGACCCCCTCTGATGTATTTGCAGGTGCTACAAGCGCTGTCCTCCTAATCTCATAGAGCTGCGGTTCATCCCGTATGCACGATCTCAGAAATTCGTACGTGGCCCGCCGCATATAGTCGCGTGGGCCGTGGGTAAACTTCATGAAGACGCGTAGTCGGACAATGTCGCTCACTGAATTCGTGATACGTTCACCCTTGAAGTGCAGCAGTTGACGCGTCCCAGGCTCATTAAGGATACGAGTGTCCAAACCCCGAGCAGAGATGGGGGGTCTATTGACCAACGTACGAGCTGTTCATTCAACCTGAGCCCTGAAACTACTAAAACTTGTATGCCCCCAGAATTACTATCCCCCCATTCTTATTGGATTGGCAATGGCAGGCTGGATCGCCTGGCGCGAATCGTAAGCCTCCAAGGTCATAGGTGCGCTTTCTAAGCGTCTCCCGCTTTATGTTTACCTGACCCAATCTATTTCACTCTTTGGTAGTTCGATAGCAGCTCGTCAAGTATGGCCTACCATGGCATTAGCGATCGACGACCCCAAGAGCGTCTAAGCAGAATTTATTCCAAGGCTATGGGCGGATACTCTTGCCTTCTGTCTATCTCCGATCCCTTGCACGCCCCCCACCCCTAGTCCATCCAGCTCTACTTGGAAGGGCATAGGAATGTCATGCATAACATTGGATAGTCCCCAAAATGGTTCAGCGCTTCTCCTCGGCATATCAACCGGCCGCGGAAACAAAAATCTTTTCGTCCCCGTTTTGTCCAACTTTCCCACACCCTAAATCGGAACATCTCCGACCTTCCGGATCTCCGCAGCCTCACCTTCAATTATCATCATAATCAGCTCATCGTCGTCGTTGTCGACGACCCGCCATCCTTTGGAACCTCCAGTAACACCCCCTTCCGTCCCAACTTCACACATAACAACACAACACCCTGCACCCAACGAACCACAACGACCATGGCCGCCTTCCTCCCCCTCCTTCTCTTCCTCCCTCTCATCTCAGCCCAACACGCCCACTCATCCACCAACGGCCTCGACCCCGCCATGGACATGCCCATGTCCCTCGCCCACGGCCACATGTCCCCCTTCCTCCACTTCGCGCCCGGCGACACCCTCTGGCTCGACGGCTGGGTCCCCGGGCGCGGAAGCACCCTCCTCGGGGCGTGTGTCGGCTTGTTTCTGTTGGGGGTGGCGGAGAGGTGGGTGGGGGCGTTGAGGGTGGGGGTGGAGGGGGCTGTGTGGAGGGATGTGGTTGGGTAAGTGTGTTTTTTGGGGCTTGGGCTTTGGGGAGGGAGGCTTATTGGGGTTCCGTGTAGGTACAGGAAGAGACGCAATTCCATGTCGATCCCCAAGAAGCGCGGGTCCCCTGAAGAGACGACGCCCTCCCTGCGGGATGTGGTGCTCATGCGGGGCGGGACGGCGGCACCTTTCATACTAAACCATGCATGGGCGCGGTTCCTGTTGCAAAGCACGCAAGCGGCGTTGGCGTTCCTATTCATGCTTGCCGTCATGTACGTTTCTTCGTGCCTCCCTTGCGACGCGGTACTGACGAGTCCGGGTTTGCGTTTGTAGGTCCTTCCAAGTCTCCTTCATCCTGAGCATCGTCATCGGGCTGGGCGTGGGGGAGATGATGTATGGACGGTTCACGGATGCGGTGGAGGCGGGGATGCATGAGGGGCGGTAGATGGCTTTATTTAGGGCGCGTGTATTTTTATTGGTATTGGGAGGGGTTGTACTTGTACGTTGTTGAGAGTGGTATTTATTTTACTCTTGTCCGTTTTGGTGCGAGGAATATGTTGGAACGTCCTTTGAAGAGGGCGTGGCTCATGGATCCGTCCTTGCGTCTGTTTCTAAATCTATTTGGCTTAGTTGCTGGAGGGTGTTGCGGGCTTGTGGAACCTTAACCATCGCATCAGGGCTCTCCTAGACAGACACCATCAGTCCTTCCGAGTCCATTCTGCAGCGAAGCCTCCTCCTCGAGAACACATCATGATTGATATGAAAGCGCTCTAGAAACTCTTTGCATGCGGTAAAGTTCATCCCGCTCCGCGGTTAAAGCTCTCCAGTTTCTGGAAGGAAACCGCCATCGGTCGCGATGCATTAAGTCTGGTAATAGATAAGATAGAGCTTCTTGAAGATATCTGTTCGGGCGATGCGACGTTTCCGAAATCTGTGCATTGCCTCCGCACGATTTTGCAAAGTCTTCTGCGCGTCATAGGCACGGTGGCGTCTCTCCTAGACAGACACCGTCGGTCCTTCCTTCATTCCGTAGAGAGGCCTCATACTCGAGAAGGCATTGCGATTCATTCCACTGCGCTCTACAAACTCTTTGAATGCGGTGAAGTTCATCCCGCTCCGCGGTCAAACCCTCGAGTTTCTGGACGGGAAGTTATATGATAGTTGATACTAATGGTAATGCGACGACATGAGGCAATCTCAGAGAAAAGATTCCTCCTATATTTTAGTCTGACCAGCAGTGTCCATTCGACGTCCGGAATCTGGTTCGTATGGTGGCGGCAGCGCCGAAGTGACATCACTAGTGCGGTTATCTCCATCGTCCTCCTCATTTGTCCGCCCACCGGATTGCGCCAGCTCCTGTTGAAGTTCGACAACAAGCTCCTCTAACATCTGGATACGGGCACTAGCACCGGTGCTCTCAGAAGCAAAAGGATTGTTCGCCTGATGAGCAAGTTCCGAGGTTTCTGGAGATATGGCGCCGGGCAGAGGTGGCTTGCGCTGAACGTGGAAATCGTCATCACTGCTTGCGAAATCTGCGCCCCGGGTTTGAAGGGTGAAGGGTCGAACTACGAAGTAGACGGATATGTTGTAGATAAAAAGATAGAGCATCGATAAACTTACTTCCTGTCACCCGGTTGGGCTGGAGTCCACGGTCCCATATCGGCATTGCAGGAGGAGGGCTAGCGGAATCTGGGTTCTGCTGGACAACCAAGTTCGCAGTGGCACTAGACATCCCGACTTGAACAGTGGGTAGAGAAAACGGATCAGCTGAACGTCAGAGCGAGAAATTACGTTGAGAAGGTGGGAAACACGCAGGTGATACCTTTTAGTTGGGATGATGAGGATCGGGATAAGGTAGCCCGGCGAAATAGTTGTTGTTTGATAAACAGGATTAAAGCCAATATGATCAGAAAACCGACGACGCCCCCGATTATTACCCCAATGAGGGTAGGCTTTGAGATACCTCGATTTGAGGATGCTCCGATAGAGCTTCCCTTCGTCGCCAAGGAGTGAAAAGACGCTTTAAAGGTGATATAGTCAAGTACGAAAGCGACGTCTTCCGTGTCGGTGACTTCCATCTTCAACGTATGATCGCCAGCTGCCAGGGTATCGTTAGAATACCAAGGAAAGTGTACTTGCGTCGCTGTGGTGGCGGCGGTGTACATCTTATCGAAGGAGAAACCGTCCATGGTATATCTGATGAAGATTCGCCCAAAGTTCGCATGTTTGTTGAGAATTCCATAAACGGATATCGAAGTGCCTATGTATGGTTTTCGTAAGATGCAGTAGTCAGTAAGAGACACGTAAAACAAACCAGTAAAATTGAATGTTGCCGAGGAGCCAGTGACGTTCGTATGATGTGTTGCATTGCCGAGAGGAACGAAGATGAAAGCGTCTTGGTCCCCTGTCTTCGGGACAATGTTCTTGGTACTATTACGTGTCCAAGTTCCATCGTATACGATGGCTGGGTCACCGTCGTCGGCGAGCAAAGTTTCTCCGGACAGTGGTGTGTCATTGCCTGCAGTTACGAGCACGTAGTCGAGGGCAACAGATATGTTAGATACAGTAATCGTGTGAGTTGTGTCGGGGAGTATGGGTGACTGGAACCATCGCTCCACGACATCGTAAGGGCTGATTTCGCTCGCATTATTGGTTTTCGGGGGAAAGTTCGAGGTATTGAAGGGTGTTCCACCGTCGATGGTTATGATACCAATTTGGTCACTATCAAGTGGCCCTGGGTACAACGCGCCAAAGAGTGAGACTGATGTTCCTTCAAATCATGTGTAAGTTCAACGGCGGGTAGGGAGTGTCTAACGGTACCATTGAAAGTGACACTGAAGGAACCCAACAAATCACTGGTATTTGGGAGGATCCCGGACCCTCCCAAAAGTCTAACACTCGCAAACGCAGCCCAACTCCCGATAAGATTCACGTGCTGGTTGATATCGTCAAAGAGAATGGTGGCCATAACGAATGTGAAAGCGCGGACAAAGAGGCGGATGAATGAAGTGTGCTGGGCTCTAAAGTTGTACTGTCAACATCATCCATAGATTCGAGAAGCCAATGCGTGCTGGGTAATCTCTTCCCAAACTTGAACGTGCATCAGTGAGAGACGAGGGATAAACAAGTGCAACAGAAGCTTACTTGTACTGGTACATCAGAAGAAGTTAGCTGTGGAAAGGCATCAGAAGATAATCAAACTGATTCAATCGTAGACGCGCACCAGTGGTAATATGGAAGTTGCACGTCAATTAGAAATCACTGATGCACGCACGGTCATTGCTAACCCTTATCGAGCCATCTTGAGCCTTGCACACTATTCATCATTGTTCAGTCGGACTGCGATAGGAGGCAACTATCGGATGGATAGCAGTCATGACATGGGTCGTCCTTACGAAAGGAAGTCCGAAGCGGACAATACATGCGTGGAACTAGTAGAGAAAATTCGGAGGCTCAAGGCGAAAAGGCACAAAGGAAGTATGAAGCCCGGCACGAACGAAAAGAGCGGGGGCGAAGTCGGAAAGCGACGAAAAGGACACGAATAGAAGGACAGAGCATACCTTTACGATGCCGATACATCTCGGCAAGTTGCAGGAGGACATTTGTATCCCTCGGGAGCTTCAGCTGGATCTCACACAGCGCATCAGGATCTGCATAGGAATCTTGATGTCAGCCACGAATAACACGAAGGGAAGAGGGAGCTGGGAAAATATAAAAGCGAAGGGGTAAGGGTACGGCGTGTTCCGTCCTGGAGCAAAATCGCAGAGAAGGCGGCACTCACGTTTGGTGATGACAATCTGCAGCGACAGCTTCGTCATATGCTACCCGTGCTCCACTGCCCACGGGTTCTCCTTTCCTTGATCCTCCTTTCTGTCGCTCGCCCTGCCACATAGCACTCTAATCGATAACCACTTCGTCCCGCCCGCCGACTACTACGACCTCTGCGCTGCAGCGTTTCTTCTCCCCGGGGCGCTGCGTCCTGCGGCCGAGGATCCAAATGACCTTGGAGAGTCGGAAGGGCAGACCCCGCGCGCCGGCTTCGGTTTGGAGTAACCGATGACAGAAGTACATTGCTGTAAGAAAGCCTCAGCACGGAAACGCTCACACGTAGTATGTACAAGCGTGTTCGTAATTCAAGGCATCTTTTCAAGAACGATCATCGTTATTGAGTCCGAGTCGTCAAGCTGCCAATTTCGCGGATAGGATGCCACTCAGGCGTCTGGTAATGGAGCTACGAGAGGTATAACTGTGTCCAAGAACATGGATCTGCGGTATGGTGTCCGGTGGGCTCTCACAGGCATGCGCAGGGCTGAGATGTAGGGCGGCGATTGCTAGCAGGGTGCCAGAAAGGAGAACAGCGTGACTGAAGAATGTAGCTGGGTCACACCACGTGACCGTGCCGTATACGCGTCAACTGACTCAATATAAGTACGTAAGGCGCCGTGCCGTCGCAAAGCCTGCTACTTGTGCTCGAGCTCCGCTTCCCTTTTTTGTCTTAACAGATATAATTTTAAGTCCTCCAATTCCCTGCAGCCCCAAGGTCTAATCTAGACATATGTAGGGTCAATCTCACGAATTAGATTACCTTCGTGTTGTCTCGTGCTATGTTGTGAAGAATAGGACATTTGAGTCTGGACCCTCTATAGCTATGATGGTAGACCCTCTATAGCTATTTTCGTACTCGGAAATGGCTCTCGTACGTACGCAGTGATTTAGACCCTCAGTCTCCATTGATTATTGTTTGTCCTATCGTAATACAACCATCTTTCCCAGTGTGTGACGGTGGTGTATTGGACTGGGCCACTAGACATGCCCAAAGGCCATGGACAACAGTAGCATACAATTAGTCAGCACATATTGTATTCCGAGATCTTCCTTAGAATACAAAAAAGCACACTTTTACCCCCTCGTCGACCCTCCCTAAGGATCTCCGAGCCCGTGCTCACCTACGGTACATCGCGTACACCGCCGCCCCTGTGTAGGGTGACAGCACCCCTCCTCTAGGGTCACAAGAGTCCTGCAAAGGACGACATTGCCCCTTAGCAGGGTTACAGCTAGGCGCGACCGCCATCGCGCCCGGAGCACGCGTGGGCAGGGAACCTCAACAGGTGACCCACCCCGCAGCTCTGCCTTCCGGACCCGGCTTCAACCAACGAGAAGTCCGTGGACGCCCGATGTCACCGCCCGGCATCACAATGGTGGGGGCACCGCGGACTTCAATCAAGTCGGTTGAAGTCCTGGTCTTCTATCTACCATTCTCAGACGTTGTTGCAGCTGCGTCGCGCAGCTTGCGACCTCTGAGGAGCATTTATATACTCTCGGGTGATGTTGCTGCACGCCTTGCGCTGCGAGCGACCCCCGAACATCAGCCCTTTCATCAGACGACGTTGCGGCATGCTCTGCATGGCTCGCGATCTCTGATTTCTTCTCCCACCGCTATCCTCGGATGTTGTTACAGCTGCGTCGCGCAGCTTGTGACCTCTGAGAAAGGTTCATACATCCTCGGGTGATGTTGCTGCCCGCCCTGCGCTGCGAGCGACCCCCGAGTATTCATACTTTCCGTCAGATGATGTTGCGGCATGCTTTGCATTGCTCGCGACCTCTGACTTCTTTCTCTCGCGCGGATCGTGGTGCAAACCTGCCGTCGCCAAGATTCCATCCCACAAATCCTTCATATTCAGTCTGCACCCCCGACGACCGCCGTAGTCGCATTCGACACTTGGACTCACGGCTCACTCTACTATACTCAATAAAATATTCTTACTGGCTCTCGAAAGCCCGAAATCCCGCGAGATTTTCATGAGATCATCCAAGGTCCATCTCGCGTCCCCAGTCATTCGCTCCTTCGCACTCGTGAACTCAAGACGCCGTGCCATACGCCTTTCAACGAGCCTTCAACGTTTGCCATAGCATTGAGCAACCCTATGTTAGGGTTACCTCATGCTCGGCTCTAAACCATGTTCCTTGCCATGTTCCTCACCTCTCTTCATCTTTTGGAGATGCTAACCGCCCTTGCTGTCACCAAAGGCGACCAGCACGAACCCATTGACTGTTGGAAGGAGTAGGAGAGGTTTGGGAAGGATCTGGATGTGTTGAGGGGAAACTGAGAGGAGTTAGTGCTGTGCCAGAGACATTGGGCTATATCTCTGGAACGGAGGCCTCTGGTCCTTAGGTTCTTCTTGCATCTTCAAGGCATCGGTTTCTCCGTCCTGCTGATGCATGGGTGGCCCCTTGCAGTCACCCCCTCCTCCTCCATCAACATTTCCGCGCAATTTCACCATTTTGGGCATATCTCGGCCACCGGTACACCGATCCCTTAGATTCTTAGTTCTTTGGCTTCGCCTCGTCGAACGCTACCCGCCAGTATGCGGGTTTATGGAATTCCGCTCAGCCGTCCTCCCTCATCCACGATTTCGCGCGTTTTCGGCGCTTATACGATATCTAGACAGCCGCTGGAGCGACTTGCTTAAATCCTGGCGCGTTCGACTCTCGTCGTCGACCGCTTTCCGCCGATATACGGGTCTTTGGCGATCCACTCATCCGTTCGCTCTCAACGTCACGCTCGACATGACCCCTTCCACCAAGCCCGCACCTCACTACACCGTTCCTGCGACCACGCCCTCGGCGTTGACGTTGCAGAACCGGTTTCCCTCTGCTTCTATAGCTCTTTTAGTGGGACATCACGACCTCTCAAGTCTCAAGCCCCAATGCTCGTTCCCAACGTCCATTGCTGGCGTTCCAGCTCGTTTCGAACCCTCGGCTTGCGTGGACGGGTTGTTTCTACCTGCCCTGGCCCGCTGGGGCTAATTCTGTGCCTCTGGCACCCGTCGTTGTGGCTTAGAATGACACAGTCGGACGAGCAGAAGCCTAGCAACCGATGGCAACGCATCTCAAGGCCCCAGGGCGTCTTCAAGACCCTCGGTCGCATCTGGCCAATCCTGCCGTCAGGTTCACTTCTCCGACGTGATTTTAGCGTACCCACTGCGTCTGGGACCGTCGTCGACGCCCAGAACAACCTATTCAGATGACAGTAGGCCCAGCGACCGCCGATTTCACGTTTCTAGACCCCGAGACACCCCCGCGACGGTCTCCCACATTCTACGACCCCTACATCGCTCCTTTATGCTAAACAACGTTGATATCCGGTTAGGTTACAGCTTCGTCGAGTCCCCTCGCGTTTCGAGCCCTTCAGGCCGAGTGGCCGCATCCTTAGGCTGCCTCGAACCGTTGTGCAGCTTCAGAGCACACCAGAGACTCGTCGTCGCGGCCTAGTACGACCCGCTCAGATGAGAAGTGGCGTGACGACTCATCCAGAGGCAGCGCCCTCCTATGCAGTGGTTGCTGCTCGGGGTTCTTTGAGGTTCGAGCGCCCTTCGTGGCGGCTCCCTCTCACCTCATGACCTTTGTACTTCCGCAGTCTCAGACACGTCATCGAGGCCCCAAACGACCCTCTCAAATGCCAAGAAGCCCCGTGACTGTCAACTTCGTATTTGTGGTTCTTGCGACATCCTCGAGACCAACCACCACATCCTGCGACCTCTGCTTCGCATCTCTACGCCGAACGACGGCTGTGTCCGCTTAGGTCACTGTTTTAATGGATCTCATCGTGTTCTGAGCCTCTCCGGCTGTGTGGACGGACAGCCATGCACTGTCCTGACCCGCTGGATAGCTCCGAGCTCATTCATCGAGTTCTTAGCCTCCACACGCCTCCAAGAGGCCGTTCTACCGCTTCCATCGATTCTACGGCTCCCATTACCCCCCTTTTGAGGCTGCGACGACTGTTTTAAAGGTCTACATGGACCTCGAGTGGGTGGGTCATACAGCAGTCACCGATCCCACCGATCCTTTCGCTGTTCTGCGACCACGCCTTCGGCGTTGACGTTGCAGGACAGCTTCCACCTCGCGGCTGCCGAGCTCCCGTTTTATAGCCTCAAGACTACCGCTCCTACTCGTCGCGCTCCTCATTTACCAGACCTCGAGTGGGTGGACGGTATGACATCACGAACTCCACGTATCGACCTGCCGTTCTGCGACTACGCCCTCAGCGTTGATGTTGCCGAACCAATTCCTCCGCGCTGCTGCCAACTCCCTGCGCGACGGCTTATCCTCGCCCTCGCCCCTCTAGCGCCTCATCTCGTTCCGAGCCTCTCAGCAAGCGTGGACGGGCCACTTTGTGGACCTATCTCCGAGACATAGAATGACTCACTCGAACGAAGAGGAGCCCCGCGACCACAGACCAGGTGTTTTAGGGCCCAGGGTCGTCCTCACGACCATAGATTACATCGGCGGTCGTGTTCTGCTCGTCGTCGCATCAGAAACAACACCCTTCCGTGTTTTATAGGCCCCGCAACCGGGCCTTTGCGTTGGTTGTTGCTCATTCACACCTGACACGCCGTCTGCCATGCCAGCACGTCACCCAAAGCTCGGTGACCCACGCCGAGCCTGTTGTTTGGTCGACCTCGCTCCCGCCTGCATTGACGTAGCAAAAGCAATTTCGTTCGGAGGATGCTAAATGCGCGATGTGATCTCTGATGAGCTCAGCACTCGTCATGTCGCGTTTCTGCACCTCCTGGTCATTAGCTGGGGGGCTTCCACTGTCTTTTCTGGCTCTCGCGACCACGCCCTGAGCGTTGACATTGCATGACAGTCCATCTTCGCCCTTCGAACTCCCAACAGCGGACCAGTTCACTCTTTCAGCGCTTGAAACTTGTCGTCAGGACTTAGAACGACCCACTTGGATGATATGAAGCCCAACAACCTGCCACGTGTCTTCGCTTCAAGACCGTCGGTCACATCTGGCCAGTCTTCGAGTGCGAGCTCTCTTGCCCGACACATTTCTAGTGTACATCTTCATATGGGACCTCCTGGATGCTAGGAAGGACTCTCGACTCTTGTCTTTACGCCCTACATCGCAGTCGAGAACGCCAGCTACCACGGACAGCTCCCAACGCAACGACGCAGCTTCGTCCAGGCCCTTCCAACGTTCCAACTCGTTCTCGAGCTGCCCTGACCCGCTAGGCAGCTTCAGAGCATGTTTTAAGGCCTATGACAGCCGTCGACTAGGCTTTTCGGGACTCACGCCATCCTCAAGACCGTCTACCGCACCTGAGTCGCATTCGGGAACATCAAACCGCGCAGATTGGACAGCTACCCGCAGTCCTGACCCAGTGAGAGGCTTCAAGACACCGGCGAGGTTGTCCGTCACGCCGACGCGCCTCCAGGAGCCATACCTCGTGCCCCTGTACAACACAGACATCAAGTGGGCATTATTACATCGTTCTTGCGACCACGCCCTCGGCGTTGACGTTGCAGGACCCATTCCTCCTCACACCCACCTACCTCCTGTTTTAGGGCTTCAAGACACCCTCGAGACCATTGAATACACCTTACTCGTGTTCTAAGCCATCACCTAATGTGGACAGATAGTCCTATGCTATCTAGACCGGCTAAAAGCCTACAAGGCATCGGGAAGATGGCCCACCCGTGATATACAACTCCCGGTGCATCGAGTTGGAGGTCCTTTAAGCGATTTAAAACGTCTACCATGCAGCTACCTCGTCTATTCCTCACCATTAGACCAGGCTCTTGCAATCGCGCCCTCCAGCGACGTGGTTGCAGACCCAAGTCATTAGTCCATCACCATCGCGATCAGCGTGCGTTGCGGTCACCGGCAAGCACTACACATGTCTTGTGCGGTCCCTTTTGCATTTCTATGCGCCTGGAAAGCCGACTGGCGAGGCCTATCCGTCTGCGACCTCGACTTATCAACTTTGAAGGTTCTGCGACCACGCCCCCGGCATTGACGTTGCAGACCTCGAGTTCAATGCCCAAGCCATCATCAAGGGCCCGCGAGTCCTTTCGTACTAGCCCCGCTCTGAGACTGATTTTTGTGACCGCGCCAACCAGCGATGATGTTGCAGATCCAGCTCCCCGACATGTCGTTGTGGCTCGCAAGCTCGCGACCAAGTACTGAGTCTTATTCAAGCTCTTCGATTCAGTCTACATTCGTGCTGTATCAGACATACCAACTTTTTGTCAATTAACTTCAATGTTATTGGTATCTTAGTACTTTAGTACTTGATGGGGTTTGGCATCGAAAGGAGTGAAATATGTTCTTGCGACCATGTCTGCGGACACTGATGTTGCAAAAACGAAACCCCCAACGATGCCTATGGAAGTGGAAAACAGTCAACACTGTCATACATATCTCCTATGTCTCATGCGACTCGCTCCTTTCCTCTCGCAACCGCACTCTGGGTGCTGATGTTGTGTGGTAGTTGTGATACTCGTCACTCGACACCTTGCTGGATATGGTCGCGTATTCGCTCTAGTACCGCCTGAAGTTCCCTTTGATGTCTGCATCTCAACGGATTCCCACGTCCCAATTGTTGGCTGGGGGGCCTTTGGTATTCCAAGCCTTAGATTCCTTACTGTTACTTAGCTCTCGTGACCACACTTCCGGTGTCGATATTGCAGAGCCGTCCTTTCGAATCCTCCGACACTGGGGGGCCGTCGCCATCCATGGACATTGCATTCTTAGCATGTCCCGCTATCAATTCTGTATTGCGCCTACCCCTATTTTTCTCTTCAAAGATGGGCTCTCGTATCCACACTCACAGCGTTGAAGTTACGGGTCTCTCCCCATCAGCTCCACAATGTTTACGGCCTACCTCGTTCTTCGCTCCCAAGACGTGTTCTCGTGACCATACCCTTCAGTGTTGACGTTGCAGAACCAGACTCCTATTTCTTGGAAGTGGAAACTGGGGGGCCAAATTCTGGCGACTCTGTTCATACCCACCCACCCACCCCTACATCGCAATCATTTTTCATCAATCCTCATTTGGGTACTTATCTCGTGTACATCTGAACCGCTTCAGTATGCACACGGGAGAAGTGGGGGGCTGTGGGGGGAGGTATATGTACCGAGGACCATATACCGTCTCCTTAGCCTGACGTGGCACAGCGGCCCCACTGGAGCCGCTAAAGGATGCAGAGAGAGAAGGGTTAGGATATGGAGGACCTCTGACTACCCTTCTACTATTCTCAGTGCGATGGCAGGCGCATATGGCAGTAAGGTTAGGACTGGCGAAGCCTCCGACGACTTATCGCCTTCCCAGCCTGGCATGGCGCAGCGGCCCCACTGGAGCTGCTAAAGGATGCAGAGAGAGAAGGGATAGGATATGGAGGACCTCTAACCACGCTCCTGCTATCCTCAGTGCGATTCACGATTGACAGGCGCACACATATAGCCGTAAGGCGACAACTGGTGAAGCCTCCCACAACTTAGAGCCTTCCCAGCCTGGCATGGCACAGCGGCCTCTGAAGGATACAGAGGGATGGTGGAGGGTATGATGGACATGTAACCACCCTCCTGCTATCCTCATTGCAGTGGCAGATGGAGTGGCGGTATATTGGGGTTGGGAGGCTTCCTTCAACTAGCGCTTGAGCGCTTCTCAACTGTGGAACAGAAATTTTGGATGGAAATTTTTTCTTCCTTTTTCGAAACTGGGGGGCCCATTGTTCTGGGGACATTATTTCCTTTCCCTTCATCTTGACTTTTAACCTTAGAATTTGGGGGGCCATTGTATGCCTACTTTTCTTTCTGCTGCATGCCCTCTGGACATGGGGGGGCACTGTGACGGTGGTGTATTGGACTGGGCCACTAGACATGCCCAAAGGCCATGGACAACAGTAGCATACAATTAGTCAGCACATATTGTATTCCGAGATCTTCCTTAGAATACAAAAAAGCACACTTTTACCCCCTCGTCGACCCTCCCTAAGGATCTCCGAGCCCGTGCTCACCTACGGTACATCGCGTACACCGCCGCCCCTGTGTAGGGTGACAGCACCCCTCCTCTAGGGTCACAAGAGTCCTGCAAAGGACGACATTGCCCCTTAGCAGGGTTACAGCTAGGCGCGACCGCCATCGCGCCCGGAGCACGCGTGGGCAGGGAACCTCAACAGGTGACCCACCCCGCAGCTCTGCCTTCCGGACCCGGCTTCAACCAACGAGAAGTCCGTGGACGCCCGATGTCACCGCCCGGCATCACACAGTGCAGCTAAACACTTTTACCATGCTCACCGACGCTTTCCAATTCGCCGCTGCTCTAGTACGTAACCTCGCGTGCACACCTTTCGCGACATCGGTTGATGCAAATCCTGATCGAGGAGCCATGACGCTTTGGTGTCGCGCCGATTGCTCGTCTTTGGAAAGGCGATTGGGTTTCTACACCCCGGGGCGACTCCTCATGATCGATCGAACTCGCTTCGAGTATCGCAGGATGCCAAAGAGTTCTGATAGAATTACATACAGATATAGAGTTATTTTCGCGTACAAGATTTATAGAAGTCGCCACCGCATATCTGAGCGACTGAGAGTCGCTTCATGAACGCCCGGCACAAGTGAGATTCGGACGGAAGGACTAAGCGCAAAGTAATTAAATAACGTACCAGTAAATTACCAGTCTTTCTTCGCAGGCGTAGCCATGAATATGATATTGTTGCAGTCTTTTACGTGTCGAAAAGCGGTAGAGGTAGAAGGCATAGGTTTCGCTGTTCAATGGCAGGTTTGACTTAACATGGGGTCGCCGCCAGTTTGCCATTGGAAGTGTAACGTACCAGTGCATTTGTCGATCTCTATCGTTGTCCCGATCCCACCATATGTATCGATTACCATGGCATCGGGGCCCCTGTGGACTTGGGAGTAAACAGAATGAGTTATTCGAGTATATGCGGATAGGAAGGAATAGAGGTGGAGCGTACTGATTGACTCGTAGGATGCGTCGAAGGAGTCGCCATGGATGTCGGCCTGGAGGTAGACTATACCTTCAGGCCTTTCGATGAATAGCTCTAGCGTTTGGAGGCGGAGATCCGCAGCGTTTGTGTCTAGTCGAATGACAAGGTCAGCCGAGCTTACGAACGAAAGCGTGACATACCTGTGCACTGCGCCCTTATCGTCAGATTCAGATTTCCTGCCTGCGACTTGGGAGGCGGCCTGGTACGGGTGATTGGATGAAAAGCCGTACGGCGCTTTATTGCGAGGGTGATCGTGGGCAAGCGTGTTAAGGTGACGAAGAAGGAGGTGGGGCTAGGAGCCACTGTCGGATTGCACCCTTGGAATCGGTCGCCGTCAATTGAAAGAAATGACCTACTAGAGAAATCTGTGACACTGAGCGTCGTCCCGATCCCACCATGCATATCGACTGTTAATCCATCCGCCCCTCGGTGAACTTGTATATGGAAGTACGTATATATCGTTATATGCCAAAGGAAAAGCACGAAAATAGAACGTACTGGCTGTTACGCATGCTGCTTCGACAGAGTCGCTGTAGATATCGACCTGGAGGTAAACGAGTGCTCCCCCATCCAGGTACATTTCCAGCGTCTGCAGGCAATATTTTGCGGGCGTGGCTTCTGTACCGGTACCTAGTCCCGAGAGTAGATCTAGATCTGACTGAGATTAGTCGAAAGAAAGTGTTACATACCTGTGTTCACTCGGTGGTCATTTTACGTGCAATGGTGGTGGCGGCAGTTGACCAATAGCGGTTTGTGGTTGGAAGAGCCTGTGGTCAGAAAAGCGTGATGAAGAATTCAAACTTGAAGAGGTGGGATGCGAGTGAAGTAGATATGCCCACAAGCGCAGGTGTTCGAAAGAGTGGAGTAACTCGGATACTGAGGGTGAACACACGGTAATCGTTGCCCTAATGCCTTGTTTAGTCTTTGACAACTCCTGGCGAGATAAAACAACAACTAATCAACGAATGGAATTCCAACCCCAGAACTCATAAATTCAAAGTAGTGGTAAATTTATGAGACTTCATCGAAGAGGGATCGCAGAAAAGAAAATGCGTCGCGGAGTCTATGGCTAGTGCACAGCCTGCATATCGAGTTGTGATCGGAGGAGCTAAACATTGCTTTGACCTCTGATTGGAACATTGAGGTTACATTGTGACTAGGCTATTTGTATGTAATCTTTCGGGTTCCACAACCGTGTCATTTCAGAGCGGTTCCAGTAGTTAGGACAAGAGGGAGCAGGATGTATGAAGTCTAAGACGTAGGCGAAACAGTGTGGCGTCAGCCTACCAACTCCCCTGAGGACATTGCCCTTCCAAAAGACTCAGTTGGCAGTCCCCGGCATGAGAAAGTACGGCTTACAGTCCCACTAGCTCGGCGACCGACGGCATGTCTCTACGGTCTACGTTGATGACCCTCCCTGTCAAGTCTTGTTTCATAACGAGCACGTTGCCTTTCCAGGTCGGCCACCTGGCTGGTCCCGGAATGTCTCTCTCTTGATCTTCATAGTAGACTGTGAACCTTGCATCCACGTCCCTATTCCCAAACAGGCTTGATGTCGCGGGATGCCAACCATCCGCGAATGTTTTGCGGCGCACGCCTAGATCATACACGACAGTTGACGGTACCCAAGTAGGCACCCAGTACTGTGTCACCAGGTCATCTAGCCCCCTCCCACCGCCTAGGCCATAGTCGTAAGGCACCGGCACTATTTGTCCCCAGAAGTGTGTGTTAGAGGAGTATGCCCTTCCGCCCGTCAGGATAGCGCTAAGACGTTGAGTGTCAGACGGGTCTGTCGTAGCTGTTTCAACTTACAGGGTGATGTCTGTTTATGTTGTCGATAATACCTTGAGTCTCCCAGCGGGCAATTCGAGGGTGTGGCATGGACGACATGATGGCGGAAAGAACACTCGCGTGAAACCGTCGTCGATGTTTAAAAAGGCTGTTTGTCACCTCCTATTCTCGGTAGAAACCATGCCCCCTCTTGCTCTCGACATTGAGTACTTGAACCTCCAGGTGATCAACCATCTCAACATTCTTGATGCCGTCTCGTACTCGCATACTTGCCACACCAACCGCAACGTAGTCAATGAACACTTACTTGAGGTCGTCCGTCGCGAAATCGGGCCGTACTTCTCCAGTCCCAGTAAGCTCCGATCTCCGTCACGCGTCGCTTGCTCAACGGGTCTTGCAGCGGAGTATAAGCATTTCTGGCACGTCCTGACATTGTGCAAGGGTGTTGTGTCTGATGACATGTCACTCGCTATTATGCAGCCGGTCTCCCAGCCTCGTCTTTCACCCCAACAACTCATGATATTTGTACGTCGTGGCGGCGGTCCCGTGATCACGAACTTCATCGAAGCCATTGGATATATGAAGGAGGCTCTGGCCAATTTCCATTTCTGTCCTCCTATGAGCCCTTGGAACAATACGCGGGTGTTCACCACAAAGACCAGACGGATCATCCTTGTTGAGAGCAACACATCGTCGGTGTTGCCTCTCGTCCTCAGCTCACGTTGCACTGCCGTCATGAATGCGATCACCGCCACGAGGTTATTCACCTTCTATCCGACATTGACACTCTCCGATCACGCCGCAGTTGCCCAGTTCCACTGGGGTGCGGAGCACAGCGTCGATTTCTACTCTCGCCAAGGAATAACTCTCCGTCAGGCGGATGAATATGTCCCAGGGGTCGCGTGTGGTTACGAGTGTGTGGGATCTCCAAAGGGTGCGAGGACGAGGGACAAAGAATCCGGACCGCACAGTCGATGGCGGGTAAGCGGCAAGACGAGAGAGAGCAAACGCGATCGAAAAGAGAAGCAAAACGGAGTATATTCGTATGCGTAGCGTAGTACACGTAGACACGAATGCGAATGGAAAACGGAATGATACGAGACAGAAAACGAGAGCCGAAAATATGGGGAACATGAGGAGATGGGAAACATGAGGTAGATGGGATATCTAATCTAATCTACGTATCGTGATGTCGTGATGTCGTGACCGTGAAGATCTCTGTCATTGTCGACGCGTCGCCGTCGTCGATCTGCCTTCTGCGCAGCCAGCCCTGCTGGCTACCCCACATCTCCTCCACACTTTCAAATATCAACCATCCCTGGTTGATCCCCCAACCCAAGGAACCTCCTCAATCGTCATCCTCTATCCCCGCCAAATCTGCGGCATCAACATACTCGGTTACTTCGACAATCTTCTTGGAGCGGGCGCGGTACGGAATCAGACGAAAAGCCGCGAATTTGAGTCTGGATAGGGCACCGTTGACTTCCGCGAGGCGGTATGCTCCACTCCTGAGGCGCTGCGCGACGACCATAGGACCGAAATAACGAGGCCGGCACTTTTTGCCGACATCAGGCTCGATTTTCTTGTTCAAGACCATGACAAGCTCGCCCGACGCGAAATTATAGTCGTGGATGACGTTCTGGTGCTGTCTCTCGAAGTCGGCGATGGATTTATAACGGTGAGCCAGTACTCGCTTGTGAATAAGTGCGAGATCCTCATCACGACGTTCCAGCTGAATAGCGCGATTGGCGATAAGGTCGGAATCAGAGAGTTTGGATGCGAAGTCGGGGAACAGGAAGGTGGCCTCGGTGATGTCGAAGGGTAGGAGGGGTTCGGTTCCCGTAGCGCCGAAGAAAGGTGAGTGTCCGTATCGCTTTCGAGTGGTAATTCTGTCCGCCCAGAAGATGTAGGAGACGTGGTTGGACCACTTACGCATATCTCCCCCACAGATCTTCACTAGCGAGTCCCGAATGGGCCGGTGAGCCGTCTCCACGACGCCGTTCGATTGGGAGTTGTATGCCGAGATGCGAATATGACGGATGTTGTACTTTTCGGCCAGCCATTCGAGTGCGGCAACCCACGGCGTCCCATTATCGACCACTATCTCCTCTATCGCGCCCCACCGACACATCACTTCCTCGAACAGGAACGACCCCAGCGCCTTCCCGTTCTCCTTCCGCAACTTCCTCCACTCCGCCCAACTGATCAGACTGCAACGACCCTGCGCCAGATACTTGTACCCGTTCGACGTCGGCAGGTGCATGGTATCTGCGTACATCTTGGCGAAGAGTCCAGCAGGAATCGAAACGGTGGGTGGCAGTATGACTTTCTCGAGCGAGCGTAGCTGACATGCATGACAGGTTTCAAGATACCATTTGACGTCGTCGTCGAGCGCTGGCCACCAGAAGCGATCCGCGATCGTGCGGCGAGTAGCGTACTGTCCACGATGTCCGAGCTCGTCGTGAGCTGCGCGCAGATGGCGAAGCCTATCCCCCCTCCAAACAACAAGCTGGTGTCTCCCACCGTTCTCCTTGCGCCAAAGACGACCACCACGGACGAAGAACTTGCATGCGCGATTCAAGAATCGTTTGAGCTGCGTAGCGTCGACGTCAGGCTTCTTCAAGTCCGTCAGGTAAGTCTCGATCTCCTTCAACTCCACTTCCCGCCGCTCATTCTCCTCAGACCACGGCAACTCCACCCCAGCCGTCTCGTCTCCGCCGCCCGTTCCCACCGCCACACACACCGCCGCGTCTCCTCCCTCTCGTACCACCTCCAAGACCCCCCCGTTCTCTGCCGCCGCCAGCGCGTTCGCCACCCATATACCCCCGCTCAAGATCTCCTCCACCCATTCCTCGCCGTCGTCCTCATTCTCATCACCCTCGTCCACGGTCTTCTCCCTCCTCGACAACCCATCAGGCCCTGCAAACTTCTTCCCCGCCACATGCACCAGTTTGAAATCGAAGAGTAAGATAGCGGCTATCCAGCGGTTCATCGCGGCGTTCGGGACCTCGGGTGTATGTCAGGGCGATTAATCATGCCCTTGATGTATTTCGCATCGACTTCAATTGTAAGATTCTGTACACCGACGATATAGATTTTCGTCGCGTTTAGGGACCGAAATAAGCCGTAGAGCTCGAGTTTCGCTTGGGAGTAGCGGGCTTCCCGTTCGTTCCAGGAGATGGAGCCGAAACGAGCAGGGCGACGCCTTTCGTCGTCATCCAACTGCACGAGGATGTATCCACAGGCACGATACGAAGAGTCGACGGAGAGAATGACTGTATTTCTGGAGGTGTAGTCGATGGCACGGATAGCTGAGCTGGAGACGATGGCCTGCTTCAGTTCATTCATGGCGACCTGGTGCTCGTCCGTCCAGCTGAACTCAACATTCTTCTTGGTGAGCTCGACAAGTGGATGGGCGATGTGCGCGAAGTCCCGAATCCAGATTCGAAGCGTCCCAGCCATCCCCAAGAATCCCCTCACGTCCGTCGGCGTCTTGCACGGCAGCCACGTCTCGATCTTCACCACCTTCCCCCTGTCTGGCTCCCTCCCCCCGTACGTCGACAACTGTCCCACCACCATCAACTCCGGGACGCACAACTGCAACTTCAACGCCGAAACTGTCGCCCCCGCGTGCCTCAACCTATGCAACACCCTATTCAAGTCCTCCGCATGCTTTCTCACCCACGGTCGCACCCCCGCATTCTCCTTCGTCACCTGATATCCTCCGCCCGCCAACTCCATCCTCGACTTCCCTCCTAGTACCGTGATGTCATCAGAAAAATTCGGTGCGATCTCCGTCTCATGCTGAAGAATGAACGCAACATCGTTATGAAATATCTGGAGTGACCCGGTCCACCCCTGTGGCAGCACTGTCAGACGATGGGTTCCGAGAGGCGTGTCGAATGTGGTGAGATCGCGTGAGATGGAATCGACGGTCCTGTGATCATACCCGACAGAAAGATCCAGGCCAGTGTAGATCGCGCGTCCTGAGCACTGTTCAGCATACTGGTCGACGAGTGGGGGCTGGGCTGAATCCTTGACAGTAATGCTGTTCAGTGGACCGAGATTATGGACAATGCGTACGTTTCCATCTTTCTTTGCGACGCAGAACCACTGATGCCGATACGAGCTGTTCGATGGTTCATAGACCCCCGCCGCCACCTTCTTCTTGATCAACTCCACCACCTTCTCTCGTATCCCCGGCGGAATCGGCAAGCTCTTCCTCGACCACGGCACGTGCTCCACCACCGGAATCACCACTGGCGAGAAGTAATCGTCTCGAAACCGCCCTTTCTCCGACTCATCCCACGCCAACGCCATCTCGTTATTCATCAACACCGCTGCCACCAACTTCCTCTCCTCCTCCCACAAAAATTCATTCATCATCAAGCCAATCACGTCCATCCGTTCCTGCGTCAATCGAACCCCGGGTACGAATTCTGATGGAAAGACTGGGAGTGCCGGCAGTGTTCTCAATGGGTCTTCAGGAAAGCAATGATGGATCTTCGCATACTCTGGCATCGTTGTGGGTACTGGCAGGATTTTATTCGCAACTTTCTTGTACGCCAATGCATGGGTAACGGGGTGGACTGTGAATGTCGAGGCCAGTAAGATATTGGCGATTGCGATTGGTCCACTGCGCGCGAGGTCCCTAAAACCCGAGGTAGTCATGACAGGTGGCTGTGTCGAGCCCATCGATTCGGCGTCTATCCCATCTCCACTCTTCCTCCATGCTTCCACCACCTCCTCCACGCAACTGAACGACGTCGCCCGCTTCCCCGAGGGCCTCTCCTTCGTCAACACCGTCTTCACCCTGTTCCTATCCAATGGATCTCTCAACGTCACCAGCACCCCCGCCTCCGTCTCCACCTTCGCCAACAACACACTCTTCTGCCACGGCCGCCCCAACAACAGTCGATAAGGTGCGTTCGGAACCACATATGCATGCGCCCACGTCTTCATACCCTCCACCTCGATCTCCAGGAACTCCGCACATCCGCCCATCGCTTCCCTTCCCCCATTTGCCGTCTCCATCATCATCAACCGCTTCTTATTCACTGTGAACCCCACCTCCTCCCACAAGTCCTTTCGCACCACCACGATCTCCGACCCCTCATCCAACAATGCATCCTCCTCAGCTCCTGCAACCCTAACTGCGATCTCCCTCAACGGCGTCACGAAATCGAGCGGAATATTTTGCAAGTCGACCTGCGCTTGTAATGCGGTGGCTGTCGCGTCGTCTGAAGCTGGGTTGGGAATGCGTACCGTACGAGAATTCTCGACGATTTCTTTTCGAAGTTCCCCGCTGAGTGAGAGTAGGTCGCCAACAGTGATGTTCGGAACGATGGCGTCAACGATACGGCGGTAGAACTTCTGTGGCGCAGCAGGATCGGCGATTTTCGACTGGTATGTGAAGGCCGGCTGCTGGGGATTGGTATTCCGTAAGTACTCATTCTGTTTCTCCTTTTCTCCGCTCGCCTCGCCCTTCTCCTGTTCTCCTGTGACGGTCTTTACCTTCTCTTCCTCTTCATTGACGGTATTCTTTCTTTTTCCCTCTTTCTCCTTCGCCCCGGATCCATCGTTCTTCTTCGTCTTCTTTCCACCACGCTGACCCTCGCCCTTCTTTTCCTTAGACCTCGTCGCATATGTAACCCCTGCCGCCGCTTTCTCCAACTCCTCGATCGCACCCCACACCAGAACCTCCTCCTCCTCCTCGACTTCCACCTCCACATCCTGTCGTCCACCATCTCCCCACTTCCACTCTTCGGTAACCGCCACCACCACCTCCTCATCGACATCCTCGATAATCGCACATGATTCCGCCTCTGGTACGAACACTTGAAGGAAATTACCACCGGCCACGGCTGGCGGTGGTGGTTGTGGTTGAGCTGGACCATTTCCTCCGTTCGGTACTGGTAGAAGTCCATATCGCTCCTCGACCGCCGCTCGAATTCCTCCAGGATAATGTGCGATACGCTCTCCACTTTCTGCCCAAACCCATACAGCTCCGTCATAGCGAATATGTCCGGCTCGCAGATGCTCGCCGGCGACGGGACAGTTACGCGAGATGTGCCCCATCCCTCGACAGAAGTAGCACGTGCCATTGGGATCGTGCGGTGCGGCGGGAGCATGACCATGACCTCCATGTCCTCCGTGGCCATATCCTCCGCGCCCTTGGAATCCCCGCGCTCCACCACCACGGTTCCACTGTTGATGCTGGGGCTGATATGGATAATGATGTTGCTGGGGTAGCTGATGGTTCTGAGGTGGTTGATATACCGGCACTGCAGCTGTGACAGTCGTAGGGGATACCGGTTGCCAGGGGGACGGAAGGAGCTGAGCCGCTGCAGGGGACAGAACTGCGAGTTTGACGTAACTGGCTGCATACGCACTGTCGCCAACCTTCATCCCTCCAAGCCGCCTCGATAACTCATCGATCTCATCCACCATCTCCTTGCGTCCGCTCTCCTTGACCACCACCTTCCTCGTCGCCACCTCCCGCCGCCCGCTCTCCCTCTTCTTCTTCTTCGACTTCTTCCTCCGCTTCCGATCCTCCTCCTCACTTTCTGATGACGACTCCTCGCTCTCGCTCTCCTCGCTACTGCTCTCCTCGCTGCTCTCCTCACTCGACGAATCCCTATCCCGACGCTTCCCTCTCTTCTTCGCCTTCCCCTTCCTGTTCTCAGCATCGAATGCATCATCCGCGAACACCTCTCGCCCTGCCTCAACAACTTTCTCCATATCCGGGACCTTCGAACGCGAGTACTCCGTCCCCTCCTTGACCTCGAGTCGTTTCTTGATCGCCTTCTGTGCGCTCTTGTGCAGTCCTTCCCAGAACATGCGATTCTTCTCGTTAGCGCTGATCTGACCGTCGGTCTCGAGAGTGACAGCGACCGGGCGAAATTCCTGGTAGTATCCGATGATATCTGCTTCTGTCTTAATACGGTGAGCTTCATATCGACGGATGATACGTTCTAAATCCTTTCGTGTATACCTTTCCCCCTTCTTCGCCCCAGGATAGGTATCGAGGATCTTGTTCTTCAAGGTAGCGTAGGCCTGTTCTTCATAGCCCGGTAAGCTGGCCCAGAACTTCTTCGTCTTTGTGTTAGCATACTTAACCACCATCTTTACTTTCTCTGCATTTGTCAGTGCGCAATCCTTCGCCAGCTCGTCAAACTCGTCGAAGAATTCAAGAAGCTCGCTAGGATCCTTCCCATCGAAGTATGGTGCGCGTTTCGTTCCTGGTACCGGCATGCCGGCAATGCCTTTCGGCGTCGGTATCGTTGCCATTTGTGGCGACGGCGGTGGTGGTGTCGGTGTTCTTGGTGTCGGTGTACGTGGAGGTGAGGGTGGTGTCGGTAATGGAGTCGGTGATGAGAGTGGTGAGGATGATGTTGAGGATAGAGGTGTTGGTGTCCCTTCGAGGGCTGGTGTTGGCGGTCGCGTTCGATTATGTAATTCTTCTTCTGTCTTTGATGTTTGAGTCGCGGCGCTGAGGTCGATAACTGCTGGCGTCGAAACAACGTCGGGGAATAGGTAGCGTGGTCGGAGAGGAAGCGGTGGATGTCTGGGACGGCTTGCTGAAGATCCGGTGACTGCGTCGCGATGCGGCTGGATTCTAGTCGGCGGCGGTGACGGAGCGCGCCCTTTGCCTCTCTTCGACGGGGCTTTCGGCGGTTGACCGAAAGAAATGATGGATAATACGGAAACGGCGATTTACAGAACGGGAATCGATGAGGGCTCCGACAATTTTTGTCCCCTCGCGGTGGGCTCCAGATGTGGGATCTCCAAAGGGTGCGAGGACGAGGGACAAAGAATCCGGACCGCACAGTCGATGGCGGGTAAGCGGCAAGACGAGAGAGAGCAAACGCGATCGAAAAGAGAAGCAAAACGGAGTATATTCGTATGCGTAGCGTAGTACACGTAGACACGAATGCGAATGGAAAACGGAATGATACGAGACAGAAAACGAGAGCCGAAAATATGGGGAACATGAGGAGATGGGAAACATGAGGTAGATGGGATATCTAATCTAATCTACGTATCGTGATGTCGTGATGTCGTGACCGTGAAGATCTCTGTCATTGTCGACGCGTCGCCGTCGTCGATCTGCCTTCTGCGCAGCCAGCCCTGCTGGCTACCCCACAAGTGTCGAGGTCTAGCCAGACGTGTTTCAAGCGACAACGAGATGGCAGTTGTCACATGGAACAGAAACGCAGATGCCGCCGATTTCCCGGGCTTGGAGAACGAAAGTTTTGGGTGGCGACTCGGGGGCCTTTGCACGAACCCAAGTTGTCCGTATAGGTATCAGAGACTGAGGCGTAGCCATCGTAGACTGCGTTAGGTACGCGCCGTATATGTATTTATCCATTCACCGGCCGGCTACCGTTGCCGTGCATCTTCCACGAACCTTTACTACGTACTATTTTAGCATTTCCCGTCGTAAAGGACGCACGTCAGGGACACTGTGCATAGACAAATGTGGATGTGAATGCACGTCGACGATCAAACGTGGTCTCCCAACACTATGTCGACGTTCCAAAGGGAACAGAGGTGGTCACTACTGAAAACGTTCAACAGCAGATCGCGAGCCAACGGCTTGAATCGACCTGCAGCGCCACGTATTCCCAGTCGCCCCACCCCTGATTCGACCACTCCAGTGGGTACCTGTGCTTGTTGGATGGAGATGGACATCTCAAAGTAAACTGGATCCGGGCGCCCACTAGCAAGTGAACGTGGAGAAGAACTCCAATAACTTGCCAATGCAGACATTACTACATGCACCATCTACTTATAACCAACGTCTTCGCCTTCCAAACCTAATCACCGTGCGAGGGTTGCGGAGGTGCCGCTGACGGGGGTGCGTCTGGTAGTCTGTTAGATGAAATGGACACTATTTGTTGAGTGACCGCTCACCCGATGCGGGCGTGCAGCCCCTTGGAAAAATCGGCTTGCCGGTTCTCTTCGCGCTCGCTTGTTTTATGTCCCAGCAACATCACACCTTTCGATTTAAGCAGAAGGCGCTAGTGGCTATTTCCGTTATACCCGCGACGTCCACCAAGATACCTATGGCATCGAGCGTCATTGTCGTCGTCGAACGCGCCACATGGGTGGCAAACCCTGTTCCTCGCAGCATAGAGCCGCAAAAGTTGGGTTCTAGAATTTGATTCTCTACTGCGTTTACAAGCGCGTCAAAATTCCTATCTAGACCATGCCCCGCCTCGGTTGTCAGCCATTGATAGCAGTCATTCAGCCATTCCTGCGCGAAAGGCAAACACTTCAATGAGTACAGTTAAGTGGTGATGCTGACAACGTACCGGTGGCGGGACAGGCATGGGGGCAAAAAGATACGGTAACAAAATGTGGTGTAGATCAGCACAGGTGAAAAGGCCGAGCGAAACCGACGTCGTGATGGCGGTTTGGGATGAACAAGCGAGAGGGTGTTTGTCTGTGTCGTGCACCAGCGTTAGGCTGCCATGTAGCTTCAGGGCAAGCGCATCCATTTCAGAGGCGCACGCGGGCAGTAACATGATGGCCTTAGGTTCGACCTATTCCGCAACGACGCAATGGTTAACCGGCTTGCGCTGTCGGCCATGTGCCATGTGCTAAGCCCCCCCCAGACTCCAGGCCGTTGGTTCGACTCTGTCGAGTTCTCGTCTTTTTCCGCAGGTTGTGCCCGGTAGTTGCCAGCGCAAACGCCTGCCATGAACTTGCGTGGGGGGGATGGTAGGCGCGTGGGCAGGACCTGTCTTTTCACTCCCTTACTATTAGCCATATCCACCACACCTTTACTATAGTTGACAGGAAGATAGAGGACGTGCTGCTTAAGTGAACGACAGATCTGCCCAACGACACGGTGTTAATGACAAGGCAGGATCGGAAATGTTGACTGCTGGTCCCGGTCATCCTGCTCCCGAAATTCAACAGGTCAGTACAAGCCGACCCATGGCGCACAACGCATCGTTTTCTAGGACCATACATGGTTCCGCATGTGAGTAGAAGCCCGTTAACGACGCAGGAGCCAACCTGACACCTCATCTGGTCCATACACGGGTTCGGTCTTGCTGAGAGCCGGTGACGAGGGATGACGTCTTTAGCAGAAGTCGGGAGGCAAGGACGTGCTGAACGTGCATAGCAGTGTCGAACGATAGAGTGTTCGAACACGACCTTTTTCTCAGCCACCGGATTGTGGTGGTGCGACGGTCCGTGAAGTTACCAGGCTGCCTGAATAGAATTGTCCCTCTTCTACTAAGCCAGTTTGCGCCTTGCGAGGACGAAAACAACTGGTGTACTGCACAACCCCTGCCTAGGTGTCCTCCACTACCCGTAGCGCCCGACAAAGCCGGCAGAATATCGGTCGGTCCTCACCATCATCGTTTTTCCAGAGGGTATATGCATACGATTGCTCGCCACGGACGAAGGTCTCAAAGTACCCCAGGAAGGTGCATCCCAAGCCATGCCCCCCGAGGGAGCGGTTGATCAGCTCACAGACGAAACAGTCTCTCTACGCCTATCGAGGAAAGGATGACGGTGTTGAATACGCAACGTAAGTCTGCTATAAATCGTACTCTGATTCTAATGAATTAACAAAGTACAGCATGTACACTGGTTTTGATGTGGAATGCAAGGACGAAATTGCTCTTCCTTTCGACGATCATGATGAGCGGATGGCGAAGTGGAAAATGTATACATATTCCAAGTACGTCCTCAATGTCCACCTCCCTAGTTGTTCCACGCCTTACCATTTGCATCTTAGGAAAGCCTCTGAAATTCAAGACGACGATCCCTCTCACCAATGACGGCATCCCATCTTTCCAGACCTCGACATGATGATGGGCAGCGCTAACTGCAGCTTTCCTCTAGTAATACACCACACGACCTCTGCCTAGGTGTCCTCCACTACCCATAGCGCCCGACAAAGCCGGCAGAAAATCAATCGATCGTCTCCGTCATCGTTTTTCCAAATGGTATATGCATATGATTCCCCAGCACCAACGAAGGTCTCAAAATACCCCAGGAAGGCGTATCCCAGGCCATGCCCAGCCAGGGAGTGGTTGATCAGCTCACAGACGAAACAGTCTTCATCCGCGGGCCAACAATGAGTGTGCTCTCCAGTATGCGGATGCGGGCAACCTTACGGGTGGGTGGTTGGGGTGATGATGTACGTACTCTTTTATGCGCGCGCCAGCAAGGGGTTGAATGGAGGTTTCAGTTGCCCAGGGGCAGAGACTCTCGAGACAATTGACAGGAAAACACAGAGTACTCCGCAAACACGGGTGTTTCTCCATCGCCGAGGAACCGGAAGGTTTCGGTCTGTAAGCAGTCGATCGTCATTCAAGTCCCAGAAATACGGTACACTACAAGTAAAGTTCGGAAACACAGTACACTATAACTAACGTCCGCGCAATATGTCACAATCGGTTATCAAATGAGAGTCGCTCGCGTGCAGAGAAGGTCTTATGCAATCACCATGTCATCGTCTTTCTTCTTCCCCTTATTGACCGCGGCGCCTTCATCTCCACCTTTCTTAGATTTGGTGGGGGCCTTGGATTTGCCCTTCGAAGCAGTCACCGCCGCTGCCGAAGTGGATGGTTCAGCAGCTCCAAGACGAGCACGTTTTGGCATGGAGAACTGGAGAAGCGCCTCTCCGGCATTGGAGTGGTCCGTCGAGAAGCTCCCCGGCGCAGGCCTAGAACCCCCCGGTACGGTTGGCATGGCTGGGATGACGACGCGTTCTTTGGAGTAATCGACGACACGGATGCTGTGAGCATTGAGCTGATAATACTATCCAAAAAGGTTAACGCTGGTGTAGACGAGGTAGAGCCACTTACCCTCCTCTCGGAGATGGTACCTTTGCCCATGAGGAAGCTGTGCAGAGTGCAGACTGCCACCACCAGCGTCCCCGGCCGTAATGCGTAATACGCGTCCCATGGGGGGATGAGCTGATTGTCTGGATCCCGCACATCTTTCTGCAGGAGTCTATCCCGCACGTGATTGAAGTAGTCGCCTCCATAGTCCGGCAATCTGTGAGGGTCATAGGTAGCCCCCGCCTTGATCTCCGACGTCTGGTCCTCGCTCGCCTCGCTGGCACTGGCATCTTTAGCCACTGCGTCACCCGCCGCACGTCTCTTAACGCGTGCAGGTGCTTGACCCTTCACGTCCACAGGTCGCTGGAAACATATCTGTTCAGAATGTGCACTGAAGCAGGTGAAATCTCACGTACTCCGTATTTCAGCCCGCAGGTTATGCTGATCAGCTCCTTGACAGTTTCATTATCCCCCTCCGGGTTCCGCAGCCATTCTCTGACTTTTCCGGGCTGCCAGGCGTCAGTACAGGTCTTACATGATCGCGATCGAAGCGGCTCACCCAATCCTTCTCGCGCTCTGCCTTTTCATCGGATTCTCTAACAGCGTTCAACGCCCCGAGTTGATCTCGGTACCACCCTTCTAGCTCGGGCGTGGCGAGCGTCGGGGTGCCGAGAACCAGCACGTCTTTGCATTTTGCACCGTCTCCGATTGGTACAAACTACGGAAGTGTGTTAGCGGATGACAATGGAATGAAGCAAAAGCACTGACAGGGTCTCCTCGCTTCCCAGGGAAGTAGTTACCTTTCGCAGACACGACGGTGCCTGCTGAGGTTGGCATGACTTCGCCAAAGATGATGGCGGTGAATTCCAGGCCAGATCGAGAATCAACATAAGAGTAGTGCCCGGTGTTCTCCTCGACGCGTTGCATAAAATCAACCTTGTAGTCGGCGTGCGCTAGAGCCTCGGGCCCCATCGCTGCGATTTGTTCAGCAAGAGTAGCGTAGACATCGTTCTTCACTCTGTCCTCGTAGACGGCGTACGCTTCCTCAGGGGAAGAAGGAGGAGAGGCTGATAAAGTGGGAGTAGGGGAAGGCATTGAAGGTCCGGTTACCCTCACCGTCCGCTTTAAAAGGCCCGGAATGTTAGACAACCTGCAATCAGAGACGTCAATCGCCATCCGTAGCAGTGGGACAGTTTCAGTGACCCGTACAGCGCGACCCTCAGCCTGTTCTGTCCGCCAAAGTGGAACCGCTCGCTGAAGCAGATGCAGTAGAAGCCGAGGCCGTCTTATCTTTGCGTCTCTTGATACGAGGTGGCACGGATACATCCACAGAGGCTTTCCGCGCACGTTTCGGTTGCGGAACCCCGCCCACTGGAGGGTCGCCCGGGGCCTTCCTCTTCTGAACCCGACATGGCGAAACCCGTGCACTGCCGTCTTGCAGTCTCGCAACAAGATCGCGCGGATTTTCGTCGGCATCGGCGATGCCCACATTCGCGTTAACGTCCGTTTCACCCATCTGCCTCAGAGTAACACCCGCGTCCTGTCCATCATCGCCCCCACACCCGACTATCGTGCGCAGCCGGAGGACCTCCATCCGACGCTTCTCGGCACGGGCATCCTCCCCTAGACGCACCTGTAGCTTCGCAGCCCTAAACGGCCGCAAGATAACCAGGCCATCCAAGGACGACGCACGGGACGCCATGACATATGGCGCCTCTGTTCCATAGCATGACTCGAAGTCAACAATGACATGGTGTAGTGTTTGTCCCTGAGCCCTGTGAGCCGTCATGGCGAACGCGGGCACAATCAGCACTTGTGACCTGTGGATGGTGCACCCGCGCTTGGTGTAAGGATGAGTGAATTTCAGAGCTGTCGTGTCTGCCAAGATCGGTAGATGATTCTGGGGCAGCGGAGGCATCGCTTGCGCACTGGCCAAGGGGATGTTCAGCACGCACGATTGAAGATGACGTTCGGCACCGTCGCCTGTGTATCTAATGCGCTCAACTGTGCACTACCATTGACGACGCCACCGGCAACATCGAAGTTGCGGGACACGAGTGCCGGCATACCGATGACCAACGGGAGTTGACCTAGACGATAACCAGTTCTTCCCGAATGCATTCCCCGTATTCTTTCAAGGAGGGCAGTATCTGTGACCACTTCCTTGCCGAGGCGGTCAATAGCATAATACCAGTGTAGCTCTTGCCCTGTTTCGCGCGCGAATTGCTTCGCTGCGAGTTCGTTGATCGCGTCTTTCGCCGCATTGCCGTACACAATCACGGGAGCATCGAGCCACCCTTCTGCGTTCCTATTGAAAGTGTGCGGGCTCATGATCCTCTTCTCCAACAAACGGACATCAGCATCGTTACAGCGGCCTTCTCTCATCCGTTGCAGCACATTTACGAACACCAGGTTGTCATCGCCTGCCTGACGGTGCTGCTCATCCAGGCAGACGACTGTGCGTACAGACAACCAGAGCAACTTCCCCATCACAACGTCCTGAGAGGCAGCAGACGTTCCATGCGTTTTGATCTTGGCGTACAACCTCACTTCTCCGACAGGTGGCAGCTGGGCGAAGTCGCCGGCGAAAATGACGTTGATACCCCCAAAAATCGTCGCGCTTCCCGTGGCAGTGGACAACGCCCGGCTCATCTCGTACAGGAACTTACAGCCTATCATGGACACCTCGTCGATGAATAGAAAGTCGACGCCCTCCCACATCTTCGCCAGCTCTAGATTATTGGCTGACTCTGCCTTTTGACTGTTCTGCCTACCCATGCACAACGCGGAATGTAGCGTCATCCCACATATGTTTGCTGCAGCGATCCCCATGAAGGAGCAAACACGAAAACGCCGGCTCTCTTTCCTTAACACAAAAAAGTCTCGCAGCGCATTCAACACTCGCGATTTCCCTGTCCCGGCAGGGCCACCCAGGAACATCCGTAACGGCTCATATGTACCGACCTTGCCTTCTAGACTCTTCGTAGTCACAAGCGTAAACGCGCGCTCCTGCTCTCGGTTAAGAGTCCACTTCTCGACAATGCTACCCACGTCCACATCGTTACCCACAACGGTCATCTGCGCATCAGCTATGATCTGAGGTTCCAAAGCCACAACACGCGATGGCCCGCTGCCCAAATCGCCGCCAGCGATCATCGCCTGCAGCATCGGCTTCGTTGTCCCAACCGCGGGTGAAGCTTCCTCTTGGATCCTTCTTTTGAACGCCTTGCGTCGGTCGTCATACTCAGCCTGCCATGTGGTCTCCAGGCCATTGCCGTCGTCATTAATTTCCAGCACTTTACTAGCAGCTGAAGCAGGTTGCTCGCCTCTTACACACGTCGCGAACAATCCTCCTTCCTTTGCCTGTACCAAGCAATCCAACACACGCTGGCGATCGTTGTCATGAGCGACGGAGCTGCATTTGTCAATGGCAGCCAGGTGCGCGAGCACGGCAGTTTCATCGCCAATGTCAGCGACGCCGCCAGTCCGTCGATCACCACCACCTCTTTCTTGTTGTAGACGGTTTGCGTAACGCGCATCACGCTCATCCCGACATTCGTGAAGGATCTGCATGTTATCCATTATGGCTATGGTCTCAGGCGTGAATGTATGTCGCTGGAAGGCGTCAGACCAACTCTCAGCCCCTAACCGCAGATCATGAACAGTTCGCCAAGGGCGAAAGAACACAAGCATCAAACGCTTGTGTCTTTCCAGGGACAGTTCCTTGTCACGACGGGGTAAGGCACGTCCTATCGGAACCACCACGTAACGCGCCGTAGGCTGTCTGAGAACGTGCCGATGGGTGTCATAATCATCATGATCGTTCATCAGCCTGGCATGTGGGCGGACTTTTGAAGTATCACTTAGTAAGTCCAAAGCCTCGGGCAAACTCCCATGCTCGACCCGGTCACCGTCAGTAACCTCTTGTTCATTTTCCAGGTCGTCGTCTCCCGAATCATCCGCGTGGACCTCTTCACGCCGAACCTTCCTCAGCTTCACTTTATCGATCTGCGCCGCGAAATCCCACAGTGCTAGGTTCTCCAGCATCTTCCCCCGTTTCACGTAATCAGCGACCAGCGTTGACTTAGTCACCATCTCCCCACAGTCATCGACATCAATGGACACCTCGTCGTTGTCAACAGCGTCCTTAGCAAGATCATCACTTTCATCTTCGTTGTCCGTTTCAGGTCGGTCATCTGCCGGCGGACCGTCACTGTCACTGCTGTCAGAGTCAGGGTCTTCAGGCATATCTGTCGCACAATCCGTGGCAGCCTGCGTCCCGTTCTCTGTCCGGTAACACTCAGGGCTAGGCAACTGAGAGTCGATGTAACCCTCGAACGACGTCCAGTAGAATTTACGGTATTCATGGCTGGTCATGTTTTCCCCGAACCCGAGCAAAGAACTACACACTTGCTGTGCAGACAATTCCTGGTGAGATATCATAGCGTGGGCGCATTTCTGCAGCATCTTCTTAGCTTTCTCTGTCTTCAGATCATCACCAGGGATCTCCTCACCCAGCCGCCCCACCGCCAACTCCAGGGCAGCGTAGGCGACATGGGTTTTCAGCTGAGATTTCGCGATGTAATTTGTGATGTAATACAAAACGGCTTTCGCGCAGTCACCGGATCCAATGAATTTGATGTCCATATTGCACCGCATCGTCTTTATCACAGTAGCGTTGAAGTCATTAACGAGGCCATCAAGACACCTGAGGGTAAGGACGCCAGTCTCTGGATCAATCGTAGTCAACGGGACATAATTCGACGCGTCGAGATCAAACCTGCATTGACCTGTTTTCGCTGTCGAGTATTTATAACATGTAGGAGAATGCCTGTGGATCTGACATTGGGCCACCACGTTGTGTAAGTCCATCGCGTCGTCGTCTTCGGTTGGATGATCGAGACCATTTAAACCTCGCACAGCAGCAGCACGGAATTTCGAAGAAGGCACCTCTCTGGGATTCGGGGGGGGTTCGGGGACCTCTGTTGATATCGCGTCATCTAGGTATTCTATCAACCGACGCTGGAACTCATCAGAGTTCCCAGCCAATATACGGTCCTTGATTTCATTCGGGTTGAGTGCTCCCTCGAGCCATACCAACATATGGCAATGCAAAGTGCCCCGGCCTTGCACCTCAACCACACCATAGTATCCTTTGGGAACGCCAAGTACACCTCCCGCCAGATTCCGACCGTGAGCTGTATAGCCAAGCAGTGTCTCGACGAAAGCTTCCATGTAGATGTGAAAGAACCGTGCCGCAACAACCGGGTTCCTGCCGACAAGTAAAGATTGCTCCCAGTAGTGTGGAATATCTTTTTCCGCTAGATTGTCGACATCGATATCTGAACCTGCAAGAAACTTAACTACGGGGTTATAAACGTCGGCGGGGTTGATTGTGATAAAGAAACTCGGCAAGCCAAGGTGCATCATCATTCCTCTCATCTCATTACGCATGGTGACCTTTGCAGCCGCGGAGCCCGGGACGTGGGCGGTAATAACATTCACCTCTTGTTGAGGACCGCCGATAATCTAGAGATTAGATAGCGGAATTCAATGTAACGGTTCTTTAACTGATAAGTCTTTTATTAGAATCAATCTTAACTACCAACGAGTAAGTTATCTCCAACCGCCGCACTGGCGTTGACCAAATAGCAGGACACCTGATATTTGTAAGATAATTATTTACGAGTTGTTCGACTTGCGCACTGCAAGTTTATAGTTGAGATTCACTCAAGTGTTAAAGGCAAAATCAATGTTATAAAATGTAAGGTAAGGTACAAGTATGCTACGGTCCTTTCCTTATATACTAGTCAAGGGATCAATGAGTCATATCTTTGTGGAAGGTGCGTCCGAGTTGTCGAAGGTGCGCGCGAGTTGTCGAAGGTGCGCGCGAGTTCCTTAAGATTCTTGAATGATCCGGGAACTCGTGTGCGAACCGACCGGTTCCTGAAAGGCCCTTTGCCGGATAGCCGAATAATGACGTGTGGCAAGCTCTTGCCAAATAGCCAAACAATCGTCGTGGGAGGCCGAACCGTTGGTTGCGGTAATCTCCTTCGGCTCGGCAATATCCGAGAGGCGCATCGCGTCGGCTTTGCTCGTCGCTCGTCGCGTTGCGCTTGATGCTTTATTCTTTCATCAAGACTATAAGTAAGGGAGTTATACTATAGATAGTAGTATCCATAACATAGCCCCCCCAGTCTTGATGCAGGGAATAAGTTCAGCGCGACGGTCAAAACCTAGTAGATGTAGGACCTCAAGGCCGAAAACCAGTCAGCAAAGAAAAGATAAGTTCGTAGATTGAAACAAAATCGAGTAAAAGGAAAGAAATAGATGGAGAGGATGATGGTACAACTGGTAAATAATGTCGTAAGGCGTCGTGATAGAGTAGAAACAGATAGAGAGGTGGAGAGGATGATGGTACAAATTGTAAATAAGGCGGCGGCCTAGAGAACTCGGGGGAATTAACGAGTCAGCATGAACAATGATGTAAGAAAACGCGAATATAGTAAAGAAGAAGAGAAATTATGGTAGCCGCGAGAATGCACGTTAGAGGGAGGTAAGGAGATAGATTGACCGTGAGTAAATTGCCGAGTGATCAAAGGAAAAGGGTGGTAAAGTTCGTGTAGAAGGTATGGAAAGGGATTGGGAGAGCGATGGGGCCCATCTTGATGGGGATCTTGCCGTGAAGAACTTCGTTAGCGCGAATGGCGGCAGATGAGAGCGTCGGGTGGAGTATGAGGGCAAGTGAGTTGTCGACCGCGGCAGCGTTGTAAGCGGGAAGAGGTACACGAACGATGGACTTAGGCTCCTCGACGTGCGCGACGAACTCTTCCCAAGAAAGTCCCCAATACGCTCCCCAGTTCCACTGACAATCCAATCCCTGCTTAAGCGACCTTTCGACACCTTGCGCGAGCCAGCGGACGTAATACATGGTGATGTGCTGAACGAGTATGAGGCGGTGTTTGACGTCGTAGACGCACTCAAAGGGGTCGAGCAAAGGGTTGCGCTCGGGTGACGCGAGTACGAGGGGAAGGATGGGTGGTGCGAGGTCGATGGAGTGGAGTTTGTCGAGGGAGATGGATACAGGGAGGGGTTCCGCGGACTCGAAGGGGTTGTGGTCCCAGGCAGCACACTGGATAACTTGCGCGAGCTTCGTCAGGGTAGACCAGAGGGCGGTGGCGATCTGCGGCTCGAGGGAGTAGTGTGTAACGCCGTAGTCAACGGTGGTGACGATGTCAAGAGGCGTAAAGGCATAATCTATGAGGAAGGAACCGATTGCGCCGTGGAAAAGAGTCTTGAGGAACGGCGAGTTGACGACGCGCTCGAGTTCGCGCGTGGTGGGATTGGCGACAAAGCTGATGGCTTTAGAAGTGTTGGCGGGCATGATGGTTGAGCAGGGAGAGAAAATAGAGGCGAGAAGAGCTGTAGAGGCGAAGAAAGCTGATATGAGAAGTGATTGAGATCGAAGAAACTGAGAGAAAAGAAATAAATACTGCTCCTTTAAATATGCGTTCACCGCGAAATGCCTACCGCGTATTCCTTTGTCGAGTTGTTCTGCGGGGTTGCACCCTGACAATTTCAGAGGAATTAGCAGGTCCCTGTGACGTCTCTCCTGCCTCGTGTGTGATATTAGGGGCGCCTGATGCCTGCGGCGTACCCGACCCGTGATGAAATGCCTCGAGGTCCCGCGTAGGTGTGATACCGAGCGAGGGAGGTGTTGTGCGGGTGATAATAGCGGGGGTTAACTTTCGCTGCTCCCAAGCCTTGATTAGTTCCGGAGCATTTTTCAGATCTCTCAAGGTTAACCACTCATCGCTTTCCGGGCCGTACCCCGTGTACCGGGTTTTGAATTCTCTGATGCGCCGCCCGCCTCGTGCTCGCCGATACCGCTCAGCCACAATTTCTTCGACATCATATTCCAACCTGATGTCGAAGTCATCTCGGTTTAAGGATCGTTGAGGACGGTCACCAAATGCCGGAGGAGAGGGTTGGTATGCCTCGAGATGCGCGATGTTGATAATTGGATGTATTCCATAGGATGCCGGCATTCGCAAGTGATAGGTGACTGGGCTTATCTTCCGCAGGATTTCAAAAGGTCCGTCGTAACGCATGAGCAGTTTCTGACCACGCCCTTCCTCCTTCTTTAGTAATTTCAAGGAGTGAGGATTTAGAACCACAAGATCACCTTCGTCAAACTGCGTAGTTAACCTGCCTTGATTGTATGCCCGTCGTTGGTGGACCTGTGATAATAGTAACGCCTCCTTTGCACGCGTGCGATCAGCCTCGAAATGTTCAACCATGGCGCCGGCTTTCTCGCTAAGGAGGACTGGTTGAGGGAGGTCGGATGCAGATGGTCTAGGAACGTGGGATTGATCTGCTAGCATCGTAGAACCGGTTGTTGGCGTGTATCCCCGAAGTAAGTAGGCTGGGGAAAAGGTAGTCGCGGTATGCGGAGTCGAGTTGTATGATAAGGCGAGGGCGTCCAGATGTTCTGTCCAGTCGTCCCGAGTAGGCGCGATGTAGGCGCGTAGCGCGATTTCCAGTGTCTGGTTTAAGATCTCGGTCTGCCCGTCCGCTTGAGGATGGTAGGCAGTAGTGAGTGACCTTTGGGTTCCTAAAAGCCTACAGATCTCCAGCCAAAAATCGTTTTTCCAACGCGTATCGCGATCCGTAATAACTTGGCGAGGTATTCCATACTGACAGATAACGTGTTTGAAGAAGAGGAGGGCCGTCTCGTCCTCAGTTATGGTAGTTGTGCATGGAATGAATAGTCCGTACTTCGTGAGTTTGTCGACGATGACTAAAACATTGTCAAAACCGTTTGACATAGGAAGTTCAGGGATGAAGTCCATCGTGACAACTTCGAATGGTTGGGATGGAATAGGGATCGGTTGTAGAAGACCCTTAGGAGCCGTACGTCTGGGCTTTGATTTCTGACAAACGTCGCAAGTGTTCGTGAATAGTTTGAGTTCGCGCGACATCCGAGGCCAGTAGTAAGTTGAAGCTAGTCGATTATAAGTCTTATGATAACCAGCGTGGGCGGCCTCGGAGATTGTGTTGTGGACCTCATTCATGATTCCACTGCGCAGGGCAGCTGGGACACAGAGGCGATTGTTCCCCTGCCAGTCCTCGAAATAAATTAGCCCATTGTCGGCGTAATGATACTGTGGGTAAAAGGGGTTCGTCCAGTTGTGCTCGCCTTTCCACTCCTTGATCACTTCTCGGAAATGCGGGTCCTCCGCGTATCCCTTGGTCCAGCGCGATATTTCTTCATCAGCGATTCCGACTAGTATAGAATATGCGCAAGAGGTGACATATGGAACTGATATCGGGTGAGCGTCGGGCTCGGAGGTGAGTAGATCGGAGTTAACATTCAGGGTGGTGCCTTGATCGTCCCTGACTTCTTCGGACATGACGTACCGAGTAGCTACTGATAAGATCTTTTCCTCGAAGCGTTCACCAAGCTCAGCATAAACGGATCGGAGAGGGTCTTCCGAGCCGTTCAATGTTAAGGTGCGTGTATCATCAGCGAATGGACCAGATTCCGGGGGCACTCTTCGGCGGAGACGCGAGATCGGGTCGACGTTGGAATGGACTCGTCCCGCGCGGTGTATGATCTTCATATTTGGGTAGGCCGAGAAAACTGTTCCCCAGGTGAGTAATCGTCTATTGACGTTTTGGAAGGTCTTACTCCATGTTAAAGCCGCGTGGTCTGTAACCGCCAGAATTTGTTCGCCTTCCAAGAATGGCTGAAATTTGATTAAAGCTTCTTTCAACGCCAAAGCTTCCCTTTCAGTTGGTGAGTAGTTTCGTTCTGCGGATTTCAGGACGCGTGACCAGTAACTGACGACTCTTTCAACATACACCGTAGTGCTTTCAAAGGTATCCCCCCACGGTCCTGGTGCCGGTACATCGTTTAGGTCTTTAGAAAGCGTAGGTATGAGATTTGGAATAGGATCTTTATTTGCGTATGCCTTCTGGAGTTTCTCATAGGTTCGCGTACCCTTAAGATCTCGTATTAAGATGGGTTGAACCTGTTGAAGGATTCCCGCGAGTCCGTAGTCGCACGCGTCAGTATAAACGCGGTAAGGCAATCCCGGCATCGCGTAACCACGAACGGGCGCGTTGGTGAGTACCTGCTTGCAGAGATCGAATGCTTCTTGATGTAGCTCGTTCCATTCCCATTCGTTCTCTTTCTTAAGTAATTGAAAAAGAGGATGAGCAATCCACGCGTAAAACGGAACGTATGAAGAGAAATACACCATCATTCCGAGAAATACCTGGAGCTCACTTATATTTCGAGGGACGTCTAATTGAAGTATCGCGTCTACCTTCTCTTTGTGAGTCGAAAGTCCAAGACGTGAGACCTTTTGCCCAAGCAACAGAAGCGATTGGTATGCAAAATGACACTTTGAAGGAGATAACGTGATATTAGCCGCTTCGATAGCCGCGAAGACCTGATCCAGATGTTGTAGATGATCCTCAAAAGTGAGTGAGAAGACTACAATGTCATCAATGTAGACTAGGGCAAATATCCATAGGAATGGAGCGAGTACATTCTGCATAATTCGTTGAAAGACGCTGGGGCCATTGCGGTATCCGAACGGCATTCGACGAAATTGCCATAATCCTCGATGTGTTCGAAAAGCGAGTTTTTCGGCTGCACTATCGGACATTGTGAGTTGCGTAAACCCTGCTAGGGCATCTAGTGTCGTAAGCCACTGCGATCCTGTCAAGGCTTGGAGAATGTCCTCCTGTTTGGGAATAGGAAATTCGTCGGGTATCACCATCTCATTCAGTTTTCGCAGATCGATCACCATGCGGGGTTTCTCGTTACGATAAACGATAAAGACGGGGGCCGCCCAAGGGCTCTTAGAGGGTTCAATAACGCCAAGCTTGATCCACGAATCCATTTGCTTATCGATCACTTCTCGTTTCGCCGGAGAGGCCGGAAATGGAGGTAGGGAGACAGGGGTGGCATTTGGTTTGAGAAGTATCTCTACTCGTTCATCGTAATGTCCTAATCGACCGTCTAACCCGAAAACCTTCTCGTGTCGAAGTAATAACTCCTCCATTCGTTTCCGTTGATCTGGTGTAAGATCTTTGGATATCCCGACTTCCGTGAGAAGTCGCGAGTTCGGAACCTCTTCTTGAGGAGCTTCAGAGGTCTTTGGTCCTCCCTCTAGCGGATCCTCGGCCAGGGGGTCGTCTTTCTCGGTAGCATTTCGTTGGGCCTTCGAAGAGATCTCGGATTGACTGGTAACGTGCGATGTGTTGGATAGGCGTAAGTTTGCGTTTACGACGGTTTGGATAAGTCGTGATTGGGTTTGCGTAGCAAGCTTCTGAGAAACGGAAAGCTTACTCTCCTTATCCAACCAAGTTCGAGGATTTCGCCCCATGCCGAGGAGTTGTCCTTCCGAGATTACGACGGGTGATGCTGAGAAGTTGGCGAAATGAAGGATAGGATTTTCGCTTGAGATAAGGGTATCCGCGCTCCCGTAGAGGTTGTCGATATTTCCAGCGTAATCGATTTTTCTTTCGACGAATAGTGAGGTTACGCCTCTTGGGAAGATCACACGTAAGGGAATAGCTTTGCTCACTCCCGGTGGTAAGACGACTCTGGAAGCGGCGCGTACTTCAGCGTTACCAGAGGTTCTAAGAAGAGTTCTTTTCTTCTTCTGGTTCTTCCTATGGGCTCGATTACGCGGGATCCGGGCATGAACCTCGTGTTGAGTTCTGATCTTGAAGGCGTGTCCATTCTCGTCAAGAAACGAGGGAAGTGTCGAATTTACGACTGGGATGGTGCGGTCGCAGTCGCCGAAGGTGATAAAGCTTTCTCCTTCGACGCGCCGAACAGAGATCTGATATTGATCGGCGAAGTCGTTACCTAGAATAAAGGGCGTGGTCATACCTTTAACGACGTAGGCTTCTACGCTGATTTTGATCGGACCCTCGGGAGAGTGGAAGAATAAATCTAGATTAACGAATCCGGAGATGGTACTTGTCCCGGTGACCTGTATCAGGTTTATCTTCTGACCGATCCTTGGTTTGGGTTTAGCTGTAAGTGATTCAAGCATCGTCTGCGAGATTAAGGTGATATCCGAACCTGAATCGACTATAACCGCCATTGGGTCTAAATCGACACCTCCGACGGTGGCAGTGGTTTGGGTCGCCTGCGATCCTAAAAACGCGCATCCTGGGGGTCGCGACATCAGCTTCTTTAGCTCTACCGTAGGTTTCAGAGTATTTGCAGTATCACCGCTTTGTACGAGGTAATTGCGCGCTGAGATGTCTCGAGCCAGACGTCGTCGAGATCTTCTGTTAAGAGGATGCTTGTAATTGTAGGGCGCGCATGTCGTATTTAGAGAAAGGGTGTTTGAAGTCTGCGGCGAGGCCTCCCGAGATTCGGTGAAAGAGGGTCCCTCCAGGTCTGCAGAGTCGATGGTTTCGCTTGCAGTAGGCTGGAGGGATTCATCAAAATCCTCCCTATCGGAGTCGAGGCTATAATAAAGGTTGTCATAGTCATTCTGGGCTTGAGCTTCTTCGTCAGAAGTTACCGCTAGGTTAGTTCGAGCTGCCCGATTACCTTTAAAAGAGTGTTTGCACTCGTTGTCCCAGTGCAATTCACTTCCGCAATGGCGGCATGGTCTAGCACCTTTATCTTTCGGAGTAGCTGATCTCCTAGATACATTTGAGTCGTCCTTGGGAAATTTAGGTGGCTCGAGAGTCCTAGAGGCTCCTACTAAGTTAACGCGTGAGTTGAAACCGGAGTTGAAATTGTTTCGAGAGGTATCTCGATTAGCGCCATGGTTCCTGAAGTTGCTGTTATTGCCCGATTCGTAGCGATCCTGACGGTAGGAGTTCGAAGTCGCGGTATCTAACTTCATAAGTGTGTCTTCATGGAATCGAATGGCGGCCTGGAATTCAATTACATCTACGTAAAGTTGTGTGGTGAGTACCGTGTTCCAGCTGGCCGGGGCGCCTTCCATGACCTCAAGAATGATTTCTGAATCGTCCATGGTGTAAACAGTATTCAGGAGTTCTGCTTTACGAATGTAATACTCGCTGGGAGTTTCTCGTGCATTACCTGACTCGCGATAACTTGCGCGAATCGCTCTAGCCTTCTGTTTATCGAGCCATTTCCTATTCATGAAATAAGAGGATATGCACGTACGAAGAGTATCCCAGTTCTTCTCAACTTCATCTCGGTAGGTGCTAGGCAGCGACCAATACCATGTTTCCGCACTCCCTTCGAATCTTCGAGGGACTACCGTACCCAGCTGGGTAAAGATGGTGGCTGACATATGCGCGAGATTATTTACCTTCGAGAGCCATCTTACTATATTGTCCGTATTACCATCCCACTTCGGCACATTGTTGCGGGCGTGGAGGACGCTCAGCGAGAGTTCGGTCTCCTCGGGGAAGGTTATCACCTCTGCGGTTGCCGCCATTTCCGTTTCCTCCATCGTCGTCGCTGGGATCATCGTCCGGAGGACCTCCGCCATTGCGACGCTGATTATTGCCCGATCGGAAACTTCCCTGCGAAGATCGGGGATGCCGAGGCCTTCTTCCTCCGTTGCCGCTGCTACCTTGATCATCGTCGTCGCTAGGATCATTGTCGGGCGGTCCTGAACGAGGCTGATGCGGCTGATGGAGGTTTCTTGCACGCGATGCAGAGGAGGCTGGCCTGTCTTGGTCACGGTGAGGCATACCAATTTCTTCAAAGGTTTCTCCGATGTTATCAAGGACTTCGCGCATCCTGGAAGTAGGTGGGCGCGCAGTCATGAGTTGATTTCTTCGATTCTGTAATACCCTGGCTGTAGAATCGCCCTGATTGTAGATGTTCGAAATCCTAGTTGTTCGAGGTCCCCCTGTTCCCATTCTTGCGCGAGGTAGCTCTCGATCATTACTGTGTAACGTTCGTGAACGATCGGTTAAGTGTGGGGGGAGATCGCGAGCGTTTCGGGAAACATCCGAGGTTGGGGTAGTAGCCACAGATCGAACAATCAGGTCCAGGTTCCGAGGTAGATCAGTTTGAAAATTGTAGTGCTCGTCGAAGATGTGAAGGAACCGTTCTACTTCTGTTCTGAAGCAGATGGCTAGAATCTCAAATTCGTTAGCATAATAGAATTTACTGATATCTCCTCTAGTTCCCCAAGAGGGTAGTAACGGAATGGGTACCCCATTAGCTAATAAGATCTCTCCGAACTTGGACTTGATCTTGAATAACATAGACAGGATAGCGGTATAGGGCTCACGCTTGATTCCGTATGCATTTCCTTCGCCCTCAGTGTTCACGAATAGACATTTCGAAAGGAGTTCATCGATTAAAGATGATTCGTGTTCGAATATGTCCCTAAGGTGTCTACGCGAGAACGATCTGGTAGTATGCTTAAGAAAAAGCTTGCCGAAGGATTCGGATCCGAATCGCAAGGCCGCAGCACGTCGAGCGACGAGTTCCTGATTATCGGACTGGTATGTCTGAAAAGCCTTGAGAGAGGGAAGGTCGAGGGTACAAGACGCTGGCTCCGAGATAATATCGTCCGGGGTGATGTTTCCGTTGAAAGCGTATAGCGGAGGTGTCTCGTAATCCGTGTTGATAGCGTCGGCGCTGTTAGAGTCGTGATCTGAACCCGGGAGAGGAGTGAGGGATGAGATGTTGCTGTCCGATAAACCCGTGGAAGTGACTATCGTATCAGTCATTGTTAAAAACTTCCTAAAAGATTAGTTAGACGCTTAGTTCAATATGAATAATTACCAAAGGTCTGAATTGCGCGACCGTGGTTGATGAGGGTTCTCCTTAGTACTTCGTGGTTCCGTGAATAGTAAGAGAGAATAGATGTGTAGCAAGATAGAAACTGAATTACGGTTGTAGACTTCAGTTCCGGGTGTGTCCACCAATGTTGAGGACCGCCGATAATCTAGAGATTAGATAGCGGAATTCAATGTAACGGTTCTTTAACTGATAAGTCTTTTATTAGAATCAATCTTAACTACCAACGAGTAAGTTATCTCCAACCGCCGCACTGGCGTTGACCAAATAGCAGGACACCTGATATTTGTAAGATAATTATTTACGAGTTGTTCGACTTGCGCACTGCAAGTTTATAGTTGAGATTCACTCAAGTGTTAAAGGCAAAATCAATGTTATAAAATGTAAGGTAAGGTACAAGTATGCTACGGTCCTTTCCTTATATACTAGTCAAGGGATCAATGAGTCATATCTTTGTGGAAGGTGCGTCCGAGTTGTCGAAGGTGCGCGCGAGTTGTCGAAGGTGCGCGCGAGTTCCTTAAGATTCTTGAATGATCCGGGAACTCGTGTGCGAACCGACCGGTTCCTGAAAGGCCCTTTGCCGGATAGCCGAATAATGACGTGTGGCAAGCTCTTGCCAAATAGCCAAACAATCGTCGTGGGAGGCCGAACCGTTGGTTGCGGTAATCTCCTTCGGCTCGGCAATATCCGAGAGGCGCATCGCGTCGGCTTTGCTCGTCGCTCGTCGCGTTGCGCTTGATGCTTTATTCTTTCATCAAGACTATAAGTAAGGGAGTTATACTATAGATAGTAGTATCCATAACACCTCTTTCATTAACTCCAGGACCTGTCTTTCTTCGTCGTCACGCGCAGTCACCAAATCCCCCAGCTCCACACGGGCCGCCACGTTATGGACAGCTTCCAAGGAGACATGGGCAAACTTACTAGCGATTGTCGGAAAATCCTTTCGTTTCACTTTCAAGCTAGTGTGCAAGAGAAGGGTCCGACGTTGAAGGATATTGAAAGCCATGAACATGAACGAATGGTGTTCCTGAAACCTTCTGTCCGCGAGCGAGAACAAATGCGTAACATGTGATTTCAGCGATACCGCAACCGGGCGGGCAGGGTCCTCCATGCCCCCGAGACCGTAAGGGAACAAGGTAGGGTACATCATAGGAAACAGCGCTGGATTCTTATATTCATTTGTACGGTTCGGTCCATGTGGAATGCGAATATGACGGCCTCCCGCCTTGAACTGGCGAATCGCGGCAGCTCTCAATTCAGAGTGGGAGGCATGGCCGTCCATGTCAGCAATAACCACTTTTTGGAACTCGACGTCACCCTCCTTCCCGCACACGTCGCTGTCATTGGAGGCAGAGCCATCTTCGTCATACCTGGACTGGAGAGTCTCCTGGGCAGCAGTAGGCAATACATGTTCAACGTGGAAAGGCAAGAACGGGGTTCTTTTAATTTCGGCAAGAGCACCGTCGTTAATGACAATGTGCTTGTACAGAGGGTTATGGATCTTCAGCCACACCAACGCCGCACGAACTCTATCAGCCCTAGCAACTAACGGTTTCGCCTTATTCTTCAACCACTCTTTCGTGGGCGGCTCTGACCCGATAAAAAGAACGATAACAGGTGTCACGATATCTTCAATCGAAGGAGGTAACAGGCGTGCAATGGCCCCAGGGTCTTGAGGGTAGACAATGCTGTGGCCCTTTACGCCTTTCTGTGCGTTCGCCCCTTTCTCGTCTTTCGACTGAACAATCCACAATTTCGCACGGCAAAGGGCAATCATGGACTCTTCGATCTGCGTCAAGTCCTTCAAAACATCCGGAACAGGCCCGACGTACATTCTGTTCGCTAATGCGAGCCGAGGCATTTTTCTCCGAGCGAGACTGACAGAGCAGGTGTTACATAGCTGCAACGAAGTTACGCCGCCCGGAGAGGTCAATACACCAAGGGGGTCGATCAACAAGTCTTTGAAAGGCCCTGTGGTGAACGGCAACGAATATTCATACGGAGATGTGGATTCTACAGTGGGACAGTCATCCATGACAACATCGGAACCTTCATCATCCATGTCTCCATCGGACGTGCCGCTGTCGTCAGTCAAAACACTATCACCATTCAAGGGCGGATGGTGTCCGGGGCATCCAGGATAACGAAGAATAGTCAGGTCGAGCGCCGCCGAAGGAATATTTTGAATCTTGGACATGAGCACGGCCTCGGCGCAACAGGCGCACACCTTAGTGCGCAAAGCATCGGAACTAGTACGCTTTCGAAACCTGGAGGATAGTCTGTCATTCCAAGTACGTTTAACACGCTGCGGCCACTCGTTCCGGACGGTATCGATGGTCACTTGCTCTCGGCGCGAACATGTCGCGAGATCAAAAGCTGACACTTGTGTTTTACCGTTGAGCATTCCGAATGCATGCTTCCGCAAAACCTTCCTCAGCTTCGCCAGGCCGGCAGCGGGGTCATGCGCGATACCATGCGACAGCAACAGGCGGCGGAGGGGGCGGAGGGCGATTTTCGGTGCCAACGCAGTAAGTATTCTGGCCGTCTGCGTGCTCGTATCTGAATCAAACTTTTCACTAGCATGTTCATCTCTGAAACCATTGCATGCGCCAGTCAGATGATGTACGATGGCATCACCCATATCAGCAGATGTACCACATACGGAAAAGCCATGACCCGCAGCAATCGCGAACAACTCAGTGCGGGTAAGCTTATCAGACCGAGCCAAAAAATTGTCGTCGTCGAAGTACGCGGGCGTGATAGCAGACAACGATTCTATCTGGGACGTGATACCGATACATTTTCGGTCAACTTTCAATCCGTGCGCAGAGCAGATAATACTGAGCGATTGACTAGACCAACAACCTTCATGATGACCATGTACGATATGTCCGATCACAGCCTCGCGGAGCTGCGCCTGAGGCGTGGAACCAGACAATGTTTTACAAACGGATGTACGACGACCTGCACACAACCCGAAAACTATGTGATGTACGAGCATAAGCTGACTGTCCTCGAGGGATGTGGAGACCGGAATGCCGTGCTGCTCCAGAGTAACTGTTATGGATACTACTATCTATAGTATAACTCCCTTACTTATAGTCTTGATGAAAGAATAAAGCATCAAGCGCAACGCGACGAGCGACGAGCAAAGCCGACGCGATGCGCCTCTCGGATATTGCCGAGCCGAAGGAGATTACCGCAACCAACGGTTCGGCCTCCCACGACGATTGTTTGGCTATTTGGCAAGAGCTTGCCACACGTCATTATTCGGCTATCCGGCAAAGGGCCTTTCAGGAACCGGTCGGTTCGCACACGAGTTCCCGGATCATTCAAGAATCTTAAGGAACTCGCGCGCACCTTCGACAACTCGCGCGCACCTTCGACAACTCGGACGCACCTTCCACAAAGATATGACTCATTGATCCCTTGACTAGTATATAAGGAAAGGACCGTAGCATACTTGTACCTTACCTTACATTTTATAACATTGATTTTGCCTTTAACACTTGAGTGAATCTCAACTATAAACTTGCAGTGCGCAAGTCGAACAACTCGTAAATAATTATCTTACAAATATCAGGTGTCCTGCTATTTGGTCAACGCCAGTGCGGCGGTTGGAGATAACTTACTCGTTGGTAGTTAAGATTGATTCTAATAAAAGACTTATCAGTTAAAGAACCGTTACATTGAATTCCGCTATCTAATCTCTAGATTATCGGCGGTCCTCAACATTGGTGGACACACCCGGAACTGAAGTCTACAACCGTAATTCAGTTTCTATCTTGCTACACATCTATTCTCTCTTACTATTCACGGAACCACGAAGTACTAAGGAGAACCCTCATCAACCACGGTCGCGCAATTCAGACCTTTGGTAATTATTCATATTGAACTAAGCGTCTAACTAATCTTTTAGGAAGTTTTTAACAATGACTGATACGATAGTCACTTCCACGGGTTTATCGGACAGCAACATCTCATCCCTCACTCCTCTCCCGGGTTCAGATCACGACTCTAACAGCGCCGACGCTATCAACACGGATTACGAGACACCTCCGCTATACGCTTTCAACGGAAACATCACCCCGGACGATATTATCTCGGAGCCAGCGTCTTGTACCCTCGACCTTCCCTCTCTCAAGGCTTTTCAGACATACCAGTCCGATAATCAGGAACTCGTCGCTCGACGTGCTGCGGCCTTGCGATTCGGATCCGAATCCTTCAGCAAGCTTTTTCTTAAGCATACTACCAGATCGTTCTCGCGTAGACACCTTAGGGACATATTCGAACACGAATCATCTTTAATCGATGAACTCCTTTCGAAATGTCTATTCGTGAACACTGAGGGCGAAGGAAATGCATACGGAATCAAGCGTGAGCCCTATACCGCTATCCTGTCTATGTTATTCAAGATCAAGTCCAAGTTCGGAGAGATCTTATTAGCTAATGGGGTACCCATTCCGTTACTACCCTCTTGGGGAACTAGAGGAGATATCAGTAAATTCTATTATGCTAACGAATTTGAGATTCTAGCCATCTGCTTCAGAACAGAAGTAGAACGGTTCCTTCACATCTTCGACGAGCACTACAATTTTCAAACTGATCTACCTCGGAACCTGGACCTGATTGTTCGATCTGTGGCTACTACCCCAACCTCGGATGTTTCCCGAAACGCTCGCGATCTCCCCCCACACTTAACCGATCGTTCACGAACGTTACACAGTAATGATCGAGAGCTACCTCGCGCAAGAATGGGAACAGGGGGACCTCGAACAACTAGGATTTCGAACATCTACAATCAGGGCGATTCTACAGCCAGGGTATTACAGAATCGAAGAAATCAACTCATGACTGCGCGCCCACCTACTTCCAGGATGCGCGAAGTCCTTGATAACATCGGAGAAACCTTTGAAGAAATTGGTATGCCTCACCGTGACCAAGACAGGCCAGCCTCCTCTGCATCGCGTGCAAGAAACCTCCATCAGCCGCATCAGCCTCGTTCAGGACCGCCCGACAATGATCCTAGCGACGACGATGATCAAGGTAGCAGCGGCAACGGAGGAAGAAGGCCTCGGCATCCCCGATCTTCGCAGGGAAGTTTCCGATCGGGCAATAATCAGCGTCGCAATGGCGGAGGTCCTCCGGACGATGATCCCAGCGACGACGATGGAGGAAACGGAAATGGCGGCAACCGCAGAGGTGATAACCTTCCCCGAGGAGACCGAACTCTCGCTGAGCGTCCTCCACGCCCGCAACAGGAACCTCATTTCGATTTTAAATTAAAATTCGAAAATGTGCCGAAGTGGGATGGTAATACGGACAATATAGTAAGATGGCTCTCGAAGGTAAATAATCTCGCGCATATGTCAGCCACCATCTTTACCCAGCTGGGTACGGTAGTCCCTCGAAGATTCGAAGGGAGTGCGGAAACATGGTATTGGTCGCTGCCTAGCACCTACCGAGATGAAGTTGAGAAGAACTGGGATACTCTTCGTACGTGCATATCCTCTTATTTCATGAATAGGAAATGGCTCGATAAACAGAAGGCTAGAGCGATTCGCGCAAGTTATCGCGAGTCAGGTAATGCACGAGAAACTCCCAGCGAGTATTACATTCGTAAAGCAGAACTCCTGAATACTGTTTACACCATGGACGATTCAGAAATCATTCTTGAGGTCATGGAAGGCGCCCCGGCCAGCTGGAACACGGTACTCACCACACAACTTTACGTAGATGTAATTGAATTCCAGGCCGCCATTCGATTCCATGAAGACACACTTATGAAGTTAGATACCGCGACTTCGAACTCCTACCGTCAGGATCGCTACGAATCGGGCAATAACAGCAACTTCAGGAACCATGGCGCTAATCGAGATACCTCTCGAAACAATTTCAACTCCGGTTTCAACTCACGCGTTAACTTAGTAGGAGCCTCTAGGACTCTCGAGCCACCTAAATTTCCCAAGGACGACTCAAATGTATCTAGGAGATCAGCTACTCCGAAAGATAAAGGTGCTAGACCATGCCGCCATTGCGGAAGTGAATTGCACTGGGACAACGAGTGCAAACACTCTTTTAAAGGTAATCGGGCAGCTCGAACTAACCTAGCGGTAACTTCTGACGAAGAAGCTCAAGCCCAGAATGACTATGACAACCTTTATTATAGCCTCGACTCCGATAGGGAGGATTTTGATGAATCCCTCCAGCCTACTGCAAGCGAAACCATCGACTCTGCAGACCTGGAGGGACCCTCTTTCACCGAATCTCGGGAGGCCTCGCCGCAGACTTCAAACACCCTTTCTCTAAATACGACATGCGCGCCCTACAATTACAAGCATCCTCTTAACAGAAGATCTCGACGACGTCTGGCTCGAGACATCTCAGCGCGCAATTACCTCGTACAAAGCGGTGATACTGCAAATACTCTGAAACCTACGGTAGAGCTAAAGAAGTTGATGTCGCGACCCCCAGGATGCGCGTTTTTAGGATCGCAGGCGACCCAAACCACTGCCACCGTCGGAGGTGTCGATTTAGACCCAATGGCGGTTATAGTCGATTCAGGTTCGGATATCACCTTAATCTCGCAGACGATGCTTGAATCACTTACAGCTAAACCCAAACCAAGGATCGGTCAGAAGATAAACCTGATACAGGTCACCGGGACAAGTACCATCTCCGGATTCGTTAATCTAGATTTATTCTTCCACTCTCCCGAGGGTCCGATCAAAATCAGCGTAGAAGCCTACGTCGTTAAAGGTATGACCACGCCCTTTATTCTAGGTAACGACTTCGCCGATCAATATCAGATCTCTGTTCGGCGCGTCGAAGGAGAAAGCTTTATCACCTTCGGCGACTGCGACCGCACCATCCCAGTCGTAAATTCGACACTTCCCTCGTTTCTTGACGAGAATGGACACGCCTTCAAGATCAGAACTCAACACGAGGTTCATGCCCGGATCCCGCGTAATCGAGCCCATAGGAAGAACCAGAAGAAGAAAAGAACTCTTCTTAGAACCTCTGGTAACGCTGAAGTACGCGCCGCTTCCAGAGTCGTCTTACCACCGGGAGTGAGCAAAGCTATTCCCTTACGTGTGATCTTCCCAAGAGGCGTAACCTCACTATTCGTCGAAAGAAAAATCGATTACGCTGGAAATATCGACAACCTCTACGGGAGCGCGGATACCCTTATCTCAAGCGAAAATCCTATCCTTCATTTCGCCAACTTCTCAGCATCACCCGTCGTAATCTCGGAAGGACAACTCCTCGGCATGGGGCGAAATCCTCGAACTTGGTTGGATAAGGAGAGTAAGCTTTCCGTTTCTCAGAAGCTTGCTACGCAAACCCAATCACGACTTATCCAAACCGTCGTAAACGCAAACTTACGCCTATCCAACACATCGCACGTTACCAGTCAATCCGAGATCTCTTCGAAGGCCCAACGAAATGCTACCGAGAAAGACGACCCCCTGGCCGAGGATCCGCTAGAGGGAGGACCAAAGACCTCTGAAGCTCCTCAAGAAGAGGTTCCGAACTCGCGACTTCTCACGGAAGTCGGGATATCCAAAGATCTTACACCAGATCAACGGAAACGAATGGAGGAGTTATTACTTCGACACGAGAAGGTTTTCGGGTTAGACGGTCGATTAGGACATTACGATGAACGAGTAGAGATACTTCTCAAACCAAATGCCACCCCTGTCTCCCTACCTCCATTTCCGGCCTCTCCGGCGAAACGAGAAGTGATCGATAAGCAAATGGATTCGTGGATCAAGCTTGGCGTTATTGAACCCTCTAAGAGCCCTTGGGCGGCCCCCGTCTTTATCGTTTATCGTAACGAGAAACCCCGCATGGTGATCGATCTGCGAAAACTGAATGAGATGGTGATACCCGACGAATTTCCTATTCCCAAACAGGAGGACATTCTCCAAGCCTTGACAGGATCGCAGTGGCTTACGACACTAGATGCCCTAGCAGGGTTTACGCAACTCACAATGTCCGATAGTGCAGCCGAAAAACTCGCTTTTCGAACACATCGAGGATTATGGCAATTTCGTCGAATGCCGTTCGGATACCGCAATGGCCCCAGCGTCTTTCAACGAATTATGCAGAATGTACTCGCTCCATTCCTATGGATATTTGCCCTAGTCTACATTGATGACATTGTAGTCTTCTCACTCACTTTTGAGGATCATCTACAACATCTGGATCAGGTCTTCGCGGCTATCGAAGCGGCTAATATCACGTTATCTCCTTCAAAGTGTCATTTTGCATACCAATCGCTTCTGTTGCTTGGGCAAAAGGTCTCACGTCTTGGACTTTCGACTCACAAAGAGAAGGTAGACGCGATACTTCAATTAGACGTCCCTCGAAATATAAGTGAGCTCCAGGTATTTCTCGGAATGATGGTGTATTTCTCTTCATACGTTCCGTTTTACGCGTGGATTGCTCATCCTCTTTTTCAATTACTTAAGAAAGAGAACGAATGGGAATGGAACGAGCTACATCAAGAAGCATTCGATCTTTGCAAGCAGGTACTCACCAACGCGCCCGTTCGTGGTTACGCGATGCCGGGATTGCCTTACCGCGTTTATACTGACGCGTGCGACTACGGACTCGCGGGAATCCTTCAACAGGTTCAACCCATCTTAATACGAGATCTTAAGGGTACGCGAACCTATGAGAAACTCCAGAAGGCATACGCAAATAAAGATCCTATTCCAAATCTCATACCTACGCTTTCTAAAGACCTAAACGATGTACCGGCACCAGGACCGTGGGGGGATACCTTTGAAAGCACTACGGTGTATGTTGAAAGAGTCGTCAGTTACTGGTCACGCGTCCTGAAATCCGCAGAACGAAACTACTCACCAACTGAAAGGGAAGCTTTGGCGTTGAAAGAAGCTTTAATCAAATTTCAGCCATTCTTGGAAGGCGAACAAATTCTGGCGGTTACAGACCACGCGGCTTTAACATGGAGTAAGACCTTCCAAAACGTCAATAGACGATTACTCACCTGGGGAACAGTTTTCTCGGCCTACCCAAATATGAAGATCATACACCGCGCGGGACGAGTCCATTCCAACGTCGACCCGATCTCGCGTCTCCGCCGAAGAGTGCCCCCGGAATCTGGTCCATTCGCTGATGATACACGCACCTTAACATTGAACGGCTCGGAAGACCCTCTCCGATCCGTTTATGCTGAGCTTGGTGAACGCTTCGAGGAAAAGATCTTATCAGTAGCTACTCGGTACGTCATGTCCGAAGAAGTCAGGGACGATCAAGGCACCACCCTGAATGTTAACTCCGATCTACTCACCTCCGAGCCCGACGCTCACCCGATATCAGTTCCATATGTCACCTCTTGCGCATATTCTATACTAGTCGGAATCGCTGATGAAGAAATATCGCGCTGGACCAAGGGATACGCGGAGGACCCGCATTTCCGAGAAGTGATCAAGGAGTGGAAAGGCGAGCACAACTGGACGAACCCCTTTTACCCACAGTATCATTACGCCGACAATGGGCTAATTTATTTCGAGGACTGGCAGGGGAACAATCGCCTCTGTGTCCCAGCTGCCCTGCGCAGTGGAATCATGAATGAGGTCCACAACACAATCTCCGAGGCCGCCCACGCTGGTTATCATAAGACTTATAATCGACTAGCTTCAACTTACTACTGGCCTCGGATGTCGCGCGAACTCAAACTATTCACGAACACTTGCGACGTTTGTCAGAAATCAAAGCCCAGACGTACGGCTCCTAAGGGTCTTCTACAACCGATCCCTATTCCATCCCAACCATTCGAAGTTGTCACGATGGACTTCATCCCTGAACTTCCTATGTCAAACGGTTTTGACAATGTTTTAGTCATCGTCGACAAACTCACGAAGTACGGACTATTCATTCCATGCACAACTACCATAACTGAGGACGAGACGGCCCTCCTCTTCTTCAAACACGTTATCTGTCAGTATGGAATACCTCGCCAAGTTATTACGGATCGCGATACGCGTTGGAAAAACGATTTTTGGCTGGAGATCTGTAGGCTTTTAGGAACCCAAAGGTCACTCACTACTGCCTACCATCCTCAAGCGGACGGGCAGACCGAGATCTTAAACCAGACACTGGAAATCGCGCTACGCGCCTACATCGCGCCTACTCGGGACGACTGGACAGAACATCTGGACGCCCTCGCCTTATCATACAACTCGACTCCGCATACCGCGACTACCTTTTCCCCAGCCTACTTACTTCGGGGATACACGCCAACAACCGGTTCTACGATGCTAGCAGATCAATCCCACGTTCCTAGACCATCTGCATCCGACCTCCCTCAACCAGTCCTCCTTAGCGAGAAAGCCGGCGCCATGGTTGAACATTTCGAGGCTGATCGCACGCGTGCAAAGGAGGCGTTACTATTATCACAGGTCCACCAACGACGGGCATACAATCAAGGCAGGTTAACTACGCAGTTTGACGAAGGTGATCTTGTGGTTCTAAATCCTCACTCCTTGAAATTACTAAAGAAGGAGGAAGGGCGTGGTCAGAAACTGCTCATGCGTTACGACGGACCTTTTGAAATCCTGCGGAAGATAAGCCCAGTCACCTATCACTTGCGAATGCCGGCATCCTATGGAATACATCCAATTATCAACATCGCGCATCTCGAGGCATACCAACCCTCTCCTCCGGCATTTGGTGACCGTCCTCAACGATCCTTAAACCGAGATGACTTCGACATCAGGTTGGAATATGATGTCGAAGAAATTGTGGCTGAGCGGTATCGGCGAGCACGAGGCGGGCGGCGCATCAGAGAATTCAAAACCCGGTACACGGGGTACGGCCCGGAAAGCGATGAGTGGTTAACCTTGAGAGATCTGAAAAATGCTCCGGAACTAATCAAGGCTTGGGAGCAGCGAAAGTTAACCCCCGCTATTATCACCCGCACAACACCTCCCTCGCTCGGTATCACACCTACGCGGGACCTCGAGGCATTTCATCACGGGTCGGGTACGCCGCAGGCATCAGGCGCCCCTAATATCACACACGAGGCAGGAGAGACGTCACAGGGACCTGCTAATTCCTCTGAAATTGTCAGGGTGCAACCCCGCAGAACAACTCGACAAAGGAATACGCGGTAGGCATTTCGCGGTGAACGCATATTTAAAGGAGCAGTATTTATTTCTTTTCTCTCAGTTTCTTCGATCTCAATCACTTCTCATATCAGCTTTCTTCGCCTCTACAGCTCTTCTCGCCTCTATTTTCTCTCCCTGCTCAACCATCATGCCCGCCAACACTTCTAAAGCCATCAGCTTTGTCGCCAATCCCACCACGCGCGAACTCGAGCGCGTCGTCAACTCGCCGTTCCTCAAGACTCTTTTCCACGGCGCAATCGGTTCCTTCCTCATAGATTATGCCTTTACGCCTCTTGACATCGTCACCACCGTTGACTACGGCGTTACACACTACTCCCTCGAGCCGCAGATCGCCACCGCCCTCTGGTCTACCCTGACGAAGCTCGCGCAAGTTATCCAGTGTGCTGCCTGGGACCACAACCCCTTCGAGTCCGCGGAACCCCTCCCTGTATCCATCTCCCTCGACAAACTCCACTCCATCGACCTCGCACCACCCATCCTTCCCCTCGTACTCGCGTCACCCGAGCGCAACCCTTTGCTCGACCCCTTTGAGTGCGTCTACGACGTCAAACACCGCCTCATACTCGTTCAGCACATCGCCATGTATTACGTCCGCTGGCTCGCGCAAGGTGTCGAAAGGTCGCTTAAGCAGGGATTGGATTGTCAGTGGAACTGGGGAGCGTATTGGGGACTTTCTTGGGAAGAGTTCGTCGCGCACGTCGAGGAGCCTAAGTCCATCGTTCGTGTACCTCTTCCCGCTTACAACGCTGCCGCGGTCGACAACTCACTTGCCCTCATACTCCACCCGACGCTCTCATCTGCCGCCATTCGCGCTAACGAAGTTCTTCACGGCAAGATCCCCATCAAGATGGGCCCCATCGCTCTCCCAATCCCTTTCCATACCTTCTACACGAACTTTACCACCCTTTTCCTTTGATCACTCGGCAATTTACTCACGGTCAATCTATCTCCTTACCTCCCTCTAACGTGCATTCTCGCGGCTACCATAATTTCTCTTCTTCTTTACTATATTCGCGTTTTCTTACATCATTGTTCATGCTGACTCGTTAATTCCCCCGAGTTCTCTAGGCCGCCGCCTTATTTACAATTTGTACCATCATCCTCTCCACCTCTCTATCTGTTTCTACTCTATCACGACGCCTTACGACATTTATTTACCAGTTGTACCATCATCCTCTCCATCTATTTCTTTCCTTTTACTCGATTTTGTTTCAATCTACGAACTTATCTTTTCTTTGCTGACTGGTTTTCGGCCTTGAGGTCCTACATCTACTAGGTTTTGACCGTCGCGCTGAACTTATTCCCTGCATCAAGACTGGGGGGGCTATGTTATGGATACTACTATCTATAGTATAACTCCCTTACTTATAGTCTTGATGAAAGAATAAAGCATCAAGTGCAACGCGACGAGCGACGAGCAAAGCCGACGCGATGCGCCTCTCGGATATTGCCGAGCCGAAGGAGATTACCGCAACCAACGGTTCGGCCTCCCACGACGATTGTTTGGCTATTTGGCAAGAGCTTGCCACACGTCATTATTCGGCTATCCGGCAAAGGGCCTTTCAGGAACCGGTCGGTTCGCACACGAGTTCCCGGATCATTCAAGAATCTTAAGGAACTCGCGCGCACCTTCGACAACTCGCGCGCACCTTCGACAACTCGGACGCACCTTCCACAAAGATATGACTCATTGATCCCTTGACTAGTATATAAGGAAAGGACCGTAGCATACTTGTACCTTACCTTACATTTTATAACATTGATTTTGCCTTTAACACTTGAGTGAATCTCAACTATAAACTTGCAGTGCGCAAGTCGAACAACTCGTAAATAATTATCTTACAAATATCAGGTGTCCTGCTATTTGGTCAACGCCAGTGCGGCGGTTGGAGATAACTTACTCGTTGGTAGTTAAGATTGATTCTAATAAAAGACTTATCAGTTAAAGAACCGTTACATTGAATTCCGCTATCTAATCTCTAGATTATCGGCGGTCCTCAACAGTAACCTTCAGGACGGTGGAATCAAAGGGAGACAATGCGAAAGCGGGGGAATTGCGGTCGAGCATGGTCCCGACGAGCAAACCGATGTTAGGTGCAACATATGTCGAGCAGCCGGCTAAACCATCAGCGTCTGACAAGACAGGGGACGGACGTGGTACATGAAGACAAGGTTCATTTCCAAACAGGTCATTATTTTCAGGAACAACAGGAGTTTCAACATGGGTTCCAACGGGTAGACCAGGGTTTACACGATGACGGGGCAACATCACTAGGGTGGGTGATAAGCGACAACAAATAGGAGAGAAGAAAAAAGGGGGGGACGCACGAGACACAGGGACAAAATTGTGCAAATCGAAGACCGATGCGATAGGGGGCTGCAACTCGGAAGCCAGAAGATGATCGCGGAAACCGGCGAACCAGTCGAGTCCGAGGATGAGATGAGGCGCAAGACTGATGTCAAAGTTCTGGACAGTGGTGAGATTGAAAACAGAGTCCAAGGAGACCGTCAGTGGAAGAGAAACAGAGCCAGTGACGCCAGGAAAACCCAAGGAGGTGATCAGAGCCTGAGGAACAGAAGACGAAGGCGACAGATGGTCAAAAGCAGCAGGGACGGGCCGACGGCCTACAGTGACGAGCATTGTGGACGTAATCTAGGACGAAGAGAGGAATGGAGAAGGGATGAAACGGAGAGCGATAGATAACCAGGCGAGGAAGTTTGACTCACGGGCACCGATGAAACTAGGAGTCTGACGTGCGAATCGTCTGACGTCCAATGTGGCGATGTTTAAGCCACGCCTGAAACGATTTTCGCCATGAGGAGGGGGAACGTATTGATATTGTCTTTGACTTGTCAGGCCAAATGCGTTACCAAGGTAGCACTACCCCACCCGTCCGTCAAATGCAAGCACTTCTTTACAAAGTAATATGCGATAATGGAAAACGCCTGATCCACGGGCTTGTGTCGGGGACCGTGTTGCAAGAGTGTCTTGCAGATTACGATAGCGGACCAAAAGCTTGGGCTTCGCGTGAAACGGAACGAAACAGTCTGAGAGAGTCTTTGAACGCCATGTGTTTCACGCGCGCGTCAGCACAAATAGGGGGGTTGGGGGGCGGCGGGCGAAAGTGACGCGAAGTGGGGAACACGCGACGCGATCGATCACGAGACAATGTGTATTATCACGAGACATAGGCACAGGTCACATGGGGTACATCTGAGACCATATTAGAAATTTTTTGGCGCGCAACTGCCCTTAAGAACCTACTACTAAAGTAGCAGGTAAACTCGTAGGGCGCCGTGCCGTCGCAAAGCCTGCTACTCCCGCTCGAGCAGTATTTTGCTCTCACTTACTGATATCCTCTTATGCTGCTTCTGTTTTTTATCTGGACAAATACTTATCTAAGTGTCGTCAATGCCGTGCAGTGTATGGTTGAACCTAGACCGTCTTCGCCTCGTTCCGGAAACACCCATTGTTCATATGTAGGTATATGTCACGAACAAAATTAGCCTTGTTTCGCCTAGTGCTATGTTGTGAAGAATTGGACATCAGAGTCAGTCAGGGAGGGACTATGTACTGGCAAGGCTGAAGATGCGATCCTATTAATAACTACGGTTACGGGGAGTTTTGAAACCGCCCACGATCACATGGGGTAGGGCTGAACACATTTGACATGGGCCCTAAAAAACCTGATATTAAGCTGTGGACGCGCGCTATCGCCGCAGAACCTGCTACTTTTCAGGTTTATTTTCTTCACTGTTTACCACATCGATATAGGACTTGCCGCTCGATTTCACGTCCTACCTCATTTCAACAGCCAGGTTTTTATGTATTTACCCTCAGATGATACGGTGATCTAACATCAACATGCCTAGCGCAGTCCGTGATAGTATGGATATACTCATTTGTGAATATTCTTCCAGTCGTTCGTACATGAGTGGTTAATGCTCTTGTGAGCCTACCAGCCCTACCAACGCATCAGAAATTTGACCCTTCAAAATGGGAAGGTGGGGGGTGGAAAAACCAGGAAATTTCTGCACGTACTTACTACTCAACCGACTTAAAGAACTCCTTAATCTTCGGCTGATTCACCACTGTCTCCGCATGGCGGATGAGGTGCGGCAGCTCCGCGTGGAGTGGGGCGTCAAAGGTCACGGTGGCGGCGCGGCGGATCTGGGTGGCGATGTAGATGTCGGCGAGGGTGATACACCCCCCGACAAAGAAGGTGCGCGTGGCGAGCTGCGCGTTGAGCGTGTTTAGGGCGCGGTGTTGGCGCTCGGCGACGGTGGCGTGGATCTGTGGGGCCGGCGTGGAGTTTTTAAATTGGTTTGTGTTGCGGGGGACTGACAGGTTTGCTGTAGGGGGTGATGGCACCGGGGAGAAGCTGGCCAATGAGGTTGGTCAAATGATCGACCTCGGATTCCGTCAGGTGGATCCACTGATCGACGAGGCCAGCCTCTCTGAGATCTTTGCTGAAAAGACCAGTGTTGGGTGCTAGACCTGTTAGAATCTATACCGTAGTGTAGAGTCTATGATCAGACTAAGTGATAAGGAAGAATAAACCTCAGTCCGGTATAAGTGACTTTATTGATAAGATCATACCTAAGTGATAAGGAAGAATAAACTACGGTATGATTAGTAAAGGTAAGTGTGTGTGATAAGAGAAAGTGGCTCACCCTCAGTCCGGTATAAGTGACTGAGGGTGCCCGAGTATGTACAGTAGGTATATATATGTAGATGTGAGATAAAGAGACCTTTATGTTCTGTATGATAAAGAGACCGTGATAAGCGACACTCACAAAGGGTGTTTGCGGTGTCTCAATTCCTAACACTCCTCCTCACCGTAAACACTCCTCCTCGCATGGAAACCTGGTGTGATCACTTGAGACCGAGTAGGGATCGGAGGCGGGTGAAGAGAGGGGCTGGTAGCGCCTTAGTAAAGATGTCGGCGGCATTGTCCTTCGTATTTATGTAGCGGATGACAATTTCGTTAGACTGCACGCATTCGCGAAGGAAGTGGTATTTGATGTCGACGTGTTTCACACGCGCGTGGAGCAGGGGATCTTCAGATAGATTGATCGCTGCATTATTATCGCAGAGGATGGTGGTAGGCGTCGCGGTGAAGTCGTGGTCGATCGCTTTGAAGAGCGCGCGCAGCCAAATACATTCCTGCGCGCTTTCGAACGCGGCCATGTATTCCGCTTCGCATGATGAGGCTGCGACCGTTTTCTGTTTCCGCGCCGCCCACGATATGGCGCCTGAGCCGAGATTCCAGGTGTACCCTCCAATACTCCTCCGAGTATCCAGGCAATTCGCCCAGTCTGAGTCGGTGAAGCCCAGTAAAGAGATCGATTGATCCCCTCCTAAGGTTAGTTTGAGGTCCCTGGTCCCTTTTAAGTATCGAACGAGTCGGATGGCTGCGTCCCAATGGATTGTGGAGTAGGAGTCGACATATTGTGTAAGTTGTTGGACCGCGTAGGAGATGTCAGGTCGCGTCGAGATTGCCAGATAAAGTAGGCAACCGACGAGGGAGCGATATGGTGTCCTGGATAAGGTATCTTGCTCCTCTGTCGATAGGGTGGTATGGTCGACGCGTCGCAATTTTAGCCCGGGATCCATTGGTAGGGAGAGCGGGGTAGCATCTTTCTGACCGAATTGGGAGATTATTTTGTCGATGAGTGCGGTTTGTGATAGTTTTACGGAGGAGTTCGCGTGGTCCCATTCGATACCAATGCCGACGACGAATCTGGGGGTACCCAGGTCGGATATCGTCCATACCTGTCGCATCTGATCCTTGAAACGGTCGTTCTCGGCTTTAGAGCTCGCGATTGATAGGAAGTCGTCGACGTGGACCGTGGCGATTACTGTTCCGGTGTCAGTTTTTCGGAAGTAAATGCATGATTCGCACGCTAGACGGGTGAACCCCCACGAGATCATGTTCTCGTTGAGGGTCTGGTTCCAGATCCTTCAACTCTGCTTCATCCCATATAACTTCCGCATTAAACACCACACCCAGTCCTCCTTACCCTCCTCCTCAAAACCTTCCGGCTGTTCCATGTATTGCACTTCGTCGTCCGGGAGGAGTCCGTATAAGAAGGCCGTTTTTACGTCGATCTGGGTTGCATCCCATCCTGGTTGCGATGCCGCGAGATGAAGGAGTATTCGCCAGGATTCCATGCGCGCAGTTGGTGAGGTAGTTTTAGTGTAGTCTTTTCCATAGATCTGTTCGTAGCCCTTGAATACGAGACGAACCTTGAAGCGTACAGCGTTCCCGTGCTCGTCACGCTTAATTTTGAAGATCGGCAGTCCTTTCCTGATCTTGTGGCCCTGTGGGATGTCGGAGCGCGGGACTAGTTTGTAGACCTCCATGTCCTTCAATGACTTCAACTCCTCCCTATAGCCTTCCTCCCATCTCTTTGCATCAGCTGATTCTCTCGCCTCTCTCCATGTTCTCGGCTCATCCTCAAATTCTAGTAGGGTCATCGGATCTAAATCCCCGGACTCCGCTATGGCCGCCAATACTCGATCATGATCGATGTCACCCTTGGTACGCGAGAGATCAGGGACCTCAGGGTCTGATGCGTCGACGTCATCAGCCACGGTTGCTCGGCGTTGCAGCTTAGCGGCTTTGATGTGTTCCGCGCTTTCTCGAGATTCCTGTACTGCTCGCTCTGTACGTGTGATGGGTGGATTATCGGGATTTACTTTCTCAGTGGGTTGCGGTACGCGAGATGATCGTCGAGGAATAATCGGTGGAGGTACCACAGCCGGTTGCGGGATATCGGGGTAGGGGGGTTCCTCTCTTGGTGCATCTGCAATCATGGGTTGAACGACCGGCATGAAATCTTCATCGTCATCCCAAGCAAATGGTTCCGCTGTAGCACTGTCTCGAATTTGATTGAGCGTGAGGGGTTCATCCGCCGCTGGATTATCGGGGATATCGGGAGTTGGAGGGGGATGTCCGTCATGGCTCTCAAGGAACCGGACGTGGTATGTACTATAGATGTTCCCAGATTGTCTGTCGTAGCAGCGGTACTCCTTTGCTTTCGGATTGTAGCCTATCAGGATGCATTCAATGGAACGCTCGTAGATCTTGGGATTGTGCTTGTTCTGGATGAGAACGAAGGCTTTACAGCCGATTTCGCGCATGTAGGAGTAGTCGGGTTTGCGCTCGTGCCATAGCTCATAAGGTGTTAGTCCTTTCAACGATTTTGTGGGTGTCTTTTCATGGAGGTGACAGGCGGTTAGATAGAACTCGAGCCACATATTTGGGGGGCAACCTGCTGAGATTCGCATGGCGCGTCCCTTGTTCATGAGCGTCCTGTGCATCCGCTCGACTCGCCCAATGTGCGCGGAGGTATATGGAGCGCTGTACTGTTGGTCTGTACCCGTGGATTTCAACCAGTTGTCCATCTGGTGTCCAGCGAGTTCCCCATCATGGCCTGTGCGATATATCCCGACTTTCAGTCCAGTCTCTACCTCGCGTGCTCGTTCCCATGCCTTCAGCTCTCCAAGTGCATCGCTCTTGAGTTTAAGTGGAATCGACCAAGGTTTGTTGGAATAATCGTCCACTAAATTCATGATGTATCTAAAACCTTCGCGCGATTGGACAGGAGATGGTCCCGTAAGATCTACCCATATAATTCCCAACCTCCTTGTCACTCGATGCCCTGGCCCCTCCTCACGCGTCTTTGGAACCGGCGTCTTGGTCTGTTTTCCAAGAATGCAAGATTCACATTTCGGCGGTAAATGAGGGAAGGAGGGGGGCATACCTGCGACGAAGCCGGATTTTGCCATGTCCCTGAGCGTCTGGAAGTTGGGATGACCGAGACGGCGATGCCAAGTCATCAGGTCGGGCGCGTGTTGGGCAGCTAAGGTGTAATCGGCGTTGGTAGGTTGGATGTTAAGGGCATAGAGGCGGTTGGGTAGAAGCGGTCCGCCGACGATGAATTCGCCGGTAGATTTATTATAGATCTTAAGTCCGTTTGCGTCGAAGTGGGAGATGGTATCGGAGTCGATAGATAAGGCGCTGACTGAGATGAGGCGCACAGTGGCGGTGGGAGTGTAGAGAGCATTGTGGAGTTCGAGGAATTTGCCTCCGGCTATGCGTAGGCGCATGGTTCCCATCCCGATCGCCGGGAGAGATGAACCCCCAACACCTCCTATGAATCGGGTATCGATGGGTTTGAGGTGTATGAAGTCGTTTCGGTCCATAGATATGCAGACCGAAGCGCCTGTATCGGCGTAGAAGGGGTAGTCCCTGGTGGAAACGGCAACTTGTTGGGATTGTGTGAATGAAGGCACGATGGCTAGGACGGGGTCGCTGACGGCTGCCGTGATCCACGCGACTTCTCTAGGAATGGGGGTGGATGCGAGGCCGGCGAACTCTTTCTTCGCGCCCTTGGTGATAAGTTCCTGAATCTCGCTGGGATCGACTTGCGCGATGTGCGCCTTCCCGTTGATGGTAAATGGGACCGAGATCTTGCCCGATGCGGAGGTGGCTGATGGCTTCGCGGGTCCATTTCCTATCTGAGATCCAGATGCGGCGCGTCTAGCCACGACTGATTCCGCAATCGTCTTCCCTTCCATTCCTCCTCCTTTGCGGATACACCACTTCCTCTTGTGTCCCCTGCACGGTTTCCCAGCCGCGTAGCATGTCTCGCAACATAAGTCATGGGGGCCGTGGTTATGGCCGCCAGCCTTCGCCGAAAGCGCAATATCACGCGTGTTAGAGCTCTTCTTCCCAGAGAGAAGTGTTTGTTCGCTCTCGAGGACACGACGCATCTTCGTCGATGTGTAAGGATCGTCGGCGGGGGCGTCTGAGATAGCGCGGGATAGTTGGGATTGGACGCTTTCAAACTCGCGGCTGTTGAGACTGTTGAGGAGGGATATGCATTTAAACAGATCCCTGGTGATCTCCCCCATGTCGAACGCGCGGTCGATGACGTCGCAAATGTATTTCGAGGTGGTCTCCAGTGGTTCCGATGTGGAACAGTAAGTGGATAAGGCTTCGTGTATTAATGCGATCTGTTTGACGGGACCGGCGCTCTGGCAGTGGTCCTTGATAGCGTTATAGGATCTCTGCGCGCCTCCTTTCTGATCAATGAATTCGAGCTCGGATCGCCCGACAGCTTGGGAGAGAGCGGCAACTGCAATGGCGCAGTTAGCAGACCAGTTTGAGAAGGCACGAGGTTCCGCGACGACGTTGGGACAGCGGGCGTAAGTGGCGTCTTGGAAGATGTAACCGGTAAGGTGATTCAGCGTCGCGAAGTTCCAGAAGTCGCGCTCCCATTCCTTCCAGTTGCCCTTGTCTCTTTCCAATTTGTCGCCACTGAAAGGTGTGCGAATAAACAGCAGGGGGATTGAAGGATGTGTCGCGTCGTTGGGATTAAGTTTGGGGGTGGATGGTGGGGGGGGACTTTCGTTGGTACCTTCGGGAGCCATTGCGATGAAGTGTCAAGCTTTCTGAGAAGACAAAGAAACTTTGTGTAGATGGAAGTGGCGGGGGCACGTGTTTCGAAAAGATAACGTCGTGCTGATAAGATTGTGATCCGGGTCGGAGTGACGATCCCGATATTCGGTATAGAGTCGATGTACTGCCACTAGAGTGTGCAGCAATAGCCCATAACCTGTTAGAATCTATACCGTAGTGTAAAGTCTATGATCAGACTAAGTGATAAGGAAGAATAAACCTCAGTCCGGTATAAGTGACTTTATTGATAAGATCATACCTAAGTGATAAGGAAGAATAAACTACGGTATGATTAGTAAAGGTAAGTGTGTGTGATAAGAGAAAGTGGCTCACCCTCAGTCCGGTATAAGTGACTGAGGGTGCCCGAGTATGTACAGTAGGTATATATATGTAGATGTGAGATAAAGAGACCTTTATGTTCTGTATGATAAAGAGACAGTGATAAGCGACACTCACAAAGGGTGTTTGCGGTGTCTCAATTCCTAACAAGACCAGCAACTGCAAACATGCAACGAGATCAGTAAAATGTCTCAACTCAACGAGACACGATCGAAACGAAATTCACTGCATTTTAAGGCAAATAACGAACAATTCGAACTCACCATAAGGAGCGATAGCAACACCCTCAAACACCTTGAATCCATCTGCGTCCTCCAATGCCGTGATCTTTCCATAAGGGGACTTTCACAAGAACTCGGGCTTCTTGTTATCAACGTAGCGCTTGAACTCAGCAGGTAGCTCGAGGGAGGTGACGTCGCGAAGAGCAGCGACGGCCCTAAGCCAGGTGAAGTGAGCACTCACCGCCGATGGTTGAAAATGAGCAGGTTAGCCAGCCAATGCAAATCCTGTGTTACAGTGTTGACGCGAAAACGAAACCGTAAGGTCGAGTAAAGCGTAGATTTCGGAGAAAGTCAGGAAATGAATGAGGTTATGCACCGTATAAAAGGCATCTTACCGTCAATAACATCTGTACCTCAGGGAAGCAAGAGAACACAAGGAGCATGGTGTTGAATACCAATGTTCATGGCTTCGACGCGGTGTTTGAGAAATGGGTGATGGTGTTCGAGAGCAGTTCAGGATTGAGACCAGCAGCGATATTCAATTTCAAAAACCGTCGTTCCAGACATTCGTTAAAGTTATGGATCTCGTAAAATGCAGGCAGGAAGGCCGCATAGGTGGACAATAGGAGGATTAAATTTAGAACAAAGGTGTCACGAGACAAGCAGAAACGTGGCGACAAAAATTGATGGCGAACGTGACCTGTTCTGGGGGGTAAAACCTACTACTAAAGTAGCAGGAACTAAAGTAGCAGGTACACCTCTCCTGGAGTCCGAGTGTACACTGCCTCTACTGTCGACTACATCTTAGTCTATCCATTCTGCGCCGTGCCCTTGCCCAGAGATACGCCTCTTCATGCGCGCTGGTTTTATTTGACGACGACTGTGGTATTTCTACTCGCGAAATGCCCGCTGATCTTCTGACTGCTCTTTCATCATCTCTCCAATCCCGCGTTACATGCCAATCAGCTGCACCTACTCGTCGTACACTGATCATTCTCAGAAGACTTCACGTCCTCGTCGTACCCTGATCATTCTCAAAAGGTTCATCGAGCAAGTAAAGTGTCTATCAAGTTTCTAAAGTGTTCATTGCATATCCATATCCACTCAGCGCAGAGCCTTCGATGGGTTGACACCTATGCGCTATTTCAGGATCGATCAACGGGCCCAAGCGGCTCAGTGACCTGGCTTTCTTCAGGGTTAGCTCAGGTGCTGGCACCACGAAACGCTCCGAGCTCGGTTGGGGACATTATACGAGAGGTAACAGGTGTCCTCGCGCTATTTGCCTTCCTCGCCCTCTTCTTCCTATTCCGGTAATGCCTCTTCAGCGTGATCCGTCGCTTGATGCCTCTGTGGCTCGAAACCCATCCGCACGAGGTGAATTTATTGCATTTTCGTTGTTGTTCATTCTTAAATACTAGTACGACTGCGTTGGCTGCGACTTTATGTTCGTATGAGTTAAAGGGATTCAGCCGGATTGAGGATAGGGCGGCACCGAATCTGGGATTGTTAGTTGATGGTATGGCTCCCGCTCACGAAATTGAGTAGGAATGGTTGGCATGGCCGCAAAGGACAAGAGGATGGGCCTTGAGAATTCGACAGACCATGATTCTACAGGTGTTAACTTGGATGCTTCTCTGATCATGACAAGCATTAATGGGGTAGTGGTAACCTGGGTCGTTGCCATGAAGGAAACTTTGAACTATCCAACTGGATCGACCCGCCGGGGGTTCGATTCCCTCTTAATGCAACCACGCACTGCAGTAGTTTTTTAGCATTGGTAAGCGGGATAGCTGCATCATGCCTGCATGACATGAGAACTGCTCTGATTCCTAAATCCTTCAAGTTTGACAGCCTAGTAAGTTGTAACTTGTAGTACGCGTGTGAGTGAAGGACACCATGTGTTTAAATTTTGTCCTCATTCATGGGCTAGTATTTCTAGCAAAGTAACATATGCAGCATGTATCTAGCTAATCATGGACATCAGCGAGGATGATTGGGCGATCTAATCTAATCTGTTTATTGGCTCTAAATGTCACGTCAGTGAAATTGACATCTTCTTGCAAGCTGCTATCTGCGTCCATCAATCGTCGGGATCGCACTACTGGACGGTGAATATTCCCAGTGGTCGAGCGCAAAATGCCCGACCCGCTCTTTCCACTCTCTTTCCTGTTCTCATCATTGTGTTTCTCGGGCAGGCAAGGCGACCATTGATCGTCATCGTCATCAGTGGCGATACCCTCTTGGCCTCCAGTTGTAGTTTCATCTTCAACCCAAGCACGCCCAGCCCACTCCGCACACGTTACACCCTACGTAGCACCCTCGCCCCGGCCGGCATACACGGTGCGTATGCCCCGTTTCCATGACTCCCACTTCCGGAGATACTAACCGATGACCCGCAGCGCAGTCCTTGACCAGCGACGCCCACCATGTCCACCCCCCTGCGCACAAAACGCAACTTCAAGTCCCTCCAGCTCCCCGTCGACGACCCCATCGACCCCGCCCCCACCCCCGCCCCCTTACCCGTCCCCACCCGCCTCGCCCCCGCCGGCCCCCAGCCGCAGCCCAACAAACGCCGCCCCCCGCCCCTCGGCGACGCCCCGCCCGTCCAAGGCTTCCTCTCCCCCTCCGGCCCAGGCCTCGACTCCGCCATCGGCTCCGGCGTCGGGAGCGGCCGGCACAGCGCCCTCCACGCGACCCTCGCGAAGATGGAGCTGCATGCGCCGTCGGTGGAGATTAGCGACCTTAAGAATGCGGATCTGAGGAATATGGCGGAGCTGGGGCAGGGGAATGGGGGGAGCGTGATGAAGGTGGAGCATGTGCCTAGTGGGACTGTCATGGCCAAGAAGGTGTGTCTCCTTCTCCAGTTGTAACTTGGGTTGGGTTGGGGCATGGAAGCTGATGGTGGTATAGATCGTCCTCATCGACGCGAAACCCTCAGTACGCAAGCAAATCCTGCGCGAGCTCCAAATCATGCACTCCTGCAAATCGCCCTACATCGTCTCCTCCTACGGCGCCTTCCTCGCCGAGCCCAACATCTGCATCTGCATGGAGTTCATGGACAAGGGCTCCTTCGACGGGATCTACAAGAACATCGGCGCCATCGACATCGAGGTCGTGAGGCAGGTCGCGCATGCGGTGCTGGAGGGGCTGATGTATTTGTATGACGTGCACCGGATTATACACCGCGACATCAAGCCGTCGAATATATTGTGTAACTCGCAGGGCCAGATCAAGCTGTGCGACTTTGGCGTGTCGGGCGAGCTGATCAACTCTATCGCGCATACGTTCGTCGGGACCTCTATATACATGTCTGTGCGTGCCCCTCCCTCCCTCCCTCCCTCCCTTCCTTATAGAACTAACACACACCCGATTTGTAACAGCCCGAACGCATCCAAGGCGCCGAATACTCCGTCAAATCCGACGTCTGGTCCCTCGGCATCTCCCTCATCGAGCTCGCCCTCGGCCGCTTCCCCTTCTCCGACCCCGACGACTCCGACGACTCCGACCTCGACTCCTTCCCCCCGCACTCCTCCCACACCGACCTCTCCAAAACAGCTACCCACCGCGACTCTCTCCTCCCTCCTCCCTCCTCCTCCACCTCCTCAACCACCTCCTCCCCAAATTCTGGTAAAACAGCGCGAAGAAGGAGTGGGGGGAAGAGAAAGAGCAGGGGGGTGAGCCTGCACGGGGAGGGCATGACGATGTCGATTATCGAGCTGATGCACCAGATTGTGAAGGAGCCGGCGCCGAGGCTGGGCCCGGAGGGGCGGTTTGGGAGGGAGGAGGAGGAGTTTGTGGATGCGTGTTTGGAGAAGGATCCGGAGGTGAGGAGGACGCCGAAGGAGCTTTTGGTGCGTGTCTCTCTTTCTTTCTTTATTGAGGATTGTTGGGGATCGGTGGGGGTGTGAGGATTTTGGGTTGGAGCTGACGTTTTTTTTTGGTTGTAGGCGTTTGCGTGGATGGATCGGGCGAGGGAGAGTACCTTTGATCTCAGGGAGTGGGCTGGGACGTTCTGAGGTGCGGGTGTCGTTTGGGAGGGTGTCGATGTATGTGGATGGCATGTATATCTGGCTCAGGATATACCACGTATTGTGTATTGTATATAATTACCCCGAATTTCTGATATCATGGATGGAGCTCGGACGGTTTCGCTTCGGCTTCAGTATTGCGACGTCACTCGAAGTTACTGATAATGAGTTGGAAGGGGCTTATGCGGAGTCCATGTACATATGAACTTGGATATATATGGCCAGAGGTCAATGGAGCCCTGGATGCGGTCACTGGTGTCGTTCACTCATGCAGGCTGTCAAAGGCTGAAGGATAATCGATAACCATGGATCGCGAGCTAAAAAAGAGTTAAGCTGGTCCAACCATGGCGAGACCTGTTGAAAGTCCCGACGGTGGTTCGAACACCGGACCCTGCGATGAAGCCATGAAACATGATCATGTATGACTGCAATCGCATGCTATACCACTTAGCTATCGAGACTGGTACCCGTGGAGGGGCTTGGTCGGTTCGGTACGTGAGGACTTCGGTCTCCATTTGCACTTCGCTTGTTCTATGCAGGGTCATCTAGGGCACCCGGAGGCGGCAGGTGAAGAGATATTGAGAGTGTCGTCGGCCTGGGGCTGACTCCTGAGCTTGGGGATCAGCGGGGGTTCTTGATTGGTACCACCTATTACGGGGGGGCTTTGCGTGCTCGGTGTGGTTTCTGGTCTACAGAGCCGACAGGAACCATCGATTAATCGTCAGTCCTGCCCAGTGCGGGTGCGTGAGCTCTCAAGCCCCGCAGCTAACTATCCCGGCTGCCTATGCTTTTTAAAAAAGGGTTTGAGTATGTTGTCTCATTGCATTAAGAGGGAATCGAACCCCCGGCGGGTCGAGTCAGTAGTACGTGCAACCAATGGCAACGACCCAGGTTACCACTACCCCATTAATGCTTGTTGGATCAACGTACCAACTAAACACCTGTAGAACTACTTAGAGCGTCTCGTCCTCTCGTCCTTCTCATCCTTTGCATCCAGTCCAACCATGACTACTCAACTTCCTGAGCGGGAGCCATACCGGCGACCAGCGATCTTAGATTCGGTGCAGCGCTACCCATAGTTCGGCTGGATCCGTTCAACAACTCATATGATACCTGTCCTGGCTCCTCCATTGAAAGTCACACTAGCGGCACCCTATCCGCTAAATGAGCAGGCACGGTAGTGCTTTCGTGCCGAAACGCACCGACAAAACAATGGGAATCGGGTTTTGAACCGCCAGATGATGGTGGTTCAGGTTCAAGGAGCCCCCCCGATTTGGAGAAGATCCATATCACTGGCGCGACGACAGGCGTGCCATCATGTGCACATGTAGTGGTTGATGGAGCATTGGAATAACTAGCGATGAGTAGCTCGATGCAAGAGTGGCCGACGATGCTTCAACACCATCATCTCCATCTCGTCCTCTTCATCTGCTCTTTTCTCCCCTCGCTTACCACCTCCCAATGGGCTGACAACCACTACGCAGGTACTCAATACATCTTCTACAACGGTACCATCTCCGGCCGCTTCGTCCATCCTCCCGGCCAGTCAAGCTGTCCTGACTACCACCTCGGTCCCCATGCACTCACCTCTCTCTTTGTCGGAGTCAACCCTCCCTGGGATGCTAATCCCTTCTTCTTCGACCTCTACCACATCTCCTCTACAGAAAGCATTCTATACACCTACGACTCAATATACAACCTGGAATTCACCACCGCCGCGTACGTCTGTAGGAAATATGGTCAGCCATGTGGAGACGTCGAGTTCATGCCGTTTTATTTTCTGCCGGTGGAGATGGTGAATTTGAAAGACGCGAAGGTGGAGAGAGTGACCGTGGGTGCGGAAACGGGATATCGTGTGAGGGGCGACGAGAAGACTTGGGTTGGCAATGGGACGGTTAACGATGACCTCGAAGTCACGATACCCTTGATGTTACAGAGCAGGATGAGTGTACGGGCAGCCTACATTATACGTGGTACGTTGGTCGCAATTCCCCATCTCGATCACCTCTCTTTCTCAATCCTGAATACATACGAAAGAGCCTAAACTAACCAGGTAACGCCCTGCTCAGGAACTCATCCATACCATTCACATACGACATGACATTTTCCAACACCACCGCTTCCGCGACCTTCTTCCTCAATGCCCCATACGGCGCCCTGACCCTCCAGTTCTCTGGCGATCGAGCAGACATTCGACCGCATAAATCGCCGTTCCCTGCCATCGGATTAGACACTTCCGATCCGAGTAAACCGTCTTTTACATACTCGAATGGGACCGCCTTCTCATTCGTCAATGACCCGTATGATGGGCGGTGGTACGCTACAGCGCCGCGGCCTTCCGCCACAGCGTCTTCTTCCGCTCCAGCGTCTCAGTCTTCCCAAGACAACGCGGCAGTGAATGGGAGTGCACGGTACTCGATGGTTTGTTGGGCGTTTGGGGTCACCACTTTGGTTGCCTTTGTTGTTTAAGGAGCGACGTCAATTTCCTTGGATGCTCTATCCGTCTGGTGTTTCCTTGTCGGCGCGATTTCCGCTTCACGACCTTTTATGACTGGCACTTCTCAGTGTTCTCATGTTGATGAATGATCAACCATCGACTTTATATTACAAAATGCAATAAATTCACCTCGTGCGGATGGCTGCTGCCCCAGAGAGACATCGAGCGATGAATCGCACTCGAAGAGGCGTTTTTCCCTGGGAAGTATGTATCCAGACCTTTCCGAACACCAGTTCAGCCAGTAAGGTCAAGTTACGATGCAGTGATGCTAACAAGGTCATGGAGTCTCTGGACGGCCTAATTGATGTTACCGCTGAACAACGAAGAAGTCCTCGGTTCACAACCAATAAGTAAGGAGTGGGAACTATAATACCATTCGTTAACTTGCCCAATACATATGAAATACAATACAACAGATCCTTCCCCGCCTGACCAACATACACTGACAGTTCTACACAGCAAACACCTCCGTATGCAACCCCACCTCCCTCCCCCTCGCCTTACACCCCGCAACAGCATTCGCCGCCTCCCGCGTCAACCCCTCCGGCCCACTCGCACACACCGCCAGCCTCCCCCCAAGCTCAAACCTCCCCCCTCCCTCCCTCCCCTGTTCCTGTTTCTCCACATCCCCCGCTCCCTCCTGCTCATCAACACACCCACACCCACACAGCTCCTCCTCACTCCCCCCCACGCTCTTCCCCCCCACATCATCATCATCGAGACAAAGCCCCGCCATCCCCCTTACGAGCCTCCCCATCTCCGGCCTCCCCCCAACGCGCACCTCCAGCCCCGGAATCCCCACCTCCTCAGGGGAACACATGCACGTCACATACACCGTCATCCGGAGGGCCACCATCGATCCCGGGGCGGATGCGGCGAGCGCGAGGGCGCGCAGGAGCGGGGCGAACCATTTGATGGAGCCGAAGGATCGTGTGCACCATACGAAATGTACCGTCCTCGTCTTGACACTACGAGTCTTGCCGGTCCGAGCAGCAGCAGCGACGATCGAATCCATCAGCCCCACCGCAAACGTCGCCCCGCTCCCACCCGCTACCAATAGCACCCGCTCATACTCCCCCAGCTTCAGCGAACACCCGCCATACGGGCCGTCGAACATCACTTGCACCGGTATGGGTACAGGCTTTCTATTTCTGGGGACGGCGATGAGCCCAGAAGACGATGGGCCCTCTTCTCCTTCTCCTTCCGCACTCGTGGATTCGGTTTCTTTGAACGCCTCCTCCTCCTGCTTCGCAGCGTACTCGTTAAGCGCCCTAGTCCAATCACCCACCACCCTAGCCCCGAGCAACACCCCCGGCCTCTCCCCCGCCCTCACCAAGTCTCTCCCCCCCTCCTCATAACAAGAATACCCCGCCACGTCCCCCGCGCTTAGGCACGTCGTTTCGCTCCCAGACGCGGACGGAGCGCACATAACACTAAGCGGATGCGCTTCGAACGCCCGTCCCCCAAAGAACACGCGCACGCGGAGGTGCTGCCCCGCGCGGAAGCCGGCGTCGCAGTCTGGTATATGTATCTTTAGGGTAAAAAAGGTTCACCTAAGGCTGCAGGCGAGATTTTGAGGGCAGGACGAAAAACGCACGAGAGTCATCTGATTATCCACCCTAATAAGCTGCGCGTCCTTCAACCTGAACCGACCCGCCCGCATCAAGATATCGAACGCATATATCGCAATAGGCGGGAATATCCACGGCGCCGCATATATCGTATGATAGCACACCGTGATAAAGAACGCCGGGACAGCCAAGAAGCTACCCAACCATCCCCATCAGCCCCATATCCACCACAATGAACGAAAGCGACGAAGAGAACTCACTGGACCCAATAAAACACCCCCCACGCCCACACCCTCACCGGCCTCAAACTACTAACAACAATCACCCCCATCACCCCCAGCGCCGCCACCCCACTCCCCTCCTTCTGCTGCCCCAAAATAGGCATATCCCACTCCAAATGGTTCCGAATCCACAGCGCCCCATGCACCAGCGCCGCCAGCCCCATCGTCCTTCCAGCCCAGCGGTGCAGGGCGTTAAGCCGGGTGTACGCGAAGAACGGCGGGAGGAGGAGGGAGAGCGGGGTGTTCTTGGAGGCGAGGAGGAAGACGGGGGGGAGCTGGGCGAGGGCGAGGAAGCCGGCGCGGTTGGAGTTGGAGAGGAGGGGGGCGGAGGTACAGATGCAGGCTAGGACGGTGGAGGAGTAGGCTGTGATTAAGAGGACTGCGGAGGAGAGGTTAGGATTGGAGCACGAAGAAGGGAGGGGGGAGAACGTACTTTGACCAGCGTTGAGCCCGATGCCGGGTGGTGTCCAGTAGATCACCGAGCCCAGCGCTGAGAGGACCCTCGCAAGGATGACATGGCTATTCCGCCTCTGCGGCACCTGCTGTAGTTCAGAGATACTGTGTACCCTCCCGCAGCATGATTTCCTCTCCTTCTCTGGTGTATCCAACTCTTCCGTCGGCTTATCGTCAAGGCGAGTATAACGGCCCCGCCAGTCCTCACTAACGCCAAAGACCTCCGATGCCCATTTTCTCCGGGTGCTAAGAATGGCAGGGAGTGCAATCAGCACGAAGACAGCCAGCGCAGAAGTCCAGGCGATGGTGAACTTGATCTGCCATTTCGGATCCTCGACATAAGAGCTACATCGTGGGATCAGCTTCTTGTATCAAGTGGAAGAGATATAGACGGAAAGGGCGTACTTGTATTGCTGAAGCTCGGTGGGGATGACCGGGGGGGCTCCTGTATCTGCCATCAGAGGGAGGAGAGGTGAGGAGAGGGAGAGGGAGATGGTCAGCGAGTAAGCAGGACAACAAGAGTCGTTAGGCGAGGAGAAGTCTTGTTGGGTGCACAAGCCACACCGGCTATGAGGGCCGTGGGACATCAAGCAAAAATAAAGATTAAGATAATGGCATTGCAAATAAAGACAAATACAGTGGGAATTCGTTCCACAAAACGTTCCTCTGGCACAGGACACCTCGGGATGGAGGCGTAAGGAGCAGAGGCTGAGAGGAGTATGGGTGCGCGGGTGTGAATTCGATGTTGAAAGAAAAAAGGCCATAGGATCCCCCTCGCAGGAAATTCGTATGAGCTAGAACATCGGTGTACGACGACGTGCCACAGTTCCCGAGTCATTCCCCGAGTCAAGCACATGGGCAGGGGATCAAAAAGATTTTTGTCAACGTGAGAGGGGCCGGGGATAACCAAGGGGGGATGGGGCGTTGACCATGGGTGTGCTGGACGTGACCTTGACCGTGGAGGCACCTGGGAAGTCGACCGCCAGCAAGGGTGTATGTCCGCGGAAGGTGGCGTGGGGTGTGACAAAGGACCGTGTGTGGCAATGATTTGCTCGAGGGGGAAGGACGGGAGGATGGAGGAGAAGGGTATGCGTGTGCAATAGGACTTGATTGACGATGAGCGATGACAAACGTTCCCCGAGTCCAATGGGCGTATGTGGGTGTTCGATAGTCTTGAGAATAATAGATTCCAGCGCCGATGAAAGCGCCATGAGTTGAACCAACATACACCACCGGTCAGCGCAGACCCCAAAACAGCTAAGCAAAAATGCCGCAGATGTTCCAGCAGTGGTCTTGACCGCTCAAAAACACTACGCTAGTGGGCCTAACGAGGTAGGAGAATTAGAGGTCCATGAAAAGGCAGCCATGGCGTGCGCAGAGCAAGAGGGAGAAGGGAGGAGGGGCAGCGACAGGCGTGTGCGACGCAGTGATGCATGTGGAGGGGAAAAGAAAGGGGGAAGACCAACCAGCCAAACCCTGAGGCTTTTCTGCGGGCAGGAGGGTGGCGTGGGAACAGGCACCTGAGCCCTTTATTTCATTGGCTGAGCTTTTAGTTGCCGAACGGCGATCTTTCATCCCTTCGACTCAAAAATGTCTCGCTGGATCATGCAACCCGACTCAACGACTCAACGTGCCCAAGACCACCGGATACCATTGGTAGCATAGCGACATAAGACAAGACAAGACGAGGCACCGCGTCAGCACCAGCACCATTCCACAGGCATAACATCGACCAGAGACGCGCCCACCCGAAGCCGCGCATCACATACTATACGGTCGGTGGGTTAGACCAGTGCTTGGGACAGGGAGAGCGACAGAAAGGGGAATCAGGGAATGGAGAACCGGTGGGCGGTAGAGTACAGGTAGAGTATGGCGAAGCTGCTGCAGCAGGCTGGCACGAGCAAACGTAAGTGCCGCCTTCCCTGCGTTTTTATTCCAAGACGGATCATAGCCCCGTCTCCGTATCCTTTCCCCTTCGTTTCTACATGTTCACATCTGCCTCTTCCTTCGTTCTATTCATGGCTAACACCACGATCCCTCCGCAGATCCGGATGCGCTGTGCAGATCCAGCGGGAGCTTGCAGGGGACACGGATGACCTGCTGCAACTTGCCGAGATGTATGGGCATCGTGGAGGTATATATGCTCTATCCTTCCATTTCGTGTTCTTTCGATTGCTTTCCGACCTTGCCTCCCTGCCTTTTTCGTTTGCGCTGAGTTCATCTGGCCTTCGTCTTTTATCGCCTTGAGCCTCCCAACGACCTTATCCCGCCTAATCGAACGCATTTATCGTTCGATTCGGGCTTCCCTTGACCGTCATGTCAATACCGCTCGCTTTTTAATTACCGATCTGCGAGCCTTGTCTTCTCTGCTCTTTCGTACATATCTCAATCGAGGAGCGCTGATACCACGTAGCATCAAGTTGGATATACCGTTCGCGTCTGCATGTCCTCTTATTTTCTCCTTGTTTCGTCCCACATTTATCTCCACTCATACCTCTTACATTCTTAGCTTCTCGTTATCATCCCTCTGAAGCTTTCTGATCCGTGTTCAAATTTAGCCTCTCCTTCGCATAATGCGCACAAGACATCGACTTCATTGAAATTGCCGTTTTCACGTAGGAATGCGCCGCGCATTCCTGTATCGGCTCTTTTACCTTCAAGTGGCACGCACTGCCTCGACTTTCCACCCGAGGGCCGGTCTCTCTTCCTTTCCACCCACTGGTAGATCGGGTCAGATGAAATCAACATCAGAGTTCTAGTATGACTGTTCGTGTCTTCTAGCCCACGAGGTATGCACCCCCGATTCACGATCACCGGTGGTGGCTTGCCGTCGCCCACGGTATCTCTCGTTCCCTTCTCGGGTTTCTTTTCATATCTCGGGCAATGGAATTAAGATTAGATTGCTGGGACGATTCTGCAAAGGTATACACGAAGTACGAATCCGTTTCCTTGTATGCTTGATACTCCATTTGATTATGACGACTTCCGTGACGACTTCCGCCGTCTACAAGGTGGGGCGTTGCGTCGTGGCCTCGCCATACCGAAACACCGCTCAAGGCCTGTGATAGGTGCCTTCATCGCGTTCCTCAGGGATCCATCTGATCGGCGTTGCGCCTGAAGAGGCGTATCCGGAATAGGAAGAAGAGTGCGAGGATGGATGCAAATAGCTAGACTCGCTACCAGTACGCTCTCGCAGTGTGTATGTCTTTGTTGACACCCCCAACAACAACACAACAAAGACCACCTGCGATAGCGACTGGAAAACACGGTCATCACTTTGGCGGGAACCGTGTGACACCACCAAATGTGTGTTCGGACTTCGTCAAATTTTGATGTTAATCTTCCTCGACATTCACCACCTGGGTAGCATTTATCTGGGCAACGCTTCGTCTCTCCTGGCTTGTTATGTACACTACGGCTCTTATTTTCATCTGTGCTCCACTGTCCTCGGGAACTGAGCAGAAATTCCGCTCATAGATGGGATGATCCCTCTTGGGTATTCGGGGAAATGCTGCTTTCTTGAATTTTCTGGGTCTTAAACAGGACAACTGGTCACCTGAGAGGTCTCTTATATCGGCCATCTATAAAAGTTGTATCTGAAGCTGGAATTCCCTTGTTTTTGTCAAATCATGTTCGGATGATAGCAAAAGGTGAGTTTCCTTTGCATCATGTCCCCTCTAATATTCATTTAACATCTTTTTCTGACACTGTAGTGCTCTCTGTATCACATGTATGTGATATCATGTCATTCTGCCGTCATTTGCTGCCTCGACAACGCTTTTTCGGACACAATTGCTTCGAAATCCCACAATTTGGGACATTGGGAACACTAGGCTGGTATTTCAACGGGGGAATTGACAGTTCATGTATGTAGAAGTATTATAGAGTCAGAATCAAGTTTCATTTTGGTGTCATGGAATGGAAGGGCTGAACGACAACCGATTCTGAGTTCTGATGACTGCCAAATCGTCGAAATTTGGCTAAGTCCCGCGTCACACTTGGCGGGCAGACGTGTGACCCCGCAATGTGACTGACCGTGCATTCCAGCCGCTATCGCATGAGGTTACGATTGCCGATAGCGGATGGTCACGAGCCTAGCAAATAGCAGAGTGCGAAATGTCAATTTCACCGACGTGACATTTCGGAGTGAATGAATAGATTAGATTAGATCACGCAATCATCCTGCCATGCACAATCCCAAAACGTCGCCAATCACCCTAAGTCTGGTTGTCTTCCCTCCCTTGACGATTTTCTCATACTACGCGCCTGGATTCTGCTACAGTATCTATCGCTGATGCTCAAGCGCAGCACCTAGTTGTCGAAGACTTATGAATAATCATAGAATAATCCTCAAGCGCCTCTAGTATAGCAGTCTCCATCTCCAAATACCTTCCTTTGCCTAGTGGGTTCCTGTTCGATTCAGGTTGGGGGCATCTGTTCGACCGCCTGGCGATCTTTTTTTACACCTTATCGAGCACGGAGGAGTGTCGCCTTCCTTAACAGTGTATTTAAGCTGTCTCCAATGTACAAGGCGTTGGAAAGTCCGTATGGAAACTCAACTCGGGTCGAGGGTGATGGGAAACCTACACCCGAAACCAAAATTTTGTCTTTGTGCGGGAGTCATCACTGCTGGTTACTCCAACCGAGTGGATGACAAGGACCAGTCGGGCACAGTTTTAAGTGCAACCAACCAACAATGGATGAGTTCACCTCCCATACATACATCCCAGTCGACTCCTTTAGCGACACTTCTAGGTATTAATTTTTATCCGCGCAGTGAGCTACTCGAACTCGATGACCGATTTGTTTTCCTCACTAACGGTTCGACAATCACAGAAGGGAGCGCCGCCAGCGGAAACCGTCATAACCGCGGATGTTACCAGCGCGGAAGACGTAGAGACGACTCGAACGACTCTCTCTCACTTCCCACAAGTTGCATACCTGGAACACCGGCCACTACAATTCAGGCTGTTCGTTCGAGCAGTGATACCGATAGCGCGCAAACGTAAACGAGTCGACGTTTATGCCATCCTATACGACTACCCAAGCTTCATCCGAATCCTGGGATGTCGCAAGGAGTAACGGTGTCCGTGTAAGACACATGACTCCTCTGGAGACCCTCTCCCCAGTCCTGCTGTTGCTCTTGAACGGGATTGGTTAGGCCCTCGAAGCTGGCTGAAGTATTGAAGTGCTACATGACAGAACAGAGCGTCGAAGATATGCTAGCCGGACGAGCAGAAGGTTTTCAGGTGACAGAGATTTTGCGCGAACGTCGGACATATATTATGGGGAAGGAGAATGTATGTCATCTTCTGGGTATCAAAGCCAGAATCGACCATGTTAGTGAAGCCGATCTGGAACTGCAGAGGATCGGGATGGATGGGCCAGTTATTGATAAACAAAGGCACAAAGCTCTTCTTTCCGTTGAACAAGGAGCATGCAAAGACGATGATGAACGGCAGAGAAGACTAGGTCATGACTTCCATATCGCGCTCAAGACACGAAGTTATCAGCTGTCAATTTCCAAGTCGTAAGAGGTCTGGAAATCCAGAACGACCTCCTATAAAATAGTCCAGGAGGCGTGGGGAGCCGAAACCAAGTGGCGGATGCGGTCCTTGGCATAACGATTTCAGATTACTTGTATATCATATCATACAAGCAGTCGCGTGCTCACCTCAGCGATGCGCCCTGGCATTCCAGCCAAGCTAATGCCCAAGCCCACCTCCCGTCGACGTTAGATCTTGTCGTTAAGACTCTTTTGGTCATGCGCGACTATGCGACATACACAATCGCTACGGGACCGGATGCATCGAGCTTATAGGACCCGTGAGATTCGTCAGCTGAAGCGAGGTCTGTCCTGTCGCGTGTCCAGAAAGACGTTGATTTTGAGCGCTGAAAGCCAATCGGTGATCAAACAGCTATGTAGAGTTGTTAGTGGGGCTTTATATGAGCTCAGAATAACCGGCGACTCATCTAGTTCTATGTCCTAGGGTAGAAGAGAGAAGACCTGTTAGTCGATGGAAGTTGAGAACTTGTTCGAGGGCACGGCAGACAATTGAGGACAAGAGATCTAACCACGAGTGAGTGATCGTGGTTCCAAGGATTCGCCACAGATCAAATAGGGTGTTGCGGGTGGACCGCATGGCGCATCCATCGTCTGACAAGTCATCCACGCTTCTTCGTGGCAAAGGCGGACATACTGAGCACAAGCGACGCATTGAACGTACAACGTAACGGACCTGCTTTCAGCCTTTATCGCAGGGTTATTTCCCAGTCAAGAGCGAATGGCTAGTGCTGTTAACATCATTAACATCATCTCGTCGTCTTTGAACGGTTGAGCCTTGGTAGTCGAGGTGAGGTGGGGTTGGCGGCCTGGACGATGAGCCGTGAGGGTGACACAAAATCCGTTTAGCAGTGGACCCGACAAGGGACTGTCAAAACCAAGTCAAAACTCTGCTCTGCAGTTTTCAAGGGTTCCTTGCCAGCTATTCGGATTGCTTGGCGATGATGGAGAAGGCGACCGTGGGAGGTAGTCGAACTTTTCGACCGTTGTTGACGCTTGTGTACCAACATTCTCTTCCATCCCGTTTCTGAACGACATTGAAACCAATGGTGTAACAAGAGGGCCCAAGGCTTGAACAGGTCGTAGACACTCTCTTGAACGATGTAACGATGCGCGACCAGAACTGCACGACATCGACACATTCGTATAGCCTGTTGACACTTATTTATGCCAGTGGTTATCATGCCCTGAACACATCAAGAGATCTGGACTTACCATCCTGTGCTAGCGATGTCGGACATACTTGTGTCTCTTGTTAACAGCGTCCTTTAGGGGGTCCGCGCTGTCAGGACACAGGTTGTGTAATTCCCCATCCCCTTCGCGTGTCGACAACCGATTCTAGAGAAATCGTTATATAAATCGTCATCTGCTTCTGGGTCTCGGGCCATCGAGAAGGCCACCAATTACACAAGTACGTATCGTGGTGCTATGGCGCAAGTGTCGTGTCACAAGAAGAAGCGTCGCCAGCGCTGACCGGGGATCTAAGCAGACGGATAGACAACCCAATGGAACAATTCGCCAAAGTCAACTTGGCAAACCTTCCTTCCTGCCAAGCAACCGATAAGGCTATTGGTACCCCTGGATGGCGTTGGTGGAGCAGATGAAACCATGTGCTGGTCCAGTTCGCTGCTTGTGCGCGACACATAAAAGAGAGCGCGATCATTACTGAACCACCCTCTGTCAACTCTCTCCGGTTGATTCAGGCCCTCCATGGCGACTCACGACGCCCTACCTGAGCTCAACGCTCGGGCAGATCCTGAACGCAAGGCCTCCTATAGCGAAGAGAAGCTCGACGAGAAGGCTGAACGTTCCTCTATCGACGTCGCAGAGTCCATCAAGGGAGACGTCTACGATGATATCCGGTCCATCGACATGGGCGAGGATGGTAAAGAGCGGCCGATTGGTATGTGACGCTCCTTGAGCTCATGATGGCTTGACTAACATGGCCACAGAGACGGATATCGACGTTGCTACACGCCTTATCTCTTTGGAGGACAACCCCACCCTCCCCTCATTCACGTTCCGCACGTCTTTCTTGGGTCTGGGCTTGTCTTGCTTTGGCGCGGTTTTAGGCCAGATTTTCGTAAGAATGAAGCCTTCGCTATGCCCTTGCATCCGTATTCTGATACCGACCCTATCTCCCCAGTACTTCAGACCGCAGACTGTGTTCGTCAGTCAACTGTTCATCCAAATCATCGGTTATATCCTTGGAAAAGTCCTGGAAGAGATCATTCCTGGTCCCGGAAACGCACACGCCAGGCTTCAGACGAAGGACTCTCGGTTCTGGCGATTCATGAACCCCGGCCCATTCAGTACGTTGTCGCGCCAGAAGACGATACGGTTCATTTCATATCTGAACACCTCTAGACTTAAAGGAGCACGTCGCGATCACCATCTTCGCCTCGACAGCCGCTGATTCTGCCCTTGCCATCAACATCTTTGCCGCCGATGACCTCTATTACCACATCCAGGTATGTTGATGTCTTATCACCCTCACCCCGATACTCAACTACTCGCACTTAGCCCAATGCTGGTGTAGGTATTTTCACCCTGATTGGTGAGTTACTCATCCTTATGCCAGCGTTGAGCGTATCTTTGACGACGTTTCATTGGAAATAATAGGCTCCCAGTTGATGGGTTACGGCCTTGGAGGCGTCATGCGCTCATTCCTTGTGTACCCCACCTACATCGTTTTCCCTAATCTTCTGCCCACCGTTCAGCTCTTCGATGCGCTTCATCGTGGCCAGAAGATGATGCTCCAGAAGAAGCGTGTCAAATTCTTTTGGTTGGTGTTTGTCGGCATCTTCGTTTGGGAGTGGTTCCCCGAGTATATCGCACCGTGAGTCATTCCTTTACGCCTTTCAATACGTGTATCTGACATGTTTCTCATAGTACTTTGACGGGCATCAGTATCTTCTGCCTTGCAAATCAGAACAGCGCGTGGTTCACTCGTGTATTTGGTAAGGTTATACTTTCTGTTACGCATGGGTTACTCATCCCTTCACTTTAGGTGGGGCCGCTGGTAACGAAGGTCTTGGTGCCTTCGCTCTATGCCTTGACTGGAACTATGTTGGATCAGGTGGTGGTTCCCTCGGCGCCCTCTTCACGCCCATATCTACTCAGCTTTCCTTGTACTCGGGAACGGCCATCTGCATGTATGTTCTTCTCGCGAGATCAGTAATTCGTAACTGACGATATCCGATCTCTGCAAGGATCGCTTTCTGCGCTTGCTATGCGATGAACGTGTGGAACGGACAGAGCTTCCCGTTCCTATCCCAGACTCTATTTTACGAGAACGGCACCCGCTACAACCAGCTCGCTATCTTGGACGAGAACTTCAAGCTCGACCCAGCTAAACTCGCCCTCGCGGTATGTCCTAGCCCTCTTTTGCTTATCAGTGTTGTGGGGCTAATATCTTCTATCAGGGTCTTCCTTGGTTTGCCAGTTCCCAAGTGCTTGCCAAGATCGGCGCTAATCTTGCCATCGGCGCAACGATAATGCACGTCATAATTTGGTATGGAAAGGACATCATCGATGTCATTAAGAAATATCGGGTAGGTTCTCCTGTTTCAAGCCTGTCATTCGCTCTGACGTTGTCTAGGCCGGTGAGAATTATGATCCACATCTCGCGAAGATGAAGGTATGGTTGTACATCAGAATCGGGAAATAGCGATTCATATTGTTGGTCCAGATCTACCCAGAGGTCCCCATGTGGTGGTACATCGCCACATTCGTCGCCAGTTTCTCGATGGCCATGGCTACGATTTACACCGGCGGATCAGGCTTGCCATGGTAAGCTAGCATTTCTGGAATGTAGGGCTAGTTTTCTCACTCCACCCGCTGCAGGTGGGGTTTGATTGTTGCACTCATCATCTCTGCCGTGTTCCTACCCTTCGTTATTACTGTCTATGCCATCACTGGTAAGTTCTTCTTATCTGTCTATTCTTAATTGAACTTTATTTCTCTAGGGTTCTCGCCCAATATCCAAAATTTGGTGCAGGTAAGGATTTTATCGTTCACCCGCATGTTATGGAAATCAGTCGGCTCATTGCTATATCATAGATGCTCGGTGCTGCCATGATCCCCGGTAACCCTCAGGCGAACATGTATTTCACGCTCTACGGATACAACACCCTCGATCAAGCTCGTGGTCTGATTCGGGATCTCAAGATGGTTTGTCTTTCCTCATTGCCATGCCTCATTCGCTTTACCTCGAATCTAGGGTCAATATACCAAGCTCCCTCCCCGGGTGACTTTTACAGTCCAATCATTGGGTGCCATCGTTGTACGTTCCACCCCAGCGCTATCATTTTTCATGGAATCAATAGTGTCGTTCTTAGGGCGGTTTGTTGAACTACGTTATCATGAAAGTCATCATCAGTACGCATCGCGACATCCTCCTCGACGTGCAAGGTAGCAATGTGGTACGTACTCATATCGCTTCTAGCGGATGACATAATTCTGAAGACGGTACTTCCTGCTTCTAGTGGTCTGGTCAGCAAGTACAGGTATGATACGATTATCTTAACTTCGCTAACGTGGCATCTAACGTCTTCTATAGTCCTTCAATAGTAACGCCATCTCTTGGGGAGCCCTCGGCGATCGTCTCTACGCGCCCGGTGGCCGCTACGCTGTACGCGCATTGCGACTTTCTTCAAATTCTTCGCTAACATTCCGCTTCGCGATCAGATCGTTCCCTTCTCTATATTGATCGGTCTTGCTGTCCCACTACCATTCTGGCTAGCTCATCGCTATTTCCCGAAACTTGGCGCAAACAAAGTCGTCACACCAGTTCTTTGTTGTAAGCCCTGCGATTCTCCACAGCGTACCAGGTATTGACAGATACCCTTTAGGGACACTCGGCTATCTCAGCGTTGGAATTAACAGTTCCGTATTCACGACGTTCTGCCTCGCTGTATTCTCGCAGTATTACCTCCGCCGTTATCGCCCCCGTTGGTTCAGAAAGTACAACTTCTTGCTCTCTGCCGCTCTCGATGGTGGTACCCAAGTCATGGTCTTTGTATTTACCTTCGCCGTCGGTGGTGGCAGCGGCAAGGTTGTTGATATGCCATTTTGGGCCTTGGTATGTGACCTTTTCCTTGTCAGTCTTAAGAAGGATGAGGCTAACTGCGTAAAACCTCCAGAACCCGAAAGGCAATCCGGATTATTGTAAACGACTCACTTGATGTACAATGTATTTACGTATCACGAATCACGATATCCACAGCTGCTGATCATTTGATGGTCCATGCTACGCTGTACGGTTGGTGCCGCTTCGGAAAATGGACTTCCAGTATATGCGCGCTCGACCCATACCTCGCCTACTCACAACCTTCGGTCGCGAATCCATCACATCGCAGTCTCTACGAATTCCCGCAGACCGGGCATGAGACGAAACCTACCCACAAGGGCTATAAGATGATTACGGAGCAGAGCTTTGGCTCAGCCGGTTTACTCGACTGTTGAACAACATCGCGCGCTCCTGAAAGGCAATCTTTCCAGGAGTCCGTCGTGCTCCTTTGTCCCCATTCGCAGAAAGCCGAGAGTATCAGACTTATGGAGCCTGCAAGCAAACAATCAACATTCTTTCGTATTCGCGACCAGCCGACTCGGTAAAATATCCGTTTCATAAGGAGGCGGGAGCGTCGACAGCGCAAGACTATGATTGTCCGATTCAACGTCGTCCTTAATCCCTCCACTCTGGCGTGCAGATTCTTGGATTAGGAGTACGCCGAGCGACATATGTCTCTCCCGTATGTCGGTCGCTGCAAGCTCGCGTTGTAGTTCAGAAACAAGTTCCTGAATGCGAGGGTTACGGGGTCCGTCGTCGGGCTCGCGAGTTTCGTCTGGAGGGGTGAGATTGTCGTTATTCTGTTGCAGCAGACTTCCCGGTGATGGGAGGAGAGGAAGCTTTCGCTGGAATACAAGGAATCCATCCCCATTGTCATTGACAGGGAGCGGGAAGGATTGAACTATAAGATTATTCTGGCGTCATTGAGAATTCTCAAGGAGCAAGCACGGGACTTGCCTTCTGCGCCTCCGTTGCCGCGAGATACGATGTTACGGAGGCGTTGCATACGTGCTTGTGGTGGTTGGGTAAGAATAACATGGTCACGGTTCGTATCGGTGGTCAAATTTGTACTTCCCGAAGAGTAGTCGTAATCATTCTGCCCAGATGGTGGGAATTTTCCTTGCGGGGTAGAGCCTGGATTGGTTTGTGCCAGCACGCAAAGCAGGGACAGACTTGCATCTAGAAGGATGACATGGTTAAAATTACATGGATTAGAACGACGAACAAGAAATATCAGGCAATCCCAAGAAGCCAATCTTTGCCCTGCCCATGCGGCGTTTGGTGATCAAAATAAGCAGGTAGTCCACCGAGTAAGAAGACGGCCCAGCACTCGGCTGAGAAGGAGATGGTATCAGGCGCTCGAATAATTCGAGATGCATTGGTTGTAGCAATATCACTGACACGTGTCACGATCCCATGCGCGAATGCCAGCGAGTGAGGCTAGATTAGATCCTCTAAACAACCCTTGTTTCTTGGTCTTCGCGTGCGTTGTATCGTCTTCTACGGAACACCCGGTGTAGCGTGACCCAGGACACCCAAAGCGATAGTGATATAACTTTTTATAAGGCATTTCAGCCACCTGTGCGAGCCGAGATCCAGACCTAGCCAGATGCATGAGAGGAGAGCGAGATGACCAGCCAGCCATACAGCTATTTTCAGATGAGAAGATTCGGACGATCATGCACGGATTTGCACTGACGAGGCAACTTACAGGCGGTTGGAAGGGTTCTCGATAAATTATAATTGGGGTACAAACAGGATTAGATCAGATCATCTTATCTCATCGCCACGTAATCGCAGCCTCATCTGTGTGTGTGATTTCTTCCTGCAATTCACACCTCTTCATGTCTGCGTCAGATCCCCTAACTCTCCCCGTCGTAACCATCGACCCCACCTTTCCGAGTGTCATCCAAGACGTACACAGCGGCATCATCCCAACCGAAAAGTTTTGGATTTCGTGCTATAAGACATCACAACCATCTGTTCACGCGAAGGTACAGGCGGAGCTCGATGATGTTGACCGCGATCTCGTTCGTTTGAAAGTTTTAGAAGGCGACGTGGCGATCACTAGGGGTGACGATGGAGTGAGTCATCTAGTTGTATGATGTTGTAGACACGCTTACGCGTCTGCCCAAGACATACCTTGTCTCGTGCGAGCCATTGGGAGTGGAACCTACGCCGGTATTACCGCCTGCACAGGAATACTATGATCCTGAACGATCGAATCCTCAACGGGTGCGTTCTGTCCCACCATGCGCAAGTTTTTCTTGACAAATTCATTCCATTCAGCCACAACGAATAACGGCCTTCGACGTGTCGCCGGACTCGACGAGATTTGCCACAGGCTTTCTCGATGGTTCCGTCTTCCTCTACCCCGTCAACCCCATCCCCTCGTCGTCATCTCGCCCATCCTCGGGCGTCCCAGTCCAGCCTGCGCAAACCCTAACCCCATCCATCTCCGCCCGTGCCACAGCCCGCCCGCATCTCAGCACCATAACCCACCTCCAGTTCTTTCCTTCCTCCAGGGTGCTCCTCACTGCTGGCGCCGACTTCTCGCTATCAATTCTCCCAGCCGACCTCCCCGAGCCAACCACGACTTCCTCGACCACAAGCGTCCGGCTCACCCCAGCCCGTTCGCTCCGCGGCCACACGAGGCCCATAACCGCCACAGCCATCCTCGGCGCAGGTCGCAATGTTCTCTCCGCCTCTCTCGATGGCACCCTAAAGCTCTGGGACGTCCCATCCGCAGCAGTCATCGCAACACTCCCCACCACACTCTCCCAGCCCATCCTCTCCGCCATCCCCGGTCCTTCATCTTCCTCCTCCTCAGATGAGACGACACCTTCCGCCCCTACCGATCCTCGCGAAGTCCCCGAAGTCCAAACTTCAACTATCTTTTGTGGACTGCAAGACGGCACCATCGAGCTATTCGATCTACGCACCAAACGCTCTGCCTTCCGCTCCCGCCCCGGTACCACCAGAAGCGGCGGCATCGCCGCCCTATCCCACAGCGCCCGACACCACCTCCTCGCCACCGGCTCCACAAAAGGGGTCGTCTCCATCTACGACACGCGCGCCCTCCCCAGCGGGGCCGTCACCGCGTTCACGCGGGGGCAGGGCGGAGCGGGGGTGGAGGATCTCGCGTTTCTGGAGGGGGAGGGGGAGGGGGAGGCGAGGCTGGTGGTGGCGACGGTGGATGGGCTGCCGTATGTGGCGGGGGTGGTGCCGGAAGGGCCGGCGGTGAAGGGGGAGCTGGTGGGTGGGGATTGTGATCCGGTGAGGTGTGTTAGGGTGAGGGAGGCGGGAGGGGGGGGAGGGGGGAAGAGGTGGGATGTGTGGAGCGCGGGGGATGATGCGGTCGTGAGGAGGTGGGTGGTTTAGGGTTGGAGGTGGGAGGGGAGGGTCTTTGACTTTAACACTGAGCAGGAGGGATGCGTGAATCCTCGAATGCTCATTTGTTTTCGCGCATGTCGGATTATGGTCTCATGTACTATCTCTGTTGTACTCAGATTGCTCCGTAGGGGGAACAAACGAGACCTGCCAAGGAGTATAGTCTGCGATTCGTTCTTCTTGAACGGAAAGAAGGGGAGAACAAAACAAGAAAAAAAAGACTGGATCAAACATGGACACACCCGGAATTGAACCGGGGACCGCCCGCATGCAAATATATGCTAAGCGGGCGTGATAACCAACTACACCATGTGCCCTGTGGAAGATCATCGGCATTCGGGCAAGGTGACCTTTTTCACCTGTGGAGAAACATTCGAGAAACATTTCGTTGGGATCCTGCCAATGGAAGTTGAAATAGCTACCTTTGTACGTGGCGAATAACTAAATTTTGCCAGTAGTGGAGCTGAGAGTGTGTGCCAGGTACAGCGAGGAGCCTAGACCATGTTAGACGAGCCTCAAGTTGGCTACGCGTGCGACTCAACCACTGATGTCTACAAGGTGATATGATAGTTGGGAGGAAATCGTTGAACGTTCAGGCGAGGTTGGGACTCAAGTTTTCGTTCAGACCGTACAGTTTCGAAAGGCATGTTTCCCGCAAGATTTCCATGACGTCAATTGGCCCTGGCCTTTGCAACTCCGAGAGCGACGAGGTATATGCAGCAGAGTGGTATGTACTAGTTAAGTACGTGGTAACAACAGAGGACGGAAACGAGCGTCAGCAATGAAGCTGAAGGATGAAGAAGGAACGTGGGTCGGGAGGGGACGTAATAGTTTGACAACAACAAATGAACGATACTGTAACTTAGGTATATACTGGACGGCCGCCCTTTATGCGCTCGAATCTGACGATCTCAACTCCGTCTCGGCTCATACGGTGGGGGTACCGCTGTCGTCGCAACACTCTGCCTCCTCTCCACCATTTCGCCATGCCCAGCGTCCTCCCTGGTCAATTCCGCAATCCGTCCTCTCAGTTCCAAAGCCCTCGCGCTCTCTTCGCCGCTCTCCCCAATCGTCCTGTTAAGCTCAAGCACGAGGTCCTGTAGACGCTGCATCCTGTTCTGGAATGCTGTCACGCCCCCGGTCCCAGAAGTACTCATGCCACTTCCCGTTTGGCGGGATTCCACGAACAGGGTTCGTGCAGGGCTATCCGGTCCTGGATTCGATAAGAGCATGGGGTGCTTCTCTAGTAACGATGAGCATGGGGCGTCGAGGATGCCACTGGCGGTATCGCTCCTGCTCCCGGATACGCTGCTTGCCATGGGAGCAAGGAACGGATTCATACCTTTTCGTTGAGGTGTCAAATCACTGTCGTAGTTTGAGGCTCCCGTTGCCGGAAGGATGCCCATAAAGGGGTCGACAGAGAGGAGGCCAGCTGTGAAAACGAGGCGTCAGTGTGGTCAATAAAAGCGAGAACGGACAGAGGGGATGGGGTAGAATGAAAGGAGCATACATCGGCCAGGAGCTTCGGGTGATGCATTTGATACGGGAGGCGAAGAGCGGCCGGATATCCGTTTGCGGTAAAGGACAAGGAAAATAAGAAAAGCGACGATCGCAAGGCCCCCAACAACACCGCCGACGATGGCTCCGGCTGGGATGGACCTGCTAGCTGGAAGGTTAGAGCCTGTATCCGCGGCAGAATTGGAGCCCGAGTTCGAGGTGGCACCAGAGCCATTGCTCGAGCTTGAACTAGCACTCGGTGCACCGGGAATGGTGTTCGTGCCCATCCCAGAACTAGAACCAGAAGCGATGCCAGAAGATGGCGTCACACTTGTCTGGGTTGAACCAGAGGCTGACGGTCCGACGGATGATGAGGCCGGGGTAATCGGGGGCGGTTTCAAAACTGGTTTTGCCGCAAGGGTATCGAACGACGGCTTGTATAGGATATAATCCAAGACCAAGGTCGCGCCGTTCGTGCTGCTCGTCACCTCAATCTTTAATGTATGGTCCCCAGGGCTGAGCGAATCACTCGAGAAGAGTAGGAAATTCTCGCGGTGGAGGATACCCTCTTTGTACTCGGCGGTATCGGTCGTAACAGAGTGCGTTCTTGGGGAAGGACTGGAGTCAATGGTGTATGTAACACCCAGGGTGCCAAGGTGGGACCAGTCAAAAAGAGAATAGACCTCGACGGAGGTACCTGGAGTAAGATTTAGTTTCATTGGATCGAGGGACGGAAGATCCGGGCTACGCACCGGTAAATTGAAACGTCGCTGAGGACCCCGACGTCCCAGACTGATGCGTCGCACCTCCGTAGGGCAATCCAGTAGAAGGAAGGTCCTTCGATCTGTAGCGACCTGTCTTTCTCGCCCAATTCCCAGAGTATGTGATCGCTGAATCGTCATCGTCAACGATCAGACGCTCGCCTGATAGTGGTGTGTTTTGCCCGGCGGTGATGGTCATGAAGTCGACGGAGACGCCAGCCATGTGCGTTATGCTGACGGTGTGGGTGCCCTCTGAGAGTGAAGGAGATTTGTACCATTGTAGGGCAGAGGGTGGAGATTGGTCCGAATAGCTGGCTTGAGACGGCGTGCCACCATCGATTGAGACGAGAATGGTCTGCGACATGGGGTGAGGTGGTGTATTCCCTGTAAAGGCTATCGATGTTCCTAATAGCCGAAAACATCTGCTGTGAACAGGCGTAGCTTTTGACAAAGACAGGGGAGGCACCTTGGAATGTTATGGAAAATGTCCCATATGTGCCCGTGTCGCCATTGGCATCTGGACGCACGGAGAAGGGTGGCCAGATGGCTGACCCACCGAAGAAACGCTGAACCTGTACACGACTCCAACCGCCGTCGCTACCCGCAGCTCCGCCATACGAAATGCGGTTGGTGGAATCGTCGAGGACGATGGTGGCCATACAAGCACGGCGATGATGGAAAGGAGGAAAGTTGAAGAATCTTCGGTCTTGAGCGGAGCAAATGCATGGGGTGCTGATGCAATCATCAGAAAGGGCGGCAGGAAATGTTTGATTCAGATTGCTAGTGTCAGGGTGACGCTGACCCTGTGTGTTCAGTGTTCGGCGCGCGGTGTTGGGCGGAACTCTGTTTGGTCCACTGGAACGCGGAGACGAACGCCTTCTCCGGCACAATTAGCCATAACGGAAGAATGGTTTGATGGAAGGGTCCTCCACCAGCTGAGTCGCTCCCGAGAATCGAATGAGAGTGATATGATACAACTACGTCATGATTGCTCACCTCGGAAAGCGCAAGGGCATATCGGCTCTCGTGAGCTCATGCCTGAATTATCCTGATCGCATGTGCCGTCGGGCTTCAACGCCCCTTGGAACTAGAGATATCGTGAGGCCATCAGGACAGAGACATTAATGATAGGTCGTTACTAAAACATGGACCAAGCGAAAGAACGTCTTCCAACACAACTGGACTGGTCATTGGTATCGTGCATGGTAAGAGGCCTTCCAAGTCGCTTCGAAGAAATACGCTCCCTGTTTCAAAGATTATGTAAGTAGATAAGATAAGATAACCATATCTGCTGCCAAAGTTTGCCATCTAAACTTCGAGGGACTGAATAAGACCAACTCAACGATATCATATACACGAGAGGCAATCATTGTTCGTCGTATCTAGCAAACGTTCGACATCTGGTATGGAAGTAAATTAACTTGTCCGCAGAAGGCATTTGTATCTATCTCTAAAGTCCTTGGATGTCCGATGTTACTGTATGAATCTATAGTCCGAGACTGCCCAACAGGAGGCCGAGACCGAGGGAGCGGAGGAGGCCAGCGACAGAGGCCAATCTACGCAGCGCATGAGACATGTAGTCTCGCATGGGGTGTAGGGGACTTACAAGGTAGCGACGAGGGTCAAGACACCGTCAAGCAGGATTCCGAGTCCAAGGAGGACTTGATTGAGTGAAAAGTTGACGCCAGCGAGTAGAGGGCCTAAAGAGGGGATGACAGCGGACAGACCCTGCAGTCCGCTGAGGGTTTTCGCGATTTCCTGGGAGCGGAAAGGATGTCAATCAGCGAGAGGGCTACACTAACGAGGGTGTGGGGTACTTACCGAAACGATACCGGCGACGAGTGCAGCAATTTCGTCTTCAGAGGGGCCACCGTTGGTGGAGACGGGACCTTGGATGCCAGTGAGAGAGGACGTGGCCGTGTCTAGAGCAGAAGTGAGCTGTCGTATGAGTGGAGTGACCGTGGCATCCGTGGCAGTGCCGCCCGAGACCAAAGAATCTGTAGTGGACCAAGATCAGGCACTGGGTATGTCAAGGTGGAAAAAGGGTGAACGAACCGATCTGGGGCAAGATAGAGTCGGTGGACGTCTTGAGGGTGGTGAAAACGGCTTGGACATCAGAGGAGGTACCGACACGTTTGACAAGTGCGGGCGTTACGGCATCTTTGGGTGTCGGTGTCCCCGAGACAGCAGTGAAGGTGAGGGAGAAGAGGAATAGAGAGGCGACACGGCCAGCGAACATGATGGCGATGGTGTGAAGGCGGTTGTTGATGTTCCTTGGATGGATACACCCTCCTTCGTCGACTCTGCTTTTTGTGCTTCTTGTATGGGAGTTTTGGAGCCGCGTTTGCGTAAGGTCTACGAAAGAGACTCGTCAGGAGTTGCGTACGAGTGTGGCGCGAAATGGCGAATATGTGGAATGGATCCACAACACCGCCCCCATTTCGTGTGGTGTCCATCTGAGAAGAAAAAGAAGGGCAGATTCACAGGAACAAAACGTGGAAGCCGCAAGGCACCGGCTGTGAGGGAGGAATAGCTTGACGACGAGACGTCATGATCGAGGGTGGACTCAGGCTGGATGGCAGCGACGACGGAACTTTTTCCCAAAACCGGCGGTTGGGTGGTGCTCGATGCGGATAGGAGTGGTTGAAATGGCAGAAGATGGTTCCATTTCCATTCAAGTACATGCGAGTAGTGGGGCAAGAAGACAGTGGGGCGTGGCTCAGCGAGTTCATCCCGCGACGACGAAGATAGAACTGGAGATTGACAGCCATCAGTGCTAGAGCAAGATAGTAACAGGGAAACAGTTGGACTCACCTCGTATATTTTGCCCTTCGAACGGATAGTTCGATACTCAAGTCGATTCCACGAAACTTGTCGTAACATAGTTTCCACGAGGGTCTCTTTCAGCCTACACACCCGTCTTTTCGGTGAAATTAGTTGCTCGGTGGAGAAATTACAGAACGTGAGCGCTGTTCGTCATTGTGGATTCTAGCGAAGATTTTGCTCCACCCAAATGATCTGTCTAAAGAAACGGTGAGAAATGTTTCGCCACATTATGAAGAGAAGGCAGTATACCTTCGAGGTACTTGGCATTGATCGTAGGTCCTACTAATACTACGTCCCATTGAGCGGTATGGTCACTTCAGCGTCGGTGAGATGCAACTTGAACTTGTGATGCCGATTCGGGAGCCCGGAAGTTGCCAGTCACCACTTCAGAAATGCACGTGATCGTCTCGCGTCCTTGAATGTTTCGTCACGGTGAGTCCGTGTTGCTCGCGATTTGAACCAAGAAGACCTCATCCGCAATGAGCGTATGCCCGATGCAGCTTCTGCTGATCAACCACACTGTAAGCTTCTTGTTAGTAATCCCCGAGCTATCTCACTAACGAGCTTTCTCATTCAACCTCTAGTCCAACGCAACTTCAGATTGACCAACGACAACCATCATGACTAGCCCTCATAGCGAAAGCGAGGTCCAGGTTGTCGACTTTGCGCCTTTCTTGAATGGTTCTGGCAAGAAATCGGTTGCCGCAGCTATATTAGCGTCGTTCAAGACGACTGGCTTCGTATACCTCACGAACCATGGCTTCCCTGATGACAAGCTCCAAGACATGTTCTCCTGGGTAAGAAAGCCGCATTGTTTCCGAATAGTACTGCGATACTCATCCGATACCGGTCAATGGTCTTTCTAGTCCAAGAAGTTCTTTTCTCTACCTCGCGAGACAAAAATGCTAGCTCCGCATCCAGAGTCTGGCACGCACCATCGAGGTCTCTCTCAAGTCTCACTGATCTTGGCCATTTTCCTGATTTAACACCTCGAAATCAGGATACTCGCCACCAGGCTTGGAAAAAGTTGCGCAGCATCTTTATGATACCACGGAGCTCATCGAGAATCGCGCCAAAGCTCAGGACGTCAAGGAGAGCTTTGAGTCTGGCCGTGAGGAGGATGAAGTCATGCCGAATATTTGGTTACCCGACGGTATCCTCCCGGGCTTCAAAGAGGCCTCTTTAGACTTTTTCTGGGTAATTCTTGAAATTTCGATTCTCGCCGGCCCTGCTGATGAGTATCTTGCCATGTAGAACAGCTTCGAACTCCAGAAAACAATCCTCGAGGCGCTCGCCGTGGGCTTCGACCTGCCTGAAGACTACTTCGTGAAATTCCACACGAAACCAGATAACCAGCTACGTCTTCTTTGGTATCCCAGGTATATACGCCCTCCTCCCTTTCTGTATGTTTTATGATCCCAAACGACCTCGATCAAGTGTTCCACTCAAGGCCCTCGAAAAAAACGAAATCACCAGGATAGATGGACACTCCGACGCTGGATCTATCACGGCAAGCCTTCTCCTTTTACTTCTTTTCAATAGCTCACCTTGACTCGAGCAGATATTGTTCCAAGATGACGTAGGTGGCTTGGAAGTCGAGGATCCGAACAGCCCAGGATCGTTCACCGTATGTGATAACGTATCCTCCTGTTAGGTGCACCACCCTTGCTTACATCTACTCAGCCCGTACCGCCGATCCCGGGATCCATCGTCGTGAATGCTGGCGATTTTCTCATGCGATGTATCATGCCATCAATATCTGCTCTTGCCAGCGCACTGACTATCTCTGAATCCTGCAGGGTCCAATGACACGATAAGGAGCACAGTCCACCGCGTGCGTGCTCCTCCAAGCGCTGCCGCTGCGGACGGAATGGTCCCGGAGCGGTATTCCATCCCATACGTAAGTCCCGCTGTGTACTTCCAATGCTTTTTCTCTGATCGATCTTTCTATGTTCCTTCAGTTCTGTTGCCCGGTCAGTGGTAATAACGTGTGGGGTATCTAACCCTTCCTGACCTCGTTCGCTAAGGATTTCGCTACTGTCGTGGAAGCTATCCCGGGCACTTGGTCTGCTGAACGGCCGAAGCGATATGAGCCCATCTCGGTACGTGTTGCTTTGTCGTAGCTGGTTGCTTGCCTTACTAGACAATATCCAGGCCGCTGAGTATGTCATGAAACGGTTGGCTGCGAATTACTAGCCTCTGTTTTCACTCGATGTACTATAAGTTGGTGTGTGTTTTCGTGATTGTACTATTAGAGGATGTGTTCGTCGTTCAGGCGGCATCAATACCATCATAACATTCTTCCAAGAATACAGAGTACATGTCCAATACATGTCAGAATCGCTGTTGATCCGGACCGAGATGCTCGATATCAATGTCATTTTGGAGCTCATGTGATTCATGAAGAGGCTGAACCTCGGGGGTGCTTGATTGCATTCCTCGACCTCATTTTCCGCGGCATTTTTAAGGCTGTTTACCTTTGACCTTACTACGGCTTCGAGCAATAAACTCACACTCTGCGTAGGTTGTAGATGTCCCGAGATCCCGCCAAGTCTGAGCATACGTCATAGGGCGCTATTCGGTTCTCCCGTTCAACACCATGATTCGTCAAACATACCTTCGGTATCGAAGGCCCGCCCATTGTTTCCCATGACAGCCTGAGATTCCTCAACTACCAAGGTCAATTTAAATAAGCCTTTCATATGTCATCCAATTCTATTTCGCGCCCTGGACGCGTCATTCCCAATTATCGGTTATACCCCGGAAAGGCGTGCACATTTTCTGATCACCCACCGCTTAGTGCAGCGCAAACAACGTGGTTGCGCATGCCAAGCCTCGAATACGATCAGGAATGTGCCTTCGTCCGTAGGTGCATGAGCCACAACGATATCGAGGACGTCTGGACGCGCCAATCAGCGATGGCCGATCGGAGTAAGGCTCACCAATCCATCCGTCACGAGGGTTCATATAAACAGCGAGGTTTAGGCAGAAGGATGCCGCAGCAACCAGACGTTCTGCATAGGTCTCAGGCGTCGTAGCCCGGGGTGGTATAAGAGGGGCCACAGGTTGACTGTCAACATCGGACAGCCTCATAATCATGTTTCAATTAGCGACTCTTGCGTTGGCTCTTGCGATACAACGGGTTCAAGCCCATGGAGGGGTCATTGCTTACTCGAACGCTGGGAAGTGGTACGACGGTTGGAAGGCGTATAATACCCCCGTTGGACAAGTCTCTATCCAGAGGCCATGGGCGACTTAGTGTGTTCATTTATATTCGACATGATCTCCAGTAACGCCTCGACTCGTCAGCGACCCTATTCTCAGCGCAACCGCTTCCACCGTGGCTTGCAACAACGATGGGGCCGCTGGTCCCAATCAGCTTACCGCGACTGTCCCTGCGGGGTCGACGATCACAGCGTACTGGAACACTTGGCCGCATCCTCAAGGCCCTCAGCTCACGTACCTTGCTCAATGCCCTGGCTCGTCTTGCACTGGGGTCAATGCTAACACACTGAAATGGGTATGTCGTCTTCCACTTCTTGCCTCATCTCACTCACCTACATCCCTGGACCTATAGTTCAAGATAGACGAAGCAGGCCTCTTGTCGGGCACGGTTGGTAACGGAAAATGGGCGGCGGGCAAGATGATTGAACAGAACAATACATGGACGAGCACGATCCCCAGCAGCGTCCCGAGTGGAAATTACCTCGTCCGCTTCGAGACAATCGCTCTTCACTCTCTCCCTGCCGTACGTCGTTTATTTTCACGTTCATCTGACGATGGCTGACCACGATGCTTTGGATAATTTTAGCAAATATACCCGGAATGTGCTCAAATTCAAATCACAGGCGGAGGTTCGCGTGCCCCAACTTCAGCTGAACTCGTTAGCTTCCCAGGAGCGTACAGCAACAGCGATCCTGGATGTAACGACGCTTCCTTGTCCCTCGTACCATTTTTGATCTTTGTTTGACTTTCAGTGAGCGTGGATCTCTACTCCCAAGCCTCGCAGACGCAGTACGCATACTTCATCGTGATGTCCTCTTTTGTTGAACTGAAGCTTCTAACTTTGTAGGACGTTCTACAAGATTCCTGGACCTCCTCTCTATGGATCTGGTGGCTCGGTAAATTCTTCGCCATCCACATGTCTCGCTTGACATGGGAAACTTACATGTATTGTACCAGGGGACGGCGTCGCCGCCAACGTCAACAACGCCACCCACGACTACTTCTCAGCCGACCCCGACGACATCGACACCCGCGGGCACCGTACCTCAGTATGGACAATGTGGTGGTCAAGGTTATACTGGCCCCAAGGGATGGTAAGCTAATTTAGCCGAAGCTGAAATGCTTTACATCTGAACATGGAACTCCAGCATTGCGCCGTTTACCTGCAAGGTCTTGAATGGTGTGTATCTCTTTTGTAAACGATTTCCGATTGGGAATTTATTATGGAATGCTGCGATGTAGACTTTTACTCGCAGTGTCTGTAAAGGGAGTCCAGCCTCGCTGCATCGACTTACTCGTACGAGTGTATTATACCTGTGCAGTTCTGGTCTTTCGCTCTTCTTGGAATTCGACCTCATGAATTCGGAAAAAGTGAGCATACGCATTGCAATAAATAATATGAAGCCTCGTTCTACGAGATTTGAGATCGACCACGCGAAAAACAGGGTGGTAAAGCGGAAGAAAGCTTTGACAGTCATGTTGACGGCGCCTATAGCACATTAGCCATCTGCCGGCGGATCCCGAGATTCTTGACGCCGTTCCTCTACATGTTCTGTCCCCTCCTCCTGGCGGCGCACCGACGCGACTCCAACTGTCTTTGGAGATGGTGAGCTAAAGGCTGAATTACAGCTGATTTATCATACTCGACAGCAGAGGGATGTATAAAGATTGCGACCACGAAACCGATAGATCGACATAGTCCTTCGTTCAGTCTTTTTTCCGTTGAATTCAATCGCAACTGCATGTTATTTTCTCAGTATGATGGCTGTCAGATGACACCCTCTCATCGTACCCGGGGACAGACCATCACAGTTGATGTTTCCCCGACATTTACCCTCGCACGATTGTTTCCGAGGTTTTACAATCCCCTTATACTCCGGCCTCCAAGCCAATGACTGACCTTTCCAATCTGCTTTCAGAAGACATGACACGTACGCGATGTACGTTCCTCTTCCTCCTTGTATTGGCTCTACGGTTCGTTAGCATTCGTCAAGTGGTGAGCAGCCTCATTTTTACCTCAACTCGACTCAGACAGTGAGACGACAGTCCGAATAGGTGGCAGATCCTCTGTTACCTCCGCCAACGCCTAAGCTGACCCCTCCTCCGTCTTCTCCACGATCGGCGCCTATGGTTGAGAATACGACGTCATGTTACCGGGTCATCGCTGGTGGAGGCGGGGTGGAAATGGTGAGGCTTCGCGTGGTATATGTGGTACAATGAGTGCTAACAAGGACTTGGTAATAGTGGCAGCAGTGCGGAGGTACGTCTTGACAAACACTTCAGTTAGAATTTCTTTTTGACGCCTCATAGGCAACACCTATCCAGGATCAACTACTTGTGTATCCGGTGGAGAATGCGTCTACGTGAACGAGGTGCGCTAAGTTATCTGTCATTCGACCCCTCGATATCCTGATTCTCCTTGGTATCTTCTGTTCAGCACTATTCCTCTTGTCAACCCATCTCAAGCGCGGTCGTTCGCTGTAGCTAATACTCATTTATCTGGTCTCGTTCCACCTACTCTTCCTCTAGTGGCCCCAAGTCCAAAATCCCTTGCTAAGACGTGCCGTTCTGGCCATGTCTTGTTCAGGGCTTCGGTATTCTGAGAATCACATCGAGAAGGCGTGTCCAAGCGGGTGTGGGGAAGCAAGGTCTCATGAGGCGTATCGCCATCAGTCTGGATTCGCTGGCAGTCACTGCTAGTAAGCGTTCAAGTCGGAGAAGCGAAGGGATCCAGTGACGTACTGGTACTCTGCTCGTGTCATCAAGGATAGTTTGTGCACACATCCTGACAAAACTCTCCTTTGCACCCATAGATAACTCGATCCGAAGTCCATCCCATCTGAAGGACGACTCGGATGCGTCAGCGGACAAGGAGAGGTGAGCCTAGGCTGCCTGACAGTCGCAAAACGTTCAAGGAATTTGACATGATGGGTCCATGTTCTATCGGTGCATGAAGGGGATGATCATTGCTTGGGCACGGCTGTAGAGAATTAAAAATAAGATAGCAGCGTGCGCCTCATAGCATGAATGAATGACAAGGACCCAGATTCAAGGAAAGCGATTCGGGGATCGCATGGACGTGAGTGCAAAGGGGCGAAGGCTGCCAGACAATACGGACAAACACAACGGCCTTCCTCCGCTTACCTGTCGCCATTTCAACAAGCCTTTCCTGCTCCTTTCGCGAACAGCCACCTCTCTGCTAGTTCAGATCAATCGATTCACCTTCTACACGACTGCAATGGCCTACTTTATGACCTAACAAGGAATTCGCCCCAACTGGGATAGCAATATTCAAAAACCTACACCCTCGTCAATGAGCATCTGATCCAACCAATGAGGACCACTCACTCTTGTCCTCTCTATCAAAAGGGGCCACATCGAGCGACGCCCAATCTTTAGCTTGAACTCGGCCTGTATGATGAACCCCGATATCGGAACTTTGGGCAAGCAGAATTCGACGAACCAGGTCATGCAACCGGGGTAATCGCGGTTTTTACGGACTCTCGGAGCCGCATTTTGGACCTTCTGGGCACATCATGCGGGTGGCGTTGGTTGGCAATTGGGGAAGGCTCCTTGTTGACTTTTCATATAATGTCTCGAAGTCTTGTGCTGCCACCAACCGATTGGATCGCGGTCCTGGTCGCCCGCGGCTCTATCGTGCTATATGCCTTCGCGTTGAATGATAGCAGCGAGAGCTTGGTGCACTGAATCGAATGAGGAGGGTCGTGTTGTGGCATGGGACATGATCTGATTCACCCTACTGGTCAGTGAGCCCGAATAGATCGCGATTCCTCTCACCCACCGTGATCAATGTATCTCTTCTGACGATGATTCCAGAGTGCTGATTGCTGTAGTGCCCGTCTGTCCTAACACCATATCCGTCTTCCATCTCACGCCTACAGATGCTAAATGCTTCGCTCGTAGCGTATAAAAGGTGCAAGGAATCAAGCAACACTCTCTCAGAACTCTTACCTCTCGTGCCTGTACGTGAAATCCCCTTTCTACGACACTTCCCAACCATGTTCACAAGCAGGTCTCAGACGCATCCCTAACCATCTCGCAAAGCCCAGATACACAGCTTCCCAAACAAGCGACGTAAGTATTCAACCCATTACTTCAGTATTTGGTCCCTCATCCCATGCACATTCGCACCCAGATGAAACTCTCCCTCGCCGCCTTCGTCGCGACCCTCGTAGCCACCATCGCAGCCAGCGCGTTACCGACCCAAGTTGGTCTCGTCGATTTCCAGGCCATCTGCTTGATACTCTGCAAGCCGGAAAAGTATCCCTGCAGTGTAGGCTGGTACCACAAACAGTTGGGGAAGTGCTGGAGCTGTTGCAAAGATGTTGACGTCGAGTTTTCCGTGAACGCAGACGGTCTCGGGCGCAATGCGATCTGGTGAATGGGTTAGGGCTCGGTCAACCTCTTGCGGGAGATCACGAAGGGGTTTAAAGGACTTTTGATAGGGTTTATCTGCGTAGTATCGTGAATGACATTCGATACTTTGATTCGAATTTCGGATGTCTATGAATCAATCGATATCGACGGAGGACGAGTATCCCAAGGGCCGCAAAATCGAACAAGGCTGCCCCACCAGAATCGCTGTGGATAGCGTATCCAACATCGAGTAACGTCCGTAGTACAACCTTCTTACCATGTTTGTTCGTGGCAGTCGGATCAGCAGCATCGTTCGATGTCGTGGAAGAATTCAAGTGGCCGGAAAATTCGCACGTAATGCGGCTTTGTCAGGATTTGTCGGCTATCTTCAACATGCCACGCTGCGTCGCTGCCAAGTCGCTGCCAGACGTGCCTTTTCATTTCAGTGACGCTTCTGAGGGCCACTACCTCCAGCCACCTCCTCGTGAGTACGATTGGCATTTAGCGTCGTACTGATAGGTGTCATCCGACAAGAAACGCTCAGGAAGTAAAACATCTCGCCGTCAAATTGCGCCGACGCCCGTACGGATGGTCCAGGCCTTGCTTGTTGGGTGGTTGGACTAGCACACTGTCTGACGACATATGGTCCCCGGGGCCGGAAGTCCCGTCCTGATCAACCTCCGACGTGCGTCTCACTACAACTACACGCATCCAGTCCCAAGTGTTCGCTGCGGCGCTTTGCTTTGCTCTTCATACTTCTCGCATTGCCAAGAAGACGATCACGTCGTGGTGAAGCACGGTACAAGCATTCGTAGGTTTCATGTCTTTATTTCAAGCCAAGATCCAACATCTATGCCTTGCAGCCCCGTCCTCGAACGGCCCCCGCGTTTACGCGTGACTAGTGCTATCGAGGTATCGCAACATCATCATGGAAGGGAAAAAGAGGGAAAGATGAATAGTACGAGTTCTCTAGCAAGGGCGAAACTTTCAAACTAATTGCTCCTCTTCAACAGTAACCAACGAGCGAGGTATAAGCGCGATGGACTTTGGTCAAACGACTGGCTAAGGCATCAGGGGTTGTTACTATTGATGGTGACGACATCAGGATGGAGGTTGAATCGGCACGGCGACAGCGACATCAGCGGGAGTCCACCGCTTTGAAACCCAGTTCCAGATCCAGCCTCACTCACCTGTTAACCACCGTGTTTACCCTTCCCGTACCCCGTCATCTCTAGTGGGAGTTTCACTCCTCGTCGTCTGTCAGGCCGTCCAACACAAACACGTTTCTCTGCTCCACCACATACATCAGCTCTTCGACCTCTGCCGCCTCCATCTATCGTCGCTATCCTCCGCTCCCACGTCGTTGACGTTGCCAAGGCTCGTCGCAGTGCTGCCGGTCCAGGGTTGGATGCGGTTCCATCACCCCCGTTTAGTTCTTCTGCCGCTACGTGGCCTTCCTCCATCACATCCTTGACGCGAACGGAGCTTGTTCCACCTCCTCAAGCTATGCTGTGGACTCCACGACGCCTTGGTCAGCATCTCTGGATGTAGTCTGCCCGAGCTGCTCCTCTTCCGGGACCACGTCCAGTCCCACATGGGACGTCTCCAAGCCCTTCCAAGCCGCCATTCGAGCACTCAAATGACATGCGACTGAAGTCGACGTCGTCATGGTTTGCGAGGATCGCTGTATCATCCGCCGAATGTACACCTGCAACTTCGGGACGAGTCGATCGACCCAGCGTTGGACATCCTGTCCCGCAATCATCAGCTACTTCGCGTTTTCCTGCTTTAATATCTTCTCCGCCTACCCCCATCGGTGTAACTTCTTCATCTGCTATCTCTACACGCAGTTCCTTGTCCCTCCCAAATAACGTCACAAATAGCATGTTCCTACGAAGTTTTCTGTCATCGGCGTCGGGCGCCTCTCCTGTAAGCAGGGTCGGAAAAGGTGGCTGGCGTGGGTACGTCGGCCTCGTCGTCGCCCCACCGCGACAAATCCATTTCGATGGTCATCAACCGTAGCCCGATCACAACTACACGAGTATCCTAGATAGCACTACCTCCTACTCCAACGGGCCATCGTTAGCAGGACCAGGAGCCGTGCAGTGTTCTGCTCAGGAGTCATATGCCGATGGTCCGGTGTCGTCGTTGTTGGAGAGTCGGAGGACAAGAAAGACACATAGGAAAGATGGGGTGGGTTATTGAGTCTTATCGGCATTGGCGCCGACTTATGCCCTATAATGATCAGAAGCAGAATCTAGTGACGTAGAGAAACCCTAACCACAAAATAAGGTCATGTGGGGGATTCGTTATCAAGGCTGCGGAGCGAGATCCGAGCGTCAGTGCCCTTTCTCCCTCTACCACCACTCGATGCCTCCTCAAGAATTCTCATTCCGCCTCCAGAAAGGTATTTCCCAGTGAGATTCCCGACGATCCACACGCTAACGACTTGATATCCCTCTGATCGCAGGCATCGTCGGCGGCTTCGCGCCTCCAACCCCTGACGCAACCGTCACCGTCACCAAAGCCGCGAACAACTCCAATCTGCTCATCCACGCTGCAAAGCGCTCAGCCGGCGAACGCTCCCTCACCGACCTCGCGCCCAAGCACCTCCCCGTCACCCACGAGGACACCGACGCTCTGCTAGACGAGCTGCATGGCATCCTGAAAGAGCTGCCGACAGAACAGCCTCCAGGGATCGAAGACATCTATGGGCTGGATACCAGTATTGCATGGGGCAGCGAAGATTTGGAATGGTGTAATGGCGGACCACAGGGGTGTGGTGGTGGGAAGAGCTTCGTGGAGGCTACGGAGGAGCACAAGACGAAGTTTAAGCGTGCGGTGGAGATCGTGCATGAGCTGGCGAAGAAGGATGTTTGAAGTGTTTTTCAACTTTGGAAACCTATAGGACGGATGGATGGACTCTTAGGATCGGAATGAGGCTTGTATTTCTGTAACCTTGTACGATCTTGCTTTTATTGGAACCCTGCGCATATCTTAGCATCGAAAGGTAGTCGTCCGAGTAGTACTAGTAAGCTCTTTAGTGAGATTCGTACAAGATACCTGGTCCCTCATTTATCCTTTCCATTCCTCCTAATCCAACCAAAGTTCCGATCGATTTGTTCAAGCAACGTCCTCGTCCCACCGCTAGTGCTCCTTCGTAGTGCTTTTGTGGTGGTGCGGACAAGGGTTGAAGACATGCAACGATGCTCCAATGCACCTGATCTGGTTCTGGCGCTTGTCCTCCGAGTAATTGTCAATAATTCGCTATGCCTTTGATAATCTGGGATGACATTGATCATGACTTCGGGTGCTAGAGGACATTTGGACAAGACGCTCGCAAAGGACGAGTACAGATGTCTGTGAATGGACAGGTATTCCTCAAGCAGACTGATGCCAAGGCGTCCGGATGGGTTTTAAACGTTCCGGACATGCTGAACCAAATTCCAGAGGTTGTTTCGTAACTCTGATCTATACATATTTCCCGAAATTAGTACAACAGGCCCAACACCCCCCGGACCTCTTCGCGTACCAGCCCCCGGGACAAACGGGGACTCTTCCATCGCAGACAGTTGACCCACACATCTCTCGGAAGCTAACGCTGAATTCAGCCGGTACCGCGATGGCTGCCGTGGCCGACGGCATTGATGAGGGTGCATTTCATCTGGACATATTCGTTTGGTCAAGGGTGGGCTGAGTGTATAAGGTGACAGGGACGGAGCTTACAGTGAACAGTTTCTTTGATCCGATTGGAGAGCTGTATTCGGGCGCGAGTGTATAGACGCGTCTAGATTATATTGGTAAGGATGACGGAAAGGTAAATGAATACGGACGTACAGTAAGTTGAGATGAAAGCTTTGAGGGGATATGGTCCTTGAATCCTCGCGCCCTTTATACACCATCCCACTGTCCGCGAAGCTACCACACTTTGACGATGGGGTAATCAGCATAGCATCTTGCCACGACCCCTCACGAATCACAATCAGCCGAATAGAACAAGAGCGGATGCGTGTGGAACTGTCGCATCGGAAACTCTGTAGGACTACTATTGCAGGTCATGCAAAGCAGGAATCGCGGTGTTCCCGGGTTTCCACAGCTTAGAAGCGCGTGATGACCATCTATTACTGGCATAAGAGGACTTGTAGTTCTCTTTCGACAAGAGTCGGCTTACTAGCTTTTTACGTCGCAAAATTATATATGACCCGCCTGAATGCGTGGCTCTAGTCGCAGTGGTTATGACGAGAGTGACGGTAGAGACGGCGATGAATATTTTCATCCGGCTGCGTTTCCGTTGGGTAGATCTTGGGTTTGTTGAGATGGAGAGGACTCGCGCAGGGCGGTGTATGTGATTAGACTGAACTATAGCATATAAGCCAAGTATACAGCGGCGCCTGACAAGGATCATGTGGGTAAGAAGAGATGGAAGGCAAAGATAAGGGCGTACGATGAGTGGAGAAGGCAGCTCATGGGAATCACTGATGGAAGACTCACCCTCTTCCGAGTCTTCGTATCTTTACACAACCCCAAGATAGGCGAAGCTGATCACGCGTTGAGCGGGGGAGCGCGATATCGCCGTCTTGCCATCCTTCCAGCAGCCAACTGGATAGAACGACAGCGAATGGGTTCTAGACTGTTCCATCGGAGAGCTGTAAGCCGTCCTCAGTCTAATGTTGCCAGCGTAGGTCAGACAAGGCGGGTAATCGCGATTTTTATGGGTTCGCAGAGCTACCAGACGCAGTGTCATCTTCTCGGCAAAGTGTGCGTCTATTCGTGATTGAGAGGAGCCTGCGTTTTACCTTCTTCTACGGAGATAATTTTATGGGCGCGGAAGAGCCAGGCTCTGTAACCTCGTTTGAGTGAAAGGAGCACGCGGCGAGTGCGTAGAGATCATGGCCTTAAAAGTCATGGGGTCAGACGGAGCGCCGACTTCCCAGCCGCAAGAACCGCCCACGGCACTTTGACCATCTGACTTAACCTCAAACGCTTGTGCAGCCTTAACAATTAGTCTTCGTTGAGTGGGGATAACTGATTTGAATTCTATCGTTCAGTGACAGTCACCTGCGATGAAGGATCGAACATGACATCCCTTCCTTACATTGACTAGAATGAAAGGCGTGACGGTCGCAATTTCTTTTTATAGTTGGTGGAAGAGACTGTTCATGGGACAAGAGCCCTTGGAATAGCTGAAACGCATCTTCTCCTGCTGGTTCGACTGAACTTCTTGGATGATGTGCTGCTGACAGCTGGGGCCAAAAACTGTCGTGTTCAAGGCGCTCACGTTATTGAAAGACCATGTCGATTATAGAAGGTACTTACTCTCGCCTGCGAGCAGTTCATACCCGTGCTAATAGTCGCTGATCGATATGGGCTGACGCAGACGCAGGTTGGCCGTCGTATATGGCAGAGTATGCGTAGTAGCTAGCTTTAGAGCATGACAGATTGCATTATCTGTCGATCTTGTCTGCAGCAGCCCTTGGCCCCTGCGTCGAACTATGTGGCAAGTGTATCACCTTAGTCTGATTGAATGGTCAAGAGAGGACGACACAATACGGTGTAACTCTGGTTGACTGACTACTGGTCTTTAGGTCGTCGCTTTCTGATCCAGTAATCGCGTATGGTCTGTCATTGGGTACGATAGGTGTCGAATCGCGCAAGAAGTCCAACATCGATTAGTTCAAGTAGAGTCCGCAGCTGGATCCTGGCATGGGAGGTGGGCAAGAGGTGGGTCAGTCAACACATCGTCGGATTTTCGGAGAACCCCACGAGAAACGTGAGATTATGATGGCTGAGGTAATCAGACTCACGATCAGGAAGAGGCTCACCAAAAAACTAAAACCCTTGACTTGCCCTCGTCATCGTGCATGAGAGAAGCCACCCAGGGGCGCCGAGCACCTCGCACTATACTCAAGCACCTTCCACCGCTCTATAATCTACGTGACGTACAGCCAATACCGCCTCCTAGTACTATGTGGTCCTCCGTTGGCAGGCAGGATCTACCGCGCATCTCCGTGGCGCGTACGCTAATGAGCTACCGGGAGATCTCCAACTGTCAGAATGTCAACGAAAACACCTCATATTTCTTGTACTGATACTGGGCCGGCTGCTCCATCCCGTGATATCCCAGCCACGCACACAAATGAAATCCTTGCAGATCCCAGAACAGCAGCGAAAGGGACGTCGTGAGGAGGAACCCCTCTGTTTTTTCGAATCCTATGACGGTGACTCTCAGTTCCGGTTTCGTCGCTCCCGTTCACGTATCCCAAGCCCAAGCCGCTGATCAAGTTACCATATAACGTCAAGTGGAGCTATCTGGAAGGCGAAGCCTTTCTCTACAGGGATTGCGGATGGCTGCTCTAGAACTAGAGTGCCAACCATGAGCTTCTGAGGACATCTACCATTACTTTTGCGCCGTCGGTGGCGATACGTGGCGTCTTATACTTGGGCCAGAAGCGGCGGGTGCTGTCTCCATGCAGCTTGCTGCTCAACGAGAAACAAAACCACCTGCCGACACTTCGGACGCCATGGAGATGATTCGACTTCCCCAGCAAACATCTTGGCGCCCTCAACCATTCTGCAACACAATTTCTTTTCCCTACAAACACCCACCAATGATATCGATCACAAAGGTACAAATGCAAAAGTCCGATTCCTCTCTCCCCGTTCCTTCTGGGTACACGTGCACTACGAAACCCTTCACCAAAATATGTTATCCTCCCCTTCATCTGCCGTAGCACCCACGGCGCCGACTGACGTGCAGCAGGTCCAACATGGGCCTATCTTCTTCGCCCACCAACCCGATGGGCAAGGGTTCTTTCGTTGATAGCAGGTCACTTGGGAACAGATCTCCTGGACATTGACGCTAAACTCGGCGGGTACAGCGCTGGCTCCCATGGCCGCAATGAAAGTGGCGACAAGGACGGCGATGGAAAGTTTCATCTGGTTACGATTCGGTCATCAGAGATGGGAAAAAGGTCTTGTAAACGGGAGAGTGAATTTACGTTGAGTGGGTTTCCTTGGTCTGATTGCGAGTTGAGTTTATAGATGGGCTTGGAGCTAATGGTGGTCACTGGTTAGTACAGGTGAAAGGCAGACGAGACAGGCTTTGGATGCACGATGAATACAGATGAGCGCTTTGAGGGATTGGACGTTGAACACTCACGCTCTTATAAAGCTAGCCACACATAGCGTTGAGGATATCTTCAATCGACCGCGGAGCAATCAAGCCTCGAACTTGAACAGAACGACAAGGGATCCCTATAGAATGGTTCCATCGGAAATTCTGTAACAGCGTGTCTGGCGTCTAGCATCTCCACTGTAATGGATCCACAGAGACCCGTTCCATCGCAAATTCCTAGTAGGATGTCGAGTGTGTAACATCGCCATTATAGATCAAGCAATGTGGGGAGCCGCGATTTTGACGGGCACCCGAAGGCATCCCTGCTACTCCTGAGACAACATCTATTCGCTCCTATATCGACCTTATCCGAGTCGAATTCTGGTCGTCCTCCATCCAGACGAAAGAGCAGCGCGTTTATGGCTCACCGCCTTTGAACTGGTATGAGTTACCCTGACAATCAACGGAGGGTGCGCGCGACTTGGATTGGCCATTGGCCTTCCGAAGGTTTGACATCTAACCTCGATTGAGAGGTGTTCTATACTCTAGTGACTAGGTATGGAAGCGTAACTTCCGCCGTGGAAAGTTCTCTTGTCCATCAGAATACAGTGACCTAGCTCCGGCGCGGTAACGGCGGTTTTCGTGGTCGCTGGACGGAGCGATGAGAGCAAGAAGTACGGCGAGAAACGTTAAGGAGGGTACATTCGATGCTGTCAACACGCGATCACCATAGTTCGGTCACGGTATGGCGTAGCTTCCGTGCGGCACCCGATTACAAGTTCAATTCACGATTTCACGTCATGCAGGCTATGTCCACTGGGCGTGTGGCTGGGTACGTATGAAATGCCTGATGGTGGAAAACGTGCAGCGACTGATTTACGAAGTGTTTTATTCATAGACATCCGAGAATGTGAATCCAACAAAACGTCACCCAAGGCACGCAGAGAAACCGTATGTATCAAAAGTCCTGACTCCTTTACACCGCTTCATCACCATCTCCCACAAGATATCAACCAAGCCCCTAACCCATTGACCAAGCCGCCTTCTGCTCGACAAGGTCCGCGTTCACCGCAAAGCCAACATCCTTGCAGCACGTCCAACACGTCCCAAGCCGTTTTGCGTCCCACCCGTCGGGGCAATGAGGCTTCTCCGGAAAGCAGGCCCTCAAGCAGATACTCTGGAAGTCGACGCGGCCCACTTGAGCTTGAGTCGGGACCGCGTTTGCTGCTACGGCGGCGAGGAGGGTCGCGAGGAAGAGGGCGATGGAGGTGTTCATCTGAGTGTGCAGTGGGTCGGGGACGAGGAACGGGGGTAGTGGGGCGGGGACTTACGTTTCTTGAGTCTTGTTAAGAGGTTCTCAGGTTGCGTATCTGGAGTTTGGGAGCGATGTATAGAGGGGTCTTCTGGATAGGAGCTGCGTGTGAACAAGCGTGGAACACGGTCGGAGAATGAGGAGATGACGTGCGAATAGGAGAGGGACCAGTTCTGAGAGGATGAGTGTTGGATTGCTTGGACATTTTATATGAAATGCTACTCCCGTATGAGCGAAGCAATCAAGGTCAATATCTGCGGGGGGGAGATGGAAGACATATGTCGTATTAGATTCGGCGGGCGACTGTGCGTGATGTATGATTAAGAGGTGTCTTTACAGTATTCCTTGGGACGTTTAGGTGGAAATTCTTCAATGGGTGTCTATTAGTGCTGAGAACACCACTGTAATTGATCCACAACAGACTCATTCCATCGGAAATTCTTAATAGGATGTCGAGTGTGTAGTATCGCCATTATAGGTCAATCAATGTAGGAAACCGCGATTTTGACGGGCTCCCGAAGGCATCCCTACTACTTGTGAGACACCATCTATTCGCTCCTATATCGACCTTATCCGAGTCGAATCATGGTCGTTTTTCATTAGCCGAAACAGTAGTAGGCTCATGGCTCACCGCTTTTAATTGGCATGAGTTACGCTGACGGGCACAGAGGCCGCGCAGACTTAGGATTGGCTACTGGCCTTCCGAAGGTCTGACATCTAACCTCGTTGAGAGGTGTTCTATACTCTAGTGACTAGGTATGGAAACGTAACTTCCGCTGTGGGAAGTTCTCTTGTCCATCTACATACAGTGACCTAGCTCCGGCGCGGTAACGGCGGTTTTCGTGTTCGCTGGACGGAGTGATGAGAGCAAGGAGTACGGCGAGGAACGTTAAGGAGGGTACGTTCGGAAGTCGCGAAGGCCCTGGGATGGTGTCAACGCATTACCAAAGTTCAGTATGATGTGGCTTAGCTTCTGCGCGGCACCCGTTTACGAGTTCAGCTCACGATTTCACGTCATCCAGGTCATGTCATCTAGGCTTTTGGCTAGATGCGTATGTGATACCGGATCATTCAACCTTGCTGTCTCTCCTGGATCGTGCAGTTTCTCTCTCGCTGTTGCAGTGCTTCGCGTGGGGTGGCCATCCTTCAAAACACGCGGCGACTGATTCACGAAAAGTATTCATTGATAGACATCCAAGAACTTCCATCCAACAAACCGTCCAACGCGCACAGAAAAAACCGTATCAAAAGTCCTCTACACCGCCTCATCATCATCTCCCACAAGACATCAACCAAGCCCCTAACCCATTCACCAAGCCCCCTTCTACTCGACAACGTCTGCGTTCACGGCAAAGCAACATCCTTGCAGCAATCCCAACACCCAAACCGTCTTGCGTCGTACCCGGCGGGGCAAAGAGGCTTCTGCGGAAAGCAGGCCTTCAAGCAGATAGTATCTTGGAAGTCGACGGGGCCGACTTGAGGCGGGACCGCGTTTGCTGCTACGGCGGCGGCGGCGAGGGTCGCGAGGAAGATGGTGATGGAGGGGTTCATCTGAGTGGGCATTGGGTCGGGGACGAGGAACGGGGGTGGTGGGGCGGGGACTTACATTTCTTGAATCTTGTTGAGGGGATGGGTCTCTGGAGTCTAGGAGAGAAGTTTAGGGGGGTGTTCTGGATATGACTTGCTTATGAACAAGGGTGGAACGCGGTCGGAGAATGAGGAGATGACGTACGAATTGGAGAGGGATGAGTTCTGAGGGAATTGGTGATTTGCTCCTTTTGCATGAAATGCTACTCCCGTATGATCCAAGCAATCGACGTCAATATCTGCGGGGGGGAAGATGGAAGACATATGTCGTATTAGATTCGGCGGGCGACTGTGCGTGATGCATGATTAGAAGGTGACTTTACAGTATTCTTTGGGACGTCTAGGTTGGAACCTTTCCTTATCGATGATCTCCCGAAACACCGCGATGCATACGGGCTCGCAAATCAGTTGGGTATACTTCGAGTCTCGACGAAGCACCGTGCCGCGGTAAAACCTTCCTCGTTCGATTAATACGGCTAAGGTAGTTGAGTAGGTGGGTGGCACATGTAATGATAAAGCCGGGGGCGAGCAGGACCGCGATGAAATCGGGTTGTAGCGGCTAAGTTGTAAGTGACGTACACGTTCTGAATGCCACAAGTTGTGCAATTCCTGTGAGGCGCTTCCAAACACAACCATGGATCAGATGATTCCCCTGGCGGAGTTGACCATTCGAAGATGGCTGCTGTACTTACCATTAGAGAATTCGTACGGCTGAGAGCACCTGTGTCGCGATTCGATTCATCCTGCGTCAGGTCCTGTATGCTCTAGCCACAATTAGCTGAGCCGCGACTTGTCTATAAGTTATCCTTACCTAGCAAAGGACGCAAGTCCGAGTGAGTGGTTGTCATCGGTTTGACTAGGTGACGAGGGTGTAGCTGGGTGTAGGCTTTTGGATACTGCAACGCTCACTGGCCCAATGCGTCATCACGTAAACTCAGAACGTAGATCGGTTATTCTGAACTCGCAGAGAGGTTGGGTGTGGGCGGAGGGAGCAGGAAGGTCGCATGCATGGTGCCAGGGCCGCCCGGTGGGAAGACTCAGGGTTCTCGGCGTGGAAGAGAACGGTCCGTTGTATTTGTCGATGTTGTCCAAAAACCTCGGCTGCTTTCCTCCGCCCCGTCGTCCATCTCCTCGAATCGTTCTCCTTGATTCGCTGTCTCTTTCTCCATCTGTACCGTCGGCTAGTCGATTCTTGCTCTCCCTATATCCGTACCGAAGAAGTGCCACTCTCCTTGCGGACCCATAGAAGATGGACCAAGTCCTTGGAAGTTATGCGACTGTCAGGCATGCCAGTGACGCGTCCGATTCATCTGTCGCATCGAATGGACTGTCGGTTGTGGCACTCATGGGCTAATGAAGCTGTGTACACCAGTTTTGGTTTGGCGACATGATGCGGAGCAGTACGTCATTGAAACCCTTCCCTCATCTGGCTCTAACGAATCCTGGCTGAGGCTACCATTAGGTCTTGACCGTATCTCATCTCAGCTTGGGATGCCCCTTTCAGATCTGATTTTCAGAATACCGAAGCCCTGACCAGGACGTCGCCAGAACATTGCGGGATCATTAAAGCGGGAGATTTCAGAGTGGTCATCAGTAAATGGCGACGTAGTCGGACACATGAGCGTGTCGTTCCAGGCCCGCGTGTCTGCGGGTCCGATTCTCGATTCTGGTACGCCTTACACGTTTTCTATCCATATCCCTGTGCTCAGTAGTGCTCCGATACAAGCTCTAGTCCACGCGTCACTGTACTATCATAAGAAACCCATACCGTCGACTCGTTATCGCTATCAAAGACCCTTGGATATACATCCTCCGCTTCTTTTGCTCGGAACGCAAGCTCAACAAGAATTCTATTTCGTCAGGCAAGACTTTATCGACAATATCAAACCCCCGGCGTCATCTACCTACAACTCAGCTCGTGTTCCAAGAACTTGTGGCACTACTATCCGATGACCTCACGCATCGCCTGGCTCCGACGCGTTTCGACCTGCTCATGTATACGACTTTCGGGGTCTCCGAACTCTTCCTTATGAATCACTGATGCTTAGTCTCCATTCCAGACGTTACGCTATCATAACCTGGGCCTAGAGAACGCTGCTATTCTACACTCCAGTGTGGTACCGCTGTACTTTTTGGTCAAGATCTGTTATTCGTTGCGTCCTCAATTCTGCTATATCCTGACGATGATGCATCTTATATCCATATCCCCGGCTTATCACTTTGATTTAACCCTTTGTAGCTCTTCATGCTCTTGTCGATCGTGCCCCAGGTTCCGAACAGTCAAAAATGTCACATTTCGCTTTTTTGACAGTATGACCTCATTCATGGTAGATGTTCCCGAACGCTAGCACGTAGGCGTGTAACGGCGCGCGAAACTTAAACCTCGTGAGATGCACGCATACATCTCATTCGTAGCGGTACTAACGAGCCTCTTGGCGATTGTAGTCCCACGCTACAGCTTTGCTCTCCCGAGGCGAGAAGGGGTCCCTACCGCAGCCCTACAGCTCTCTCACAGACGGCCTATGGTTTGGAGGACGATTATACCAATACTCCGTGTCTTGGCTCCGTTAGATGACCACGAGCCAGGCGTCGTCCCGTAGAAGAACCGCACACAGCCAACACAATCATCTCTGTAAGCCCTCTCTGTCTGCCTCGCCCTCTGAATTCGTTTTTGAGGCATCTTGAGTCACCGCACGTCTACATACTGAGAGGACGGAGTTCTTGGTCTACGCAGATACGTATCGATGGCACCTGATTACCAATTTCGCGTCATGCGACTGGAGAAGACTGATGGAGGTCTAGTGGAGAAGGCGATTATGGGCATTGGTAGTGTAACGGTTATCATTGGGTCTTCCCAGTTTAAGATGGCCTAGATCTGGGTTCGACTCCCGGCCAATGCATGCTGCATGCTGAATAATCTTTTAACTCTCGTTCCTCGAGTGACGCGTCGATTCCGCAATCTTTTCGTTGCATCCTGTTTTTGAATCTTGATGCCTGCAGTATGTTTTGTTGCCCGTGCATTATGAATCGAGTACGCTGGTACGTCGTGTGCGATTCGCTTGGCCTTAGCGGATGCTGATAACATCATAATAAACTCGAACCCGACATCGTCGTGCACGAAACCCTCGTGGCCTTCCATGGTCTTTGTAGTAACTGGTTTGGCACAGTGTTCGTATGCGCAGACCATAGAACGTTTCGTCGCGGGTCGAGGACGATCTCCTCGCAACCTGTTACCATCCATGCGCGGGTTCGATCTGTTGGGATAACATCATGAGCTGCTTGTCCGAACGAGAACTGTGATTCTGATTCCGGTGTGGTCAGTGCACGAGGCCCGTTTTTTGGCGCGCTTCTTCACTGTGGATGATCGCGTAGAGGAAAGGGGTATGGTCGGGACTGGGCGCCGTTCTCAATACATCCGCCGCGAGCCAGTGTTTCGTGGGTAACACACAATTTCTGTCGCCGGTACTTTGAGATACTTTGAGGTCGTCCCCGTTTCAGTGATCGTCGGTTTATGATAATTTGAACCGGCTTGACCTTTCATCGCGGTACGTCGACGTCAACCGAATTCTGGACCAAGCAACAAGATGCCAAGGTCTGCAGAAAGAATGAGGAGCGAATGTCGGATATAGATATATCATATCTATTGATTCAAATCCTTGCGTCGGAATACATACTACCGAGATGGTGGCGTGATATGAGAACGGTGTAGATGTAGATCCAACTAGCACCTTTGAACAGAGACTTCGGTGAGGCAGCACCTGATCTGAAGGAATGGTCGTTCCGTGTATCTCACCCACCTGACTGATGGACCAAGAGCGTGTACTGATCGATGGTCGCGGCGCAATGTACATAGCTGGTCGAGAACCTTCCGTTCAGGCCTTCATTAATGCTTAGAGTGATGATGAACAAGGGCCATGGGTCGGAATCCATCACGCTGCTCTCGATCAAGTTAAAGAAATAGTATGCTCCGATGTAAACGCACGTTTGTTAAGTGTTTTACCCAGTGGGCAGGCCACAGCTAAGTCTTTGTTCGTTCAGGGGGATATGAACCGCCGTCGCTGATGAAGAAAGTTCCGGGTTCCATGGTCAACTGTAAGATCCGCGAGATGGAGTGGGGGAACCGACCAAAAATAGGTAACATACCCATTTCTATCCTCAGCGAGCCAGCTCTGATCGAAAAGGCTACCTGGCGACAATGCAGCAAAGTTATATCAAGCAATAAACGCCAGGACAGTTCGTTCACTGCGGAGGCCGGAAGAGGTTGTCGACATGGTGAATGGTCGGTTCGTTGCATAGATGTGCGTTAAGTGATAAGTATTCTGATGAGGGATAACAAAGGTGAGGCACCTATTCTCAGATGTGACGTGCATACCGGGCTGATGATTGATGGGACTTGGATGCACCGCATCTGCGCCTGGGGCAGTACGATCCGCCGTTGATGTGAATACATACTCCCTGGCAAGGATAGGATACGCTGTGAGGGAGACGATGATGGGCGTGCGGAGAAAATCCTATACCGGAGGTGATCAGACGAACACAAACGAAGCATACTAATCACAACACTGATTCTCCCTCCTGGACGGTGTGAACACAGATACTCAGAGCTTCAAATGCTTTCGAGACCGATGTTCTCGGGCTGGTTCGTATCTAGAAACCATCCGTATCTGGAAACCAATTTTTTGTCATCGAAAGGCGTCCGAGAGGACAACAGCGATCCTGGCGCATTGGAATTCCTTACTATATTGGTTGTGAGAGGATGCACATCGATCCGGAAATCACTAGTAGACCACCGTACACAAAGTGGTTGAAAGAAAGTTCATGAATGCGGAGTCGGGCCTGCAAGCGACCACGTGGTGACGTCAGCATCGTCCCGAATTTCTTTTCCCAGGGCCTTGGACCAACAACTGTGCAACATCCTGCAGGTTTTTTACTTGTCCGAAGCGTTTGAACCACCGCATCCTGGAACCACGATTCACAGCTCTTTCAACTCTGATCCTGCTCTCGTGATTTCCAGTCGTACCAGAGGAGAAAGCCTTATTTATGCAGCGTGCTGCGTCCAAGGCCTCCGAGCCTACAAGTTTGCCTCTGTTGTCTATTACCGCAGCTGCAAGCATTTCCTCCGTCTGTGCCTCGATCTTTTGGAAACATGAAAACCCTTGAGCTAGAGGACTGATAAACCAGGTAAGCGATCTGCCAGACTAAAAGCTTAATCTAGATGACGGCAAAATTCTAGCGGATTCATCATGGGACTGCCAGCTTGAGGTATCAAGGCCTAATCCCATTGCGCGACTCAGGTACGTGTTCCAGGACCCGTGAAGCTCCCCTATGGGTTTGTCCGCGAAAAAGGCCAAATTTCGGTCTGAAATACGCAATATTTGAACTCTAAAATACGCAATGTCGGACAAGGATTGAGTCACGTGATCTATCAGACGCGTACCAAAAAAGGCAACATGACGCGTTTCCAGGCGTTGTGAAAGCCCAGCTCGCTACCTACCAACTACTTTGCCCTTTTCCCTCCAGGAACAACTATCAAGAGCTTTGGAAGCTTCTGTGATACTGATTTTCGATTGAAGGTGTTCCAATGAGCTTCTGCAGCTGCATTAAGGACCATTCGAGACTTGGCATGGCTTTGGTCGCCAATCGGAACGAGCGCCCTTGGTCCGAGGTGATACATAAATGTATCAATTGGCGCATACGAATGAAGGTGAGCCGAACCCGAAGAACATGAGAACACAGGAGCATCTGGCTCGTCATCGTCATCGACATCATTTGTTCTCTACTCGGAAGTACATGTCAGTCACGAAAATTAAAACCCAATCAATATAAGCGCACCATTTCAAGAGGCAAATAAACACGAAGAGATAATGCTTGGAGTGAAGACGCATTTCCTATCATGGTAATTGATCCATAACGCCCATTTGCACCCTTCTTGTACATGTCGAGTATCTCGCCGACATACAAGCGCTGTGATGTTCGTATGATGACGAAATTGCCCAACTTCAGAGGGAATAAATCATTGACATTCTTAGCAGATAGGTTCGGTAGGTCTGAATGGTAGAGTGAGAGACTGTGAAGTGACACGAGACCATGAGACTTACCTCCCGCATTAATTGATTTTTGAAGACTTTGTGCAAGGTTCTTCCATCGCAGTTCACGGTCCTTTCTAGGCTGAACCTTTTGCAAAGAATCATCAAGTTCTTGACCGATGCGGAGGCGGTGGGAAGCTTCTTTAGCTGACATCTTGGGCAACTCGTTCCCGTTATGAACAGCCTCTTCACGCTCTTGATCTGCCGCGACAAATTTGGGGTTGAGTGTGACTGTGCGCTCAGAACGCGTCGTGGTTCCAGACGTGAGACGACTGCGGCAGCCAAGGATTGATTTGATGGATATGTCCCCACTGCCATTGGTAAACTCGCTTTTCAATGCGCCAACGGCATCAGATGATGATTCATCCACGGACAGAGTGATACCGAGAGATTTGACTGAGATGGGTTGTAAACTCGTCACAGGAGGTAAATTCTCGGTTTCTTCACAAAGTGCCGAGTAACGTGCTGTGTCGTGAGCCGCTGCTGCAGTACTCTCCCCCAGAGTCAAACTCGAACCATCATGCTGTTCATCATGTTCATCCTCCGAGTCAGAGTCGAGATTATACTCTACGCTCGCATCCGAGTCCATGTCCGAGTCAAAATCATCAGCCTCGATTTTGGATTTCTTTTTGGAATTCTTCGCCGGTGGAGGGGCACCGAGACGACTGAGATCAAGAGGAGAATTGTCTGTGGGCACCGTGATGGGTATGTGGAGGATATTCTTGCAAATATGGCAGGTTTCGCGAAAGGCAAGGGTGACAAGCACATTAAGCTCACTGTCAGTCAGGTTGACCGTCGCAAGCTGCTTATCATGCGGAGAAAGCGGTGTCGCATCATAGTCCATGATGTAACCAGCAGCTGAATGACGCTCTCGCTTCTCGGCAAACTGCCCCGAAAGGAGTAGACGTTGCCGAACTTCGATGTGCTTGACCATCTTCAAGAATTCGCCGTACGTAAAATTCGGTAGGATCATACGTGAGATGCCGAAGAAATGCTCGACAAATTCTGTGCCTAAGAGCCATGGACAGAAAGGTTGGTCGGGATAGATGCGCGAGTAGACAATTACGAGCTGCACCAAGCTATCACAAAGGCGATTAAAGATGTGAAAGCTTGCGGGTGAGATGAATGACCGAGTGACAGAGTACAAATCGGGAAAGCGGACGGAGAGTTTTATGATGTGCTTCCGCCATAAGTGGAGGAAAAAACGTGCACGGAACGCAGAGAGAACACGGTCTTTAACAGACATTGTACGACTGAGCCATGCATCGAATAAAGTTCCTGGAATCTATCTCGTCAGAGAAATTCACCCGAGCAGCTGCGAAACTTTTACCAAATATGAAAAGATACACAAATAATCCATGCATGCCATCGCGAATAATATTGTCCTGCCCATCAGCATTGCCTGGGACAGTCATAGCATGTAGAGCCGTCGCATGGAATAGGCGACGTGCAGCTCCATCATCCTGCTTGTCGACATTTTCAATGTCCCGTCGCACCAGGCCAGTACCGCCGTGTTCATAAAGACAAACCAGAGATCGATTCACGACGTAGCCAATCCCTAGGCTAGCCGTATGTGTCCCATGTTGAGGCTGATTGCGACATGTCTTTCGAGCATGAGGGGGATCCGAAATAGAGACTAATGGCCCGGTATGTCTGAACACGGGTACACTGAGGGAAATACCATAAAGGGGATAGGTATATGTGAGCGGCGGGAGGTGGGATAGCTCTCCATCCATCATCACCTGCGCAGCAAGTTCGGACGAAGCACCGTCTGCTGCAAATGAAACAATCAAGAGATCGAGGTTAGACGCCATCTTGAGTGCCTTCATGTGCATGGCATGTATATCATCACCCTTATCTCCACCCGTTGTAGGCAGAAGCGCGACGACTTGAGGTGAATATTGTGGTAAGGGTATCTTTTCACAACAGCAAAAGTCAGAACAATATGTGACCGTGTAATATATAGTAATACCTTCGCAAGTACTGCTCGCACTTGAGTCGCAAGAGCTTTCTTAGATTTAACCTTCTTGATTATCTTGTCGATATCTTCTGTATCATCCACTTCGCAGGCGTCGAGTGGTAGTATAGAGCCAAGTATGTGGCCCCCATAGTCCGTGGAATACGTGAGGCGGGCACGGACTTTTGTGCAGTCAGAACCAATAGCAACTGGTCCTGTATATTTGACCATATCCACGAAGCGCTTGACCCGGGCAAAATTCTCGTAAATTAGATACGGGTTCTGAAGTACGTCTTCGGTATTTGCAACAAGAGCCCTAATAGATATGAATACATCATGAACATTACCTCTCGATGCAGGGATACATTCTTACCTTAGGTGACGTGACGACGGTGCAGGGAACTGTGCGGCTAGAATACCGTAATGTCTTGCTGAGTTGGGTCCATGAGATCGAAGAAGCGTCATGAAGTTGAGATAATTCTGTGGATACCGTATGCCGTACTTTGCGTTGGGATTTCCAGACGTATCACGGTCGATTTTATCAGCGAAAACGCGACAAAGGTCTTGGAACACGTCGACATTCTTGAGGTGGCCATCACGCGCGTGTTGATATAGCTTCAAGAAACAGTCTGTGTCCTTTCCACGCTCCAAGAGGTGGTGGACGTCGAAAAGGAGAGGGTCTTTGAGTTTTCTCTGTATAGATTGAGTCTCCATAACCTGGAACCCTTTCGGCGCATATTTGGTGCGATTTTCGAAAATCTCGCGTTGCTCCTCAAGTGGTAGTTTCGCTTCAGCATTTTTCTATGCAAAATCATATGAGCGCACTGCTCCCCATCGAATGGTGGAGCGACTTACACGTCTCAATGCATGCTTGAATGATTCATCTCTGGCTACCTTTTTGCACGCATCGCAGATCTCGTCCTTATTGGTAGTCGTCCCAGCACATCGCGTCGATTTAACGTACCCCAAAGCAAAGTCGACCTCCCAGCGGGCCCATGCTCGCAAACTCTCATCCATCTTCTCGACTTCTAACGCTGCCCAATCTCCTGTCTTGGTTGATCTATTCCCCCAGTCAGGCATCGCCGCTCTTGGGGTGCGTACTGGTGACGTGGTCGATTCCAAGGTGTCATTCTCATCTCGGAGACGAGGAAAGGTCTTCCAAGGAAATAATTGGCGGGAAATCCGACCGCGTAATCTGAAGGATATTCCCCCGAATGAGCGTGTTTGTGAACGAAGGATGTACTCTTCGTAATGACTGCCAGTGAGATGACGGCATGGAATCGGGCTCGGTGGAGGAGGTGGTGGAGGAGGTGGAGCTGAGGTCCCGGATGCCTCTGAAGTCGAAAGAAAAGCAGTTATTAGTGTCGGCTGGTCATATTCCTATTAGTCAGATAGAATTAAAGTGAAGTCGAAGACTTACTGCTGCCACAGTGCGCATAGTGTATGCACCCTTTTGATCAGAGGGTTCGAGCTTGACCGGAGAGATATTGGAGACTGTCTGCTTCGAAGATCCACCTTTGAAGAATGCCGAAATAGGTGGAACACCGGCTGGCTAAATTAGCGGAAAATTAGCACGGTTTCGCCGTCATTACAGAATGCACCCACTGCAAGATTGGATTTCAGTCCATTCCGGCGGACACGCTCCCGTTTGAATCCTGTGACTTGCGGGCAAGAGTTCTTGTGCGAATCCCAGTTTTTCGACTCGTAAGATCGATTTTTCGTGAGTTGAACCCATGCCTTGCAACCGCGACAACGGACACGGCTTTCTTCAACGCTCTCGATCCATTCGTCGTCCTGGAGTGCTAATCGACGTTGTGCAATTGTCTTCTTAGGAGCCCGGGGCAATTTAGGGTTGACCAGGCGTTGAGTCGTTCTACGCTCATTTTCGGTGTCATAGCCGTTATCTTCATCCAGGTCGACTCGAGTGCGTTTCCTACCGCTTACAGCCCGAGTACTTCAGACTATACATCATCCACATATTGGGAGACTCACATTTCAATCCTCTTGACAGGTATTGGCTTTTCTGCGTCTTCGTGCGACGTTTTGCTGCGGTGAAGGTGTGAAGAAGCGCTCGTGGACTTAAGATGGCGCGGACACTTACCTCTGATTCAGGGTCTCGTGAGAATTCTCACCCGAAGCTGTGACGGATATGGAATCGACACACGTCTCGTTATCTGGCGCATCTTGTTTCTGATCCACCACTTCAACTTCTGTGTCGCTTACATCTGAGACGGCGGGTTTTGCTCTTCTGTGGGGGACTTAGTATGTATACCAACTAGTCATATCCGAAACTCACTTAATGGGTGCAGTACTCAGCGCCTCAAGCACAATGTTGCGAAACGAGTCCTTCTTGTCGTTTGCAACTTCCTCCCAGCAACTTTCTCCCGTAGCCGCTCTCATCGCCATCATAATAAATAAACCGCATGCGAAACCATCCATCTGGCATTGTAACGCCACCGGTGAGATTAGCTTTCGATTCCAATCGCCTGTATCCCATTCAACTGGCTCAGCCTTGAGATGCCGTCGTATTTCATCGACAACTTTTAACAGCAACTACGTATAAGAAGAGATGGTGAGTGTTTCCCGCAATATCAACACATTTAGAACTCACCGGCTCGGCCCAGGAGCTAGAACCCAATTCAGGTATACTGTCAAAGATATACATCGTGCTGGTAGAGTAATCCACCCAACCCAAGATCCAATGCTTTGGGAAACCTCCGTTCAGAGGTATTATCCATTTCGTTCTCGCGAGTAAAGTTTCTAATGTGTCTGTGTTGCACTAAAAACTCGTCAGCCCTATTGTTGAACCCCAGGACATGCACGACATACGGCAGCGCGAACATGAATCTCGGCGGAGCCTACGAGCCGTTCAACATGGGACGAAACCTTTCCCTGCACAAGGTCACCAAGCCATGTCGAGAAGATACACCAATCGGGACTCGCGAGCCTTTCTGTTTTTTCCTGCAGCACCGCGCCGAAGGCATTGATCACGGCGCCGGTGATTTTTTGCTTATCCTCGGTAAGTGCTTTGCAGTCCGAAAAGTCGAACTGAATGTTTCGAATCTGACGTAGGCCGCCTGTCTCGAGAGCGTCAATCACAGCTTTGTTGAGATGTAGCTCCATTGGGGGATCCGGGCGGGAGTGTAGAATCGTCGGTGTCGCTTCCCAGCAGTCCCCGACGCGCGCCCTCATCGTTCCTTATCGATTATCAACCACGCTATCAGTTGTCATCTGAATTTAGTCACAATTATCGTAGATCTCTCTCTAATTTTACCTTCCACGGAATTTTTTTCTTCCAGTCTCGCCTAAAATACGCAATCGAGCGGACAACGATCTGCTCCTCACGGTCTAAAATACGCTATCCCTCGGACAAGAAAATAGCCCTTTTCGGGCCCTAAAATACGCAATTTTCCGGACAGACCCATAGGGGAGCTTCACGGGTCCTCGTGTTCCTTATCTATGTCATGCGCCCTCTACAGTCACCAACTCACCTGCGTACTCTCAGCTTGGCATCACCGACTCATGGGGATGCTGAGATCCTTCCTTCGCTGTCTGAGAACAAAATTCACCCGCCTCCTCTATGCGCGGTACTACCATCTTCGACAGTTATGATCCCACTCAGGACAACAATCTGCGTGTATTTTCTCGGTATTTATCAGACTCGCGGCCACCCCGAAGGTTCATTTCACTCACGACGGAGAATCTTCGCCGTCTCGGTGGACAGCTGTCTTCGAAGAGCCTAACGTACTACGTCGGACGATCTGCCAATGTTCACAGGGTGCGGCAAAGAACCTGTGTGACCGAGGCTCTTGTATTGTTATATTCATTTAGAAGACGCCTGTCAGGAAATTCCAGGAATCATCGTTCGTCAAAGATGAAGCTTTCACTCGTGTCTTTTCTTGTTGCCTTAGCCTCGATCAGCTGCGCCAGCGCTAGTCCTCAGTTCTTCACAGTGAGTTGACGGCTCTTGTTCTATTTGATATCGTGCTGAATGTACACCGCCCCTCGTAGACGAACAGTGGAACTGATGCTGGAACGACAACTTGCATCACGTTCACTTTTGGCGATTCAACATCGACCACAGTCATCACATATACACCTACGCCAACAGCCACTACAACAGTGAGACCTTCACCAACAACTACGACAGCAAGAGAAACGGGGACTTCTGTGAGTGTTGTCCAAGTCCTTCATCGCACAGACGCCTGACACGGATGCAGTGATGATGGATATGATGTAGGAGTGGACGCTCATCAACATTGTCGATGGTATCTTTTATCAGTGCACACCACCAACGACGTTCCGCGTACCTGAAATTTCTTTCCTGACATGAGCCTATAACCTCCGTGCTTGAGACGCTTCGTCATGGTCGGTATTTGTACGGGTCTTCGATATTAATGTGTACATCCCTCACGCCGCCCGATCCAACGCCGTATAGCACATCAGTTAGAAGACTCGCTTGGCCGTGTCCTCACTCGAACAATTCGTCGTGATAATAAACGGCGTCAGGAGGAGGACAGCCTCGGCGAGTTCGACGTAGTGAAAACTAGTCCACCAGACACGGTCAGAGATACCAGCCAGTAGTGATTCGACACTTCATGATCCGGCATATGATCAAATTGCTCTAACGAACCGCAAGTGTGATAGGCAGAACGGTGTAAAAGTTACGGAATCACTCTGAAGTCCCCTATTGGAAGCAGCTTGACTGATTATGGGGTATACGGTAGGTATTCTAGATGTGGAGTGTAGAGGTATATCAAGAAGCACCATCATGACGCCGCTGTGAAAGGAGAGTTTGCACGGAGACGGCCCCCGATCCTGTAAAAAATGAACCTGGTTATATCGTCAGTACAAGAAGGTATTAGAATCAAACTTAAAAACTGACGGGAGCGGCGCCATCAACGTCGTTAATCCTGCCAATAGGGCCGTTGCACCCACGGTCCCTAGTTTTGCGTACATGGCGCCTGCGAACAAAGGAAATGCTGCCGCGAATGAGGAACGGAGCGCGCTGTTGGAAGCCATGGCTGATGCTGCGATGGGTCGATAGGCTGTAACGAGATAAGTGAATGTTGACATGTATACAAAGTATATCCCCGATCCGAAAGGTACAGAGCCGATGATAGGGACGATCCAATGGATGCGGGGAAAGCTAGTGAACGCTAACCAGAATAGGCCTGGAGGGCGGTCGACGACTGTTAGAGACATTCAAGTCGGTAGAGCACTGAGAAGCCTAACCGACTGGAACGAGGACGCCGCCAAGTTGGCCCATGATGAGACGTATCTCAGGCGGCGCTTCGCCCTCATGTTTGGCTGCTTCGCGTTCGAAAAGCCTTCGTCGAACATCAGAAAAAAGTCTGAACCATGAGTAGACGGCGTACCTGTTCCAGTACGGCTGAGAAGAGATGGCTAGCACCATACCCAGCCCTATTCCCAAGAATGTCATGCCCGTCGATTGCATGTTGAAGCCGTGCCCGTCGCGGAAGATGATGGGAAAGGCCTGGAATGCGAGGTACAGAATGCCAAGAATTAAGGCCGTCCTGGGTTACTCATATCAGCCAGCAGCACCGACATTTAAGGGTAATATTGGGGTTGCGTACGTACCAGAGGTTCAAGAGAAGCGCCATACGATCGAACAACATAAGCTCTGCCCCCGAGAGTTGATCAGACATTCCAACAATCGTGACAAGTGATAAACGCACGAAATGGCTTATAGCAGCTCACCACGATGGCCATGAACAGGTGTTTATCTTCCTTGTCTAACGGGGCCCAGTAAGCCGGGTTCCCGGTGGATTTCCGTAGCCTGGTTCGAAGACAAGTGTTGGCATGAGATATTGGTTGAAGAAGTGGTAGGAATAGTGTCACCGAGCGGCCTTCCTTTTGAGAAGGACAGGAACGTAAGTTTCTGGCACGAGCTAAGAGGCGATGCTGGTAAGAGTTCTGCTCGAAAATTGAACAACGGACTCACGGTATAGAGAGCGATGAATTGAGCGAAGGTCCATATCGTTAGTATCCTGTATGTCCACCGCCAGTAGAGATTCTATAGCGGGTTAAATGAACCAACCGGGCCCGTGGAAGTGGTGCGTCACACCTGGTTGATAAACCTAGAAGCAAAGTCAACTATCGTCGTCACAGTACAATCGAAGGCGAAGGCGAATACGAACCCGCTTATCAGTGGCCCAGCGACGGGTCCAATGAAAGGGCTAATCGTGTAAAGAGCCATGGGGCTGGAGGTTACGACGTTCAGTGGGATGGGGGAATGAAGCCAAATGGGAGCTCACTTCGCAACGTCCGGGCCATAGAACATATCGCTAACACTTCCACCAGCGACGCTTAAGAAAGCGGAGCCGCAGAAACCGGTGATGAATCGGAAAATCAAAAACACGGCTAGATAATCGATTGACTGTGAGCCTTGCGAGAAAAGCGTGATGTCAGTCAGAAGCTCACCAAGATCAGGGGCGAATGTGACCGGGAAAGACAAGAGGAAGAAAAACCCGTATGAAACCCTGTACACGATATTTCTGCCATAGACCTCGGACAAGGGGCCGACCAGCAACGGCCCGAACCCCAGCCCTGCCACGAACAGACTTATCGACAGAATGGACACTACTTGGGAGACATGGAATTCGTGGGCGATACCCTGTTCCGTAAAACTGGCCTGAATAAAATGCAAAGCATGAGGTGGAGTAAGATGACCGTTCTGACGACAATGCATGTATATCAGACGTACCACCGAGGAAGCGCAAGTCACACATAGCGCGGCGAGACTTATGACAATGACCGCAGTCCATCTCCGTAACAGTGGCCGATTTTGAGGCTGCTCCTTCGGTTCTAGAACTACCTGGAAAGGATCGACGGGGGTAGACTCCTTCGATGGAGGCATGGTCGCGTTTGCCTCGACGTGATCGTGCCGGGTGGTTGATACTGTGGACACGGAACCAGCGGACGACCTTCGCCGTCTGGCTGGAAGTGTGGACATGGAAGAAAGAAGCTTGGTGACGAACCCATGAGACAAAAAGTTGAGTTATTTCCGTGAGCGACTAATATTGCTTACGGACTCTATTTTGGAGGTCCTGACTCCTGCGGCACTTGCGGCAGCCGCCGGCGGTACTCAGATTCCCACGTGCCATAATTGCATGTTTTTCGGCTCTCTCGATCACTACCACGTCCTAGGCGCGTCGTACCGACACCAAAAGGACTCAGAAGGGTACTGCGTCAGCGAGACACGGGAAAGGAAAGTACAGTTACGCCATCATACGTCCTGGGATTTTCGTACCAACATATATCTAAAACCTTGTGAGCAACCCCCGCAGTATCTCCATCATGTCGCTAGTTCCTGCTTGCAGCTCTCTGGCGAAGATTCGTAGCGCAACTTTCTATCCAAGTGAGTATCAACAAAGCTTCGATCTGAAATCCTATGGCACTCCGTTTTCTTTTCAGGTGGTTGAGTACCGACCGCGCGTAACGACCTCGATAGCACCCGCAGGACGAGCGACCTCATGGCTTGCCTTCACTTAACTTCGATGAAGATCCACATTTCTCCATAAGCTAGGGACGTCAGGCACATGGTGGGTCGCGCAAATCATGATAAGCTGGCACGCTCGACTTACATAGGAATAGGAGAAGGCCTTTCCCACTAGAACGATCGCCCCGAATTCACAAACGTTGACCATCTTCCGCGAGGACTAAGTGGCAACACATCTGAATCCGAAGCTCAGGTTTCCTTATGGCGGTTCCTGTTCAGTGATGACTTGCTCAGGGTAGCGAGAGAATTCTGGCAGGGACGCCGCATCTTTTTGTCGCGTAACTCCATTTTAATTCTTAGGCTTCTCTCACGACACTTGACAGAATCTACATCTGGTTAAATTCCGTCCCTCTCTGAATCTGACCCACCCTCTCGCTCGGTCCTTTTGACCCTAAGGACCCACCCTTGAATTTTCATTGACGTTGACGCTCGTCCCCTGCAGATGCCACGGCACTTATGAGGCGAGTCTGCTCCACGGCTTGACCGATATACAGAGAGCGCTCGTGCGCGTGTGGAGATGGCAGCGCTTAGCTGGGACTACATGGACGGGGCACTCGATTGAAATTTCCTTCTTTTGCTGGGTGCAGCGACGCATCTATCCATTCTCTTAGTCTCTTAGCCTAGGACTTTCATCGCCGTCTCATTTGGCAGCTCGCCCCACGTCCGCCACTCTAGCCACGCCCTCCTGCCGTAATTTGAAGGCGGCCACCCCTAACTGATAGCATTTTACGTCGCACGTCACGCGCATCGACGACACCTAAGATTTGTTGACAGAATCGGGGTGCTGGAGTCGCACTTGCTGAGCCACATCGGGTTATAGCTTGAGGCTCGGAATGCGGCGATACGAGGAAGAATAGAATTTGGGGTGCGTTTTGTTATATCATTTCATTCAGCTTTCTCCTGTTCTTCCAAAAGAACTCGTCGGCCATGTGGTGCTCGACATCGTTCATCGTGCTCGCTGCGGATGGGGGCGTGACGCGTTCTTATCGGTGGGGAAGCGAATGAATCACCACCTCTGATTTATCGATTATGGATTAATCTGACCTTTCTAGTAATCGGTCCTCGCGTTCGTCCTTGATATGGCGCTGGCTCCAGAGTCGTGGAGATGACCGCGGTCTCCTACCAAGTTACCTACGGGTGATAATGGATGTTCCGAACAGAGCATCTACTATTTCCTTCGTGTTTAATCAATCTCGTGACAGCTAGTTTACTCATTGAGCATGGTTGACGTCTCTTCCCTAGATCAGAGCAGCTGCAAACCCTATGCCCGCGGACGGACATGCCATTTTCCCATGATTCATGCGCTCATCGTGGATTAATTTACGCATCATGTCGCTCTCCTCTGCCTGCATCTCGACGCTTGTGCACGGCGCCTCATCATCGAGTTGCTCAATATCCCGCGATGGATGCACTCCTGCCCATACTATGTAAGTTCTCGCTTCATGATCGTTGTGATGGTTGATTTACCTACTACGGCCCTATTCGTAAACTACAGTTGGTGCGAACGCGTTTAGATCCGCTCATCATGAAACGCCCACAAGAGCCTATAACCGGTCAATAACCTCGTCACCGCTGATGTCTCTGGTGGTCTAGATCGTAGGCCGATTCCAATACGTGACCGTATCAGAGGCCAGCCGCTTGAAGTTCATTCCGATATACACGATGATACAGTGGTCTAGGTTTGCTCGCCATCAAGCCCGCATCGTCCGGTAATTATACATTATACCTGCTCTTAATCCCCTACTATCAGCACCGCCGTTCTAAGCAACTTTTCGACCATGGGATTGGGTCCGAGCCGTTCGCTGGGTCCCATATCGATGCCCAGTTTGGGAGAATGAATCCGATGTTATGCTCAACGATTAAGTCGTCTTCGGTACATTGACTATCTACCACGTATCACCCAAACTCGACCATATTCCGAGATCGAGCTCGACTTACGTGAACTGGTAAGTTTTAGGGGGCGCTTATTCACTGATTCAACGATAGGGGGGCTGATTAGCACCATCAACCACGGTGCAGATCTCTCGATTCGACTCCTAAGATGTCTTGCACATCATCGTTTACTTCGGATGGAACATGTTCAAGTTGGCTGACGACGGTCACCATTCACTACAGGTTACCCGCCTGCGTTGATCATGACGATCCCAGGTTTTCTGCCACCGGGGTCTGTGCGCTTTATTTATGATCATTTGTGTAACAATTGAATTATCATCAGTTCGTGATCAATGCCATCATCCATCTTCTGTCCTTACCCACGACAATGCGGCTTTCAACGACCTCTTGATTCCCTCAGAAATAGCAGCGAAACGGGTCGCAGCAGCGCGTATACGGTCTCGCATTTCATTCTTCTGTTTTTGTCAGGCTGCAACTTACATCTTTTCTCCTAGCAACTCTCGAATATCACGGCACCACGGCAGCACTGTTCCGGCATCCAAAGAACAAGCTTGGGTCTCAAATCGCCCTGACTATCATACGAAACAATTCAATGTCTGTCGTCCACGCGATTTCTCTGCTCGCTATCATAACAACTCACCGTAAAGTTCAGATTCCTAGTCCCAATCGTGCGCAGACGTGATCTCGGATGCTGTCTTATCGGGGGCTATTACGACGACAATCGGAGAGGCAGCGCCATCCAGGGGGCAGCGGTGGGTACAGTCTGGACGGCCCGACTTAGCCATCTGCGCAGTCTCCTCCCTGTCGGGTCCGCGTGTTACAGCTCGACGCTGGACGGGACATTTTTGATGGAAATTACGATGTGGATAACCTCGTGTTTCTCTCCACCGGTCTTCATAGTTGACCCGATCGCGTCTTACGGAGGACTGCGATGGAGATTCTGATGACTGGAACTCAATGGAGTGAGGGTTATAGGATGATGGGGCAATTCGTGTTCAGTGACGGAGGTGCGTGATAGAAGTTTTTACGATATGATTACAGTAACAAAATACTTTTTGATTAGATCTTCCAATACTCTAAGCTGGATGCGGCGCGTTCGAAAGGGAACTCGCCTCCCCACGCCTTGACGTCCGCCATGCTCTCTTTCACTGCCTCCCGGAGATCATTCACGATCTCACGTGCCAAGCCGAAGTCATTTACGCGTCCACTTTCGATCTCCTCTTTCGAACTCTGAGCCCACCTATCAGCACCGTCATCATTCGGTCGAATAATGATTGGCTTACCTGTATCGCCTGTCCAACGTCCGCGTCGATGACAGCAAGAAGTGCTGCTAGGTCACATTCATCTTCCCAACGAAGCCCAACGGTCGCGCGGAAGATCGATGCGAGGACGCTCAGGCTAGTTAAACCCAATCCGGCGCCGTATAGGGAGCGAGCATGGGTCAACACGCTGCGGAGGTGTTCGGTGGGCGCTGCAGGAGTGGTGTGCGACTGACGTGTGAAGAGGTCATAAGGGTCGATACTGGATCTGGCAACTGTCTGACATAAACGCGAGCGGGTCGCGTGAGTGAAGGAGGTGGCGAGGTGCGGTGGGTTAGTGGCGAGCAAGCTTCTGACGATTGAGCGGAGACTATGGCGGATAGGTGAGCTTTTCGTACGTGCCCTGCTGAAATGGTGATGCTTACTCGTCAACGTTGGCATTGGCTATGAAAGTATCGACCATCAAGTTGCTGTAGCAGTGTACATCAGCTGGGCGTCGACAGCGACTGACGACGAAGGACGTACACATGGCCCAAGACGGGGCGCGCGTCGGATGGGCGAGGACCAGTCTCTGGTGCAGGCATGATGATAGGGGAGGAGATAGTTGGGGGTAATGTCAGCTCAAAGAGAAGCGTGATGACATGGACGTTTTATAGGCTCCAGTGAGAACGTGAATTGTTTGATCAGGGTCGTAGAGAGATATTCTTGCATCCGAAACAGAATTGATTCCGCGGGGACAGTTCCGGTGACTATTTTCGACACCGCCAACCTCGGATGTGATCTCAATGGCGAAGCATGGACGTCTAATCTTGAATGGATTGACCCTGATCCTTGGTAGAAAGTCTGTTTCACCGGCCGGTATGACTTCAGGTGACACCTACCACGTGTGAAGCATTGTCCGTGTTGTCTCGAACGAGTTCGCTTGTTTCATTCCGGCACGGTATTCTGGAATACGAATCAAATTTGTATTCACCGGAAATGCATTCTTAAGAACTGCTATAAAACCCTGCGCCGCTGTCGTTGCATCTTCACCACTAATGGCGCCCACATCTTCTGACTCCACCACCACTTGCCTCGAGACCTTCCGACTCGGCCCGTTCGTCACCCCTCGTATATGGACGGGACTGTGGCAACTCTCAAGCAATGCCTGGGGAAGTGCCTCGGTGTCTAAAATAAGACAAGGAATGGCCCGACACGTCGCCCTGGGGTACAGTGCGTTTGGTAAGCATTAGTGTTTACGCCAAGGCTTTCAGCATGCTGACGACGATCAGATATGGTGCGTACTTTCTATGTTAGTTCGTACAAGCATGCTTAGTCTTCGGTCCTCCCTTTGTAAACACAGGGTATGGTCTTTTTTCACCCGTTGCTCGCCAACTGATCCCTTGAATTGCAGCCGACCATTATGGCAGCGCAGAAATCATCTTCGTAAAAACGCTGCTATCCGGATATATATCGGGAACTGATCGAAGATTCTCTGTTAGGGCCAATTCAGAGGCTCGTTACCCCCCTCGGAGCAGGTTGTGGGTGCGACCAAGTGGTGTGTCTTCAAACACGTCCTTCCTTCTCGCACCGTTGTCTTGGCCGCGGTGCGAGAGCGCATGGAACGTATGGGAACGACGCGAGTAGATCTTCTTCAGGCAAGTCTGAATCTTGAGTTGGATCTGAATTGCATGTGCTCATTTACTAAGAATAGTTTCATTGGCAGGATTATTCGGACCAGAACTATTTAACCGCCCTACGTATCCTTCAGGACTTGAAATCCGAGGGTCTCATCTCCGCACTCGGACTCTGCAATTTCGACGCGATTAGAACCGATGAGATCTGCACCCATTTAGGACCCGGCGCCATCGTCTCGAACCAAGTCCAGGTACTGTGTTCATTTCAGCCTTCACGAAAGATCCGGCTATCTCATATAAATAGTTCTCGATTATCGACACGCGCCCCCTCCATGGGATGGCAGATGTCTGCGAGAAGCATGATCTGAAGCTTCTGACGTATGGCACGTTGGTGGGTCCTTCTTATGCGACCTTGTTCCTCATTCGGGTACTAATGATATCATAGTGCGGTGGTTTCTTGGCAGACAAGTGGCTAGACCAACCGGAGCCCGATCTGTATTCCGGCAACCTCACACCTTCCCAGAGAAAGGTAAAATGAGCCAACTTATTCGTACCTGATGATCTAACCATCCCGTGGCCTAGTACCTCGACATGATTGTGAAGGCTTGGGGAACTTGGAATCTGTTCCAATCGCTGCTGCGAACGCTCCGTGCTGTTGGCGATCGTCACGGCGGGCTGAGCATCGCAAACATCGCCACGCGATGGGTTTTGGATCACCCCTTCGTGGGAGCTGTCATCGTTGGTGTGTTGCATCCTGTATCTTTTCCGATTTGAACTTCTCACACCCGTCATCAGGAGCGCGCTTAGGGCTTTCTGAACACCCCGATGACAATCACAAGGCTTTTGGATTCCATTTGACTAACAGAGACAATGGAGAAATCGAAGCTGTGCTCGACCGATCCAACGGCCGAACGATCATCACTTCGATTGGTGACTGTGGTGCAGAATATCGTTAGAATACATCGAGAACTTGGCATTCACGGATCAGTTCCAAGTTTATTCGCTGTTCTGACTGTGGAGGTGTGGAGTCCGCGACAGGCGCAAAAGGCGAAAACGACAGTGCTATTTGGGACTCGATCAACGAAGATCCTCAGATCTGAGCAGGCGCGAGTCAATCCGTTCCAAATCAGTATTCGATGCGAGCTTCTGCTTCTAAATGTATACAGACAAATAAGATAAAAGTGGTGGGAGTCGGAAATGTATGCTAAGTAATGCTGATTGATGAAGTATGTGTGTGTGTATGAGCGTGGTTAACGTGTGGAGATAAGAAGCATCACAACTTGCTTGCTGAAGGTGAAAAGAACGATGATGGCAGCCGTTGAATAGGTTGGAGCTTACGCTTCAAGTCTCGGAGAACCGTCGTCTTTGGGTGCCAATCCCGAAAAGCGTCCCGCAGCTCCGCGATCTCCCGTGAGAAAAAATACTCGACTCGCTCGTCCGCAATGACGTCGCGCAGCGCCCAAGGAATCTAAAAAGAATACGGAGTCAACGAGGGTTCTGAGGATCTTTCCGAACGTCATACCTCGTAGTCGTTCTGCTCCGTAGTCGCGTTGAAGGGCTCCAGGACCAGATCAGTATGTCGATCTTCCAAGCCGTTGTTCGTGAGAAACAAATACTTGACTGCTAACCTGTGACATGTGTCAACATAGATCAAAAAAGAATCCCGAGACATGTGGTAGACATACGAATATGTTGAAAGTTCCTCATAGGCCGTAGAGTGCCCCACGCCGCTAAGAGATCCAGCGGTCGCTTCCGATAGATGAACAGTGAGTCCACTATCAGATATTCCAGAATTAAGAACGCGAAGAAGTAGGACTAGAAGGTTCGACAGGAAGTCCGACGAACTACAAGGACGAACAGAAAAGGGTATCAGTCACAGATATATCACATGGAAAGCGCGAAGGCAAGAAAGAACGTACTGATACGCATCGCCGTCTATATAGAGCGCTCGAAGGATAAGTGGGTGTGACACCGCAGTAAACAACCCAGAATAGATCGGCACTACTTGATCGTTGAGCGAAGCCACATACACCATCTTGACCTGCACCCAAGTGAGCGTTAGTCTCAATCCGTGAAAATCGCAACATCACTCACGCCATGGCTAACAACACTGCTAAGCACCTTCACGTAGTTCTTCGATACTTCACTCTCAGTATTCTAGTGGGTCCGAGGGAGCATAAGGACGAGTTACGTGAATGGAGAATCAAACGGGGATATTCACCTGGAATTCGAAAAGTTCACGCGCAGCGGCGGACTCGAAGTACTAGATGGAGAAACGGAAAAGGCGTTAGCCGTCAATGATCGCGACAGTTTATGTCGAGAAAATGCTAACGTGGAAATAAGGTTGGAGCAACGAGCTGCTGCTGAGGTAGCGTAACGGGCCAAGATGGATACCACAAAGGGCAAGGCAGCACACCCGCTGAGGCTGAAGAGCCGGAGTGGCCAACCCGGTGACGGGGAGCAACTCAGAGGCGCCCTCGATGACGGTGTTCTGTGATGTTCTGATGTGGCGATCCCGGATGAGACGGTCCAGGAGATGAGTCGAGACGATAGACCCTTGCGAATGCGTCGCGATCAGCACTGCATCAGCACCATGGAGGTCGTCCATCCACTCCTGATTGGCCTGAAGATTTGCGTAGAGTCTGATAGATGCACGAGAATAGTCAGCGTCGGCGAAAAAAAACGCCGATACGGGAATGGGGAAGGTATCTTACTTGGCGACACGTCCCTCGATCGTCCCTTCACCCTCCAACGGAACCGTGGTGATCTTCTCGAACTTGACACCATGCTGTTCCTGGAACTCCTCGAGCGCCTGCACCATCATGCTCACGAACTTCGCACTCGTCCCCGTCGGCTAGCATGCTGACATCAGAACCCCAACTTCATTTCCAACCCGGGGGTGTACTCACCTCTCCCAGTACAGTCCTCATAACCGCACCTGAAGTGCCAAGAATCAGTCAAACGTCACTCAATCGAAACGCCCGACATACCAGGAAACCACCCGTGAATCCCAATGACGATGACACGCCGACATCCCCTCAACACGTCCGGATCAAGTCTCTCCTGCAACACGTCCCATGCCCTCGGCAGCTCCTTCCCAAAGTGCGCAAACTCCTGCTCCCTGCCCTTGCCCTTACTCCTCCCAGGAGATGCTGCGGTCTCAGGCTTGTCGGTCGGGAACAAGACGCCACTGACGAACTTCATCGTCTTGCTGAACTTCGAGGTGGGCTGCGGTGGGAGAACACTCCTTGGGGCGGTATGGAACGTATCCGCCCATGTCGGGAGTATGAGGTTGGGCACGGGCGTGCGCGGGGCCGCTGGCGCGCTCTTGGACGAAGGCGAAGGTGAAGCCGACTTTTTCCCCACTTTCAGATCTTTCTTCTTGTTGGCAAGATTCGACTTGACCGTCTCCCGCTTGACGTTTTCTGAGATCGTCAGCGGGGGCGCGGGGGGCTTGGTTCCGTTGTTGACGGACACAGGGGATCCGCCTCTCATCCCCCCATCCTTGGCATCGCCTCCGACAGCCTTAGCTTTCCCCGCGTCCCGCCCGCGCATCTGCTCCTCTGCCCCGGTATCCCCCACCTCAGGGACATCCATGACCTCCATCCCATTCTCATCCGTCTTCCCCGCATCCGCTTGCTCATCCGTGATCGTCTTCCTCATCAGGGACGCGCTCGAGAAGAACGACACCCACCCCGATCGGTTCGTCGACATCGTCTCCGCGACCGGGTTCACATCCGCCGGCGACGCCTTCTCCTCAGCCGCCTCCACTTTCCCTTCGACGACCTTCGCCTCCTCCTCCTCCTCCCGCGCCAGCGCAGCCTCCTTCACCCTATCCGCAGGCGACATCGCCCCCCTCCCCTCCCCAGCGACCTCGTCCCCATTCCCGTCTCCCGATTCCGAGCCTGGATCGACAGCCCCGGACGCGGAGGTCCCTGCAGGGTGCACTGGCGCCGGCGCAGCGTACCATGCCCAGGGCGTATACCACGCCGCCGCTGTCGAGGCCTGAGTCTGCGCAGTCTCCGCCGAGCGTATACTCGCACCCTTATCCTCCCCACCCGCATTCTCCCCGCCCACCGCTGTTTCACCCTCCTCCTTCGGCTGCCCATGCGCAGTAGCGCTAGCGTCACCCTCAGCGCTGGCCACTCCATTCATGTTCGGCTCCGTATCAGGCTTCGGAGTGGCGGAAAGGTCGGTCACGCCTGGGACGCGGCTCTCGCTGTCAAAGTCAGGGCGGGTGACAGTGCGGGAGGACGAGTCGTCTTGAATCAGGCCCGTGCCCGGTGTTGAAGGGGCGGCCAGAGTCGAGGCCTCGTCGGTCTTTGATTCATCGGGCACGTCGTTCAAGGAGCCGTGGACGGAGGACGTCGATCCGGATGCGGGCGTGTTCCACCCGACATAACTCCACCATGACGACGAGGAGGGGATGATGGCTGCCTCAGATGATGATGAGGATACAGACGTGGGTGGGGGGAGCGATGCCGAGCGGACTTTGGTGGGGGTTTCTGCATCGGCGACAGGTGGGGTGGGAACGTCCGCCGGATTTGGAGGATCCGCACTAGTGACTTCGATGGCTGGTATAGAGGTCGCAGCGTCGTTCGTATCTGTAGGGTTGGGTGCAGCTTCTTGAGGACCTACGGAGATTCATGAAGCACGTTAGACAATTGAATAAGGATCAATAAGTCACGACGTACCATTCTTAGCCTCCTCCGACTGCGCAACGGCCACTGCCGTCTCTAACGGCATCTTCGCTCGTCCTAGCAACGGAATGCTCAACGTAAACCGGCTCGTCGATGGATTGAGGGACGAGAGACGCGCTCTGCCCGTCCCGCCGTTGCTCTGAGTGCTTGGGCTGGAGATGATGCTGGGAGATGTAGGCGGTGATGACGACGGTGGCGTTACGACGGAAAGGGCGGGGACTTCTTCGTCGATGGATGAAGGGATCGAATTCGAGGCTGAAGTTTGAGGCCCGTGAAGCTCGGGGCGGGGAGCGGGCGAGGGGGATGATGTGAACCAGGAACGCCTTACGGGTGTCTGAGGTTGCGGCGGTGGGAAGTCCGTGGGAGCCGGAGCCGGGGTGGGTGAAACTGAAGTCGATGCGATGGAGGTTGCAGGAGCTGGGAAAGCAGCTGGAATGGGTAATGGTCGAGACGAGGGAGACGCAGCCGATGTTGGTGTGAGTGGTGGTGGTGATGTGGACGTGGGAGACTCGACCATGGGCTGTGTGGTGTATGACGGCACCGAAGTCGACGCCAGCGGTGCGTCGTGCTGGGGTTGCGATGTCGAAAGCTGCTCGGAGGAAGAAGACGTCTTAATGTTCAATTTTGCTGCGTTCTGTTTTCCCTTCGCTCGGGATAGCGAGCCAAACCAGGATGACTTCCTGGGCGTCGACGTAGGTGTAGGCTCGGCTGTGGTCGGAAAAGGAACGCTCGCGGGCGTCGGGGTCGCAGTGTGCTCTATGACGCTGATGGTAGGTGTTGGGGCCGTAGGAATTGGGTCGGGATCTGGGGCGTGCTGCGCATCCGCAGGTGGCAGTCGCGTGTTCGAGCCAGAACCCTGGGGTGCTAACGAGGGCGCTACTGTAGGACAGTAATTTAGCAACATAAAATAATTGAATTGGTACATAACGCACCTGGCGGCGAGGACGCGGCCTCCTCTCCCCTCGATTGCACCTGTTCTTCTGCATGGATATCGCGTGTAGGGCTCGACATCGGCGCTAGACGATTACGCAGACGAGGCGAGGGATCTTGAGGGTCAATATCTTCCGTTCTCCCGCTGGAATATGAGGTAGACAGATGTGGTGTCGCAGGTAACAGAGGCGAGCCTTGCTCTGGCTCAGCAAAGACGTACGAGAGGCTGGGAGCAGCCGAGTTCTTGGAGATAGAGACTGTGCGCCAGACAGGAGGTTTAGAGGATCTAGTGGAGCGAGATGAACGGCGACTGGGGCTCATTTGCTCGACGAGCGGAAGGCTCTGGCGTTGTGCAGAACGATGACCAGGACAGAACGGAAACAGACGTCAAGCAGTGTAGAATCACGTGTCACGCCACGTTGCCGGTTGGAACGGCCCGCCCCGCTGACGTCGATTCTTCAACTTGTGTCTTCAAGTTGCTACCACGGTCTAAAGACCTCGATGCGCTACATCTGATGCGATATCCAGCTCCATTTCCATGCTGGCTATGTTAGGCCGCTATTATCGCAAGAAATTAACTGAAATCGACTGCGACACGACAGTTGGGCGAAACGTTTGCCAAGGCAATCCGATTTTTCAAACTATCCCTAGACTCGGTGGCAGGAACACGACCGAGGTCCCGGAAAGACACGTACTCTCCTATAATCGGTACGCTTTACGTTGCTATTCAATAAAAAAGGTCTCAACCTCATTCGTACAGTCATCAGTCGACATGCGTCAGCAACGGCAAGTCAGTGAGAATGGTGTCCTTTTTACTCTCTATGGGTTTTAAACCCTGCTTTCAACTCGGATCTCCAGAGTATGTTACAATGGGTATGTCTCGCGTCCCGTTCGCATCGCGCTCAACACGAATCCATTAGCTCATTAGCTAACCACGGTCCACTGCCCGACACAGCCATCTGTGGTTGACGTCTTGTATGCCAGCATCACAATAGGTGCGTACAACCATTTCAACGCCTCGCCGACTATGCACAACGCCAGCGGCTGTACCCATCATCCTTACTGATACGAATATCCATAACCAGGTGCATTCCTGGCATCTTTTTGGCCGGTATTCCGAACATGTCAGCCTCCGCATCTCGTGGATCCGTGCCGCGCAGAGGTACAGCGACATCCGGACATGCCCCACTTCGATATAGCCCCGCGGATCCTCATCAAATTTTCAAATACTTCGCTCATAGCGACCTATGCGGATTCGTCGGTGCTGGGGTCGCGTGAACAGAACGGTGAGCTTAGGCTGTCTCCCTATCCGTACGTCTTACTCCCTTACTCACGCGATTCTCAGCCCCATGTCAGAACCTCGTCAGCCATTATCTTCCGTAGCCGCTCATCAAAGACATATACGCCCAACTCGGGAACGGGACGGGGTTCCGTTTATCGTAGCATGGGCTACATCATATCGCATCAGCTTCCGCTTTCCATCGGTATTCAAGGAGCTCAATCTGTGGGGCGTTTCGGTCTTCATTTTATGGTACGTTGTTCGATCGTTGTCTAGAATATCCGCCAGGTCACCCGATACTAATACTTGGCTCGCTACTATCAGAAGTCGTTCGTTCTGTTGTTACTTCGGAAAAATCCTCCCCGCGAGCGACCCCTCGGCATCGTCATGCATCTTGGACAGCATTCGAGGTGTATCTGGCTTGGGAGATATGGGAACATCCTCCGCTCAAATGCCTGCCGAATCAAAACCCGGACAACACTGTGCGCCGCCGATAGATGGTACGTATCATTACCCTCATTCAAAACATCCACATGATTTCATTTGCGCAGGAAATGATGTGGGAGAAGTGTAGCTGTGTGGATGTGGTGCGGATGCTATGAAGGTATCGCCACCCCGAATATCCTTTTATCAGTGTTCAATCTGTCTTACCACCCCCAGACTCTTCTTCGGATATGAATAGTACGTGAAAATGGTGATATACTGGGGCATCAACCTGTTCTGATAACTGTCTTACGCATCCAGGCGCCGACGATCCCTTCGCAGCCGAGCCTGTGGGTCCAGATGGAACTCCATCAAGGTATGTTTAGCTCGACGTTCTTTCCGGACGGAGCTTCTCGTCTCCGTATTCAGTTCGTGATGATCATGCATCTACAGTACCGTCCAGCCCGAGATCTGGACATTTTTGCACCCCACCCATCAGGCCGGGGGCTTTATACTGTAAAAGAAGGAAATACCCCGTGCTGCCTCGCCATCAGATCGCCCCCATTCTGTATGGGTGAGTAGGTAGGTGTGTGGGCGCGATCAGTTCATCATACCTTGTATCAGCAAATTTAAGGATGCGTAGGTCCTATGTTCCGGTGGTGTTCTATTCTTCCTTTCATAAGTAGTGAGACGAGACATACAAACTGGACGATCATTATTTCGCCGCCTTTGCACGCAGTCAACACGTATTTACGATTTCGTGACGCCGTCTAACATCGCCTACCATCCACGCAGCCTGATCAACAACGATGAATTTAGGTATCATATTTCGAGGGGCAAAATGCCACCGGCATTTCCATCCGAGTAAACGTCACGGCGACGCTCCACACTGTGGTCTGAAGGGAACGTACCGCGAAGTGTGCTCTCGATGGTGTTGAAGTTTGAAATCTTAGAGAGAAGATTGGCGGCGCGGGGTGCGTATGGGTCGTTTGTTCCGAGAGGCGTGCCTCGCTTGCCGTTCGTTTGAGGCTTGACGCCGTTGGTCATTGGGATAGCAACCATCTCATTGGTGGGTAGGGAGTCGCCGCTGTGGTTGGGGATCAATGGTCATGAGATCTTGCGCAGTGCGTTTGTTGAGTGTACTGGAGTCCAGACCAAAGTGCTCGCTGGGGACGGGTTGTGATATCACTAATACCGTGAGCACCGAATTCATAAGGAGTCGCGACGAAACTGTTGGTCGCGTCATCGTGAATCAAGAACTTGACTGTCGAGGGCGTCCTTTGCAGACTCATTCAGCCCTCGTTCCAGCTCGGTGGCCGCGACGACCATGTGCCGCCCATGAGGGTTTGCAGCTCGACGAAGAGCTCGTACGACCAGAGGCCCACCAGAGCGCAGCTGAAGAAATCGCAGGCAATTCTGCAGCGGGATCCAGATTGGTTTGTCGACGTCAACCCTTCGAGTTATTACACAGGAAGCTAGCAGCCCGTCGCGCCCATCGTCCCGGTGAGTTTTTTCGCTGCTTGGCAATGCGCTGACATATTTTACGTTCGACAGATTCTCCGACGTACCGTACTTATTTCCCGTTATCCATGGTTTTGCCTCGCTCCGCTTGTCCGATACCAGAATATGCCTAATCTGTCAATGTACACGTCAACGTTTCCCGGGCTACACTACATGCGGACAACTCTGAGCTCCCCCCCATTCCAGTTGTTTCTCGTTTACTCATACACATTTACCCCCTCTCGTAGCTAACACAGCGCCTCCCTTCGCTCGTACCCGCATCTAATCAACCCAGCTGAGTATGAGTCATGGTCCTCGGACCTCATCTATATCAATGCCGCCGAGACGCCTGCTCCTCTGGGTTTACCTAATTGCTGAACGGAACGAAAATGGGATTCCGACCATGAGACTGGGGAGCACGCGCGAGAACTGGTGACATAGAGGACTGATTTTCTTTGGTTCTTAAGCACTTCATCATTTACGCTCATCTATAAGTGGAGTACACCGTAGATCACCAATGCTGAGACACACTCTCTACCTCATCATTCCCAGCGTCCTTCATACCAGCGTCCAGCGTGCGCTCCAAAGGTCTCGAGACTCAAGCGCACATCTTCGAGTCCAGAGAAAAGGCCATGATTGTCGCTAATGATGCAAACAAAGTGATGCGGTCATTGTGCGGGACGTCGACACCGGTTCGACAATTTAGGACAGGCGAGTGCGGCAGATGAGCAGCTAAAGAAAAATTGAGACGAGATCAGAAAAGGCGAGGAGAGAGGAGGGAGGGAGGGCTGGACGTACGCTGTTGGCCTCACGTCACTCGCTCGCGCCATACCTGGCAAGGAGGAGAAGCCGTTGATACGCGACGACGCGAAGCGCGCAAGGGAAGGGGTGGCCAAAGGACCACGGTGGGGCGGGATAGGATGGCCGGCGCCGCGTGCGTGGAGGCGAGGGTGAGGAGAGGTGAGAGAGCCCAGGATGGCAGGGGGTGAGGAGCCAGTGGGGGAGATAGCGAGGTCCTGGATGCGATGAGCCAGGGGAGGAAGTCGTTGATGACGGCGCTAGAGACGGGAGCATCCGCGATTCCCCCTTGGCTTGTTGACGAAGGTGGTGGGATGGCCAAGCGACCTCGAAGGAGCCAGGCGAGGTGCTAGGACTCAGTGTTTCGAGGTGTTAGGGGCGGGGCTCGACGTCGCTCACGGGGGTGGTGGACACAGAGCGGGTCTGAAAATCCACGGTTTCGGCATCCAGTGATGACGACGAAGGCAGTGGGTTGACCGAGCAAGCTCCAAGGAGGCAGGCGATGGGACACGACGAGTCGGGCGGTGGGGCTCATCAGGTCATCTCGTAAAGCGGTAGAGGCTCGTGGGTTGTGAGCGCGGAAGACCAAGGAAAGGCGGGGTAGTGTCAAGGAGTTGGATGCTGAAGCCCTATGCTGTCGCCGCCGTCGTCGCAGCAAGCATCTGTCCTTCAGCCAAAAAAATGGATCGCATGACGCTAATGGAGGATCACAGGTGGTTCAACGAAAGCTATTAGAAAAGGAAACTTAGTACGCACCTGCGCTTCAAGTACACAGCGCGCAAAGCAAAATCCTAAATCTCACTATCCCACCCAAGCCCACCATCGGATCCAGACGCCAGCGCGATGACATGGGCGTGAATCCCGTCAGGACCCTCCTCCTGCGCCACAGAACGCGTCTTGCCCTTTGCCTTCCATGTCGGGATTCCTGCCCGTCGGTATCGTGTGAGTGTGGGGTGTGGGGTATGGGTTCGTGCGTCCCGTGGTATGTAGTTCGTTTCTGAATGGTATCGTTATAGCGGCGGCGCGACCAGCGGGAGAAGCGATTCGTTCCAGAAGGACAGAGGGAAGTTGTGGAGGATCGGGTTGGGAGAAAACAGAGGCAGGAATGACGTTGACCACGACGAGCGGCTAACATGTCCATCGCTCTCACGACGTGCCTGAATCAACTCGGCAACGCTTGCACAGCTTTCTTGGCCTCTCTTGAAACTTGTATTCCACCGTTCAACTCGATGAAATAGTAAGGCTCTACCATTTCGTTCTATAGGCCGCTTAGTGGAAGTTCACCGGCTCCACCTCAGATCTAGTATCGCTCCGGTAAGCGAGGAATCAATGTCGTCTCCAACGCACCAGCTGACATGGGGCGCTGGTCGATCTATTTTGTTGGACATATGTTCCGAAAGAGTCGCCTTCTCCCGCACCTCACGCTAAAAATGTCGACTCCAAACAGGAAACCATACTCGAAGTCGACATGGAGACAACAGCCGACCCACTGTGCGTATACTTTGGATCTCTTCTAGCTATAAGGGCTAATCTCGATTGATCAAAGTTCTCGCCGTCCCTCTTGTAAGCCTATCTCATCTCATTTCGACTTCCTCATTCCCTAACCACTTCCTGCGCGCAGCACACGAATCCTACCCTACGGTCCCGCATCACCGCCTTCCAGACCCACCTCTTCCAGCCTGGCGCCCATCCCGATGGCACACGAAAAGCGCTCATACGTGGCCTGGACAATTCAATCGTGATTGATCCCATGCGGTTTCATCTCACGCTGGGCGTTATGGCGCTTGACGAGGAGGCAGGGATAGAGGACCGGAAGGACAGCTTGGAAAAGGTAGACCCCCCGCAGCCGAATGCTCCTCTGCCAGGTACACCACATTCTTCTACATCTCCAGTGCCCACCTCTCCACCCTTCGCTGAACGCCAGCAACCGCCCCAGCTACCCCATCCCTCCGCCTCGCCAAAGCAAAACACCACAGGAAAAGTAGACCCCCCGCAGCCCAACTCTCCTCCTCCAAGTACACCCCATCCGTCCACGTCTCCAGCACCCAGGTCTCCGCCTCTCGCTGAACACCAGAATCCGCCTCAGCCACCCCGCACAGTCGCCACCGCCCTCGCCCTCCTCCGTTCTCTCGGGCCCCATATCGACGCCATTCTCAGCGGAGGAACACCGAGACCGTCGACCGAAGGGACTACCGCCGATGCCGCCACACCAGAGCTACTGGCGTCCAAACTCGAGCTCAGGGTCACGCTCGACTCGCTTGACATCATGCGACCTGTCAAGCTCAAACCACCGAAGCCTAACCATATCCTGGTTGCATGGTCAGTGACCGTGCAAACCGTCAAAGCCACAACTATCTGAAGAGAGCAAAAGTTAGGTATTGAGCTCCTCATCACCAAGCCAGTCTTTTTTGTCAATACCCCCCGGATCCCGGAGCTGTGGAGGCCGTCGAGTGAATTTAAAACAACGTATCTGGCCCTGGCCTTCTCAGATGTTGGGGGTATAGGCTGTAAATGCTTGAGGGGGGGCTTTTAGGTACCCCGCATCTTTTGGTCAACTCAGAATCTTGATAGCTGTCAAGATGCCCTCGCCGTCGCCGCCCGCGTTGTCGGCATTTCTGAGATCCGGGGGGTATAGTCCGAATTTATGATGGCTGCGACCGCACCGCAAAGGAGGTCCAGAATATACATTTTCAGACTATACCCCCCGGGTTTGACACCCGTGGAGGCTGTTCCGTCTCCAAGCTGCAAGATTGAAGACTCGATGGTGCGTACGAGGCTGGGATGTTGGGGGTATTGTCTGAAAATATGATGGCTGCATTCACAATGTAAAACTGGCTTAGGACATATACTCTCAGACCATTCCTCCAAGATCTGACTGACGTCATCTTAGGCTTATAGTCATCAGCTGCTCTAGTGTCTAGCATCCTCAGATCTGGGGGGTATAGCGCAAATTTATGACCAGTGTGAAGGCACTATAAAGGGGGTCTAGGATCTACATTTTCAGACTATACCCCCCAGGTTTGAGCGATACAGGCCCTGATCAGTCACAAATCACTTGAAATTGGACTGATCAGTGACTAGCATGGTCAAACCAGAGGGGTATAGAACAAATTTATGCTGAGTGGATAGCCACTATAAAAGAGGTCTAGGATCTACATTTTCAGACTATACCCCCCAGGTTTGAGCTTACCAGACCCTTTTCAGTCAAATCTTGCCTGATATAGGCCTGAGATTGACTGATTGGTGTCTAGCCCTGTCAAACCAGGGGGGTATAGCACCAATTTATAACCAGCTTCAATGGACTATTGAAGAGGTGTAGAATCCAAGTTTTCAGACTATACCCCCCAGGTTTGAGCTCAACAAGGCCTTATCTGTCAGAAATGATCTAATGTAACACATGTGATCTGAAGCATGACACTTATCACCTGCCTATCTGATGTCACTCATACTGTGACACTAGGGTAGCATAACACTTTTGTGACAATTTTGGATCTAAAGCCCCCATTTTCTGAGCCCCTTCAAAAATGATTTTGGCAATTTCTGAAACTGATTGATAAATGTCACTCATATGGTGACACTAGGGTAGCATAACACTTTCCAGGACTGTAACACCTGTTGAAACATATGCAAATACTAACATGGCATAACATTTGGGTGTCCTTGTTGATTTCTACCCTCTTCTTTCTTACCACATCCTTGCTTTGATAAAACTTGCCGTAACTATCTATCAACATAACCTCCTGCAGCCTTCATCCATGTAAGTGATGACTGGTGAGATCTAGGCCAGACACTGATACGTGCAACAGGGTTAACTGTAAATTTGCCAATTGCACCACCAGTGCCAACTCAGAGGGTAGAATTGCTACACATGAGTACTTCTGTCATGAAGAGCTTTACAGCCTGACTCATGATGGTATGTTTCCCTCATGTGTTTTACGTTATTGCTAACACCCGGAGCTCTTAGGCACTGTCTCGCAGGTTGTTAGGGTCAACAACTTGGTCTCCTGCTGTATTGCAGACTGTAACTTTGGTGCTGTCAAAGATATCAGGGGTATCACACGTCACTTGGAAAGCGGATCAGGGCATAAATGTTTGAAGGTCACAATAAGCAAGCTGCCAGGAGCGTCAACTTCTGCAGTGCGTACTGCTCGGATAGACACTTCCTCTCACCCGTACAGGCGTTCGGTGGTAGATCTCAGCCCTACAAAGAACAGCGCTAGCCTTAGGGTTAGGGTTAGGGTGGGATGAACAACAACCTTGGAAAGTCGTTGTGGGGGTTCTCTGATGAAGAGGGCTGCGTACAGGACAACAGGCTATGGGGGATTCCCATGCCAAACCTGTTTCGCTTTTATGCTCTTCAGGTCCTGATAACAATCGGTTCACACGCTGACCATCAAAAAACTTTTTGTCTGGTGGCACATGTTACTGTCAAGGTTGCGTAGCAACCATCTTTACTCAGGACCGTCAAAGTCAGACTTTGACAGGCGTGTGAAACACGCTGACTGATGTCAGGGCCGCTTAATAAAGCCCGCTACGTAAGCGGGCCGGCTCGGCGGCCGATGACTCAACCATTCTGACTAATACCCGGTGACTCGGCATCTGTCCGAGGTCACCTGATATTATGTAAAGATCCGAAGTATCGCCGAAGGCGTAAGCGCTTGTAGCAGTCTCAACGTCGATGAACAACGTCCCACCCCAACTCCATTCTGAGGTGAATTCTGGTAGAATCTGAATAAGGACTGCTTACCTGCACTAACGCCTACCTCTAACGCGGTTAACTGGTTAGGTTAGCGTTAGAGTTAGCTGTTGGATACTGTCGGTTAGACTTGTGTATTTCAATTACTTGAATGTACTTACGGTTAGGATTAGGGTTTTACGCCTTAGGGTTAGGGTTAGGGTTAGGGTTAGGGTTAGGGTTAGGGTTAGGGTTAGGGTTAGGGTAGGGTTAGGGTTAGGGTAGGTTA